>SNVD02007176.1:0-277011 GCA_013180625.2 Boswellia sacra | reverse complement strand
AAATGCATAGCATGCATACCGAAAGATGTTTGTCTCTACTTTTTGGTGTTTTATTGCAAACTCATATGTATATTGACCGTGGAAATAAAAGTTTGAGCCTCTCATAAGCCATGCAAATTTTATGTAACATATTGTATTCTTTGCCAGAAAAGTTGCATGCAAAGCAAGAAAGTATCTCTAAGCCTGATAATGAACTTAAACTCCTGGAAGCTGTAATCCAGGCATTTGGTGGGAAAGAGTCAGTTTGTAGTGGGTTGAAACCTCTCTTGTATGCGTGGTTTGTATCGTATTGTTGCCATTTCTTCTAACATAATAGGTTCTGGACTATTCACTTTAATGAATCACTTAATTGATTTCTACCACAGGAAAAAAAAAAATCCTCTTTTGCATGGTATAACTGTAGGGTGAACATAATGGTAGGGTGAAGTCACCATTCTGGATTGAGATACATAATTGAAAAATCAATCATTGGAATTCTGTTGCAGTCTTACTGATAAGCTTGGTTAACCTCAACCTCATGCACCTTTGTATTGTAATCCATGATCATTAGTAATTTCCAGTATATGAAGAGTTTTTCCACTAGTCACTCTGTAGACTAAGAATCATAAATAATCTGGTTTACAGACATTCAGTCTTTCCGTTTACTGATAGTGACAACATTCTATTTGAGGAATTTGCACTAATATTACAAGGTTCTAACAATGTTGATAGATAAGTATTCTTAATCTATAAGTGAAAATATACTGCAATACTTGTATCGCTGAACATATAAACTTCAAAGCTAGCCGTGATATTAAATTAAAAAAAAAAGGAAAAACAAAAAAAAAAAAACAAAACAAAAAAGTTGATGTCTTAAATCACAAAAATAGCTCCCCTTGCAAACTTATCCATTCAAATATATATATATAATTTCTAATGTTTTCGGCTAGGTCACAAATTGGGGTAAAAAAGATGATTGTATATCAAAATGTGAGACAAATAGCTTCTGGCATCCAAGCTTCAACTGAAGAAAAAAGTGTTTGCTTGGGAAATGTAACAATTAGAATAAAAGAGAGATTAACTGGTTAAGAATACAAGAGATTTAAGATAACAATGAAATACAGCAGTTAAAGCCAACTATAAATTTAGGAAAATTTTTCAGTAGAAAAAAATCTTTCTTTCGGTTATAAATATGAACTATAAGAAACGAAAAATCATTTTTCAAACAAAAAAAAAAAAAAGATCTTGACAGACCTTCAAATTCAAAACTCTCAAAACTTTTGTGCCTAAGAGAACAAATGCTGACTTTTACTCAAATATTGAACACTTGAACAATATAAAACCTCGTTTATTCATTACCCTGAGATACGGCATCAGAAGCAAAGGATATTGGATTCTTCAAAGTTATATAGGCCTTCTTGTAGTTAGGTCTAGCAATCAAGCGACCGCTTCTTCTTTTCTTCTTCCCCTGCATATTCAGTGTCCTTACCTTTTCAACTTCAAAACCATAGATTGATTCCAGAACCGCCCTGATCTCAACCTGTTCATTTGTAATATATTAGAAGAAACAGGAAGAGGCAACTCACGATACTATCACACAGAATCAAACAAAGAAGAAGTTTAATCAGTTACTATTTTATACCTTTGATGCAGAAGGGATCGTTTTAAATGCAATTTCTTTGATGTTGTCAAACGAAGATGGCATCAGAAGCTTCATAGGAAGATCAACAAGCCCATGTGCCATCTTTCTTTGTTGATCTGATCTCCAGAAACCACCAAGTGTTCTTCTGTTAAATGATGCAGATTAGAAGCAGGGAGAAGGAAGGAGAAATATAGGCTAGCTTTTGTTTTCCTGGACTTAAGATAAAGTTCCACATATGAATAAGAATAATAGTTGACATAATGATATTGATTTCAGTTTCCAAGAACACACACACACACACACACACACATGTATGTATGTATGTATGTCTGTATTTCCAAGAAATACTAGCTTAGAATTTAAGCACTAACACTGAAATTGCCGTTTAAAGATTTGTGCGTTTAAGGTGATTGGCGATATAAGGTAGCATTTAAGAATATGAATTTCAGGTTCATGAAAAGATTTTATTTTCCCTTGAATTCAGACTATAGAGTTGGATGGAATAGTAAAACTCATACAGATTTATGAAGCAGAATAAGGAAAATGTAGACAAAGGAAAAAACAGAGAAAACAAGGCAGTAACATCCTTGAAATAAAACTCAAAGGCTTATGTCAATCACTCAATCTATACAAAGAGAACGTGACAATAATGATAGAGAACAACTATAACAAACACTAAAGCTAATACTATTTTATATCTAAATTGTCCCCTCATATGCAGATAAAAGTGAATTAACATACATATCATATTAGCGCAAACATTAAAAAAAAAAAAAAAAGACATCAGAAGTGTAACCCATTTCTTATGATACAAGGTCTGCCTTATTTTTCTTAAAAAAATTCTTCATTAAAAACTGGTATTCCCACCAAAAAAATAAAACAAAAAAGAAGCTCCAGTTAATTAATATGGAATGTCCATAGAATCCACATTCCAATATTTCAGTCATCAAAAACCTCTAAAATGATTACAAACAATGCACTTGCATGATCAAGCAACAACGACATCAAAAGTAGAAAACTTTTATTGTCATCCCACTTACTTGGGATATAAAGCAGGAACGTTCTATAAGCGAAAGTGCAATGAGATTTCACAAAGAGAAAAGTTTTATCATCTTAATCAATATTAAGAACTGCAGGGCTTTGGAGGTCCACATCATAATATGCACATGGAGAGTGAGTTGACATGAATAAACAACCTACCACATTCTGCTTCTTCAACATAAATTTAAATAATGACGAGAATAGATTCCATGAATCGAATGCGGATTTTCTTAGCTTCACCTTCTACTCCCAATTTCATTAAAAAAAAAAAATTGCAATCAAGATTTTTTCTTCCACCTTATATGTCAGAAAAGGTTACAATTTTTCTTCCACATGATCAAAGTTGAGTATTTTCACTCGTGAAAACAAATCGAGAATATTCTAATCTGTTAATTATTCAATTTTTTTGATGTTCTTGTTTGACTTCACCAGAAAATAATCATTTTGAAGTGTGCATTATGACTCTACCATTCTCTTAATTGTGAAACAATTTTCTGCGGCAAAATGCAATCAAGATGAGTTCGGGAACTTAATTAAATTAGGTCAAATATTCTGAAATTTTAATTATTTTCCCTCAAAACTCAACCAGTATAACCAAAATTCTACAAATGTAAGAATGAAAAATCTTCACAAACATGTTTGGTTTCCAAGAAAATTTGAACACTAACTTGCTAAATAAGCAAATCCCAATTCAGCCAAACAAAACTTATCAATTTATTGAACGCTCTATTTCTTTTCAGTTTTCCAATAACTTCTTGTTCGTGAAAGTATTAAACAAAACTACAGAATTTAGACTTCAAAAGTTTCACAGCAACTAATCCCAAAACAAAGAGAGAAAAAAAATAGTGCCCATACGACTTAATCAAATTAATTAGCAAACAAGATATTATTAAAGCGATAATGATATGGTTTTACAAAGTTATTTTCATCAAAAGTAAAAATAAAACAACCAATTCACTGTAAAAGAGTGAACAAGAGTTACCTTTCTGCTTTTAGACAGCGACTGCGTTGCCGGTGCAGAGAAGAGGCTCAGACTTCGGGGAGCAGAGTTACCATTTGGCCCAACTATATTCCCAAACGTTCTGTCTTACAATTTTTTGGGGCCCACATCCAATAAAATCAAAGTGGGAAAATTTACGGCAAGTCCTAAAGGTTTTTGAAAGTTCATAAAGGTCCAGATGTCACCTTGTAGTCCACTCTTGTCAAGCAAATTTGGTCAAAGTTTCATTGACTTATTAGACGTTTGGTTGTTATACTCTTTAGTTAGTTTTTATTCAATCCAAAATCCTTCTTGAAATTATTTGATAAATTCGAAGTTAAAAATTTCTCGTGTGTATGAAATTTTTCTAGATAATTCAAATTATGCAAATACAAAAAAGCTTATTTATAATCTAAAGAAGGTTACACTTTTTACACGAAATAGAATCAACCCTAGTTTAGGATTCACTTAGCAGCTATGTCAAATGCTCAATTTGATAGTGACGGATGGATGTGGGTGGCCCTTCGCAGATACTGGGAGAGACCTACTTAATGTTACTTTTTTGGTAGCCCCTTCTCTTCACTTGAGAAATAAATCATAATCTCAAAATGAATAATATTACACGTATAATTTATTTATAATCAACGTGTCTGTAATCTGAGTTGATAAAATCTTCTTGAAGATTTATTGTAAATTTTATTATTTAATTTAATTTTTTTTAATAAATTTTTATCAACTCAAATTATAAGTAATTTGTTATAAAATTTGATTATAGGTAAAATATTTGCTCATCTCGAATATACTGTATATTGCCAAAACGGCACTTTCGAGTTTCAAGTTTCAATGGCCCTTTTTCATTGGGCCTCCTGTCTTCGCTTCTTCATTTTGTATTTGTTTTTGTTTTATCTTTGGTTTCTACTACTGTTTTAAATGCGCAGATATAAAGTCATTCATATTTTATTATTTAAATAATTTTAAAAAACTTAAATAAAATAGCACAATAAACATTCTTTAACTATTAATGATAAAAAACGCAACGCATTAGATGTGTTATGAGTTTTTAATTATTTCTGTAATTAGATTTAATTAATTCCAGGCACTAGTTTGGTTTTAATGCAGACTTAATTGAAACTGAGTTTAATTTAATTTAATTTATGATGTTAATTGGCTTGAAAACTAATTAATTCAGTTTCTGGATTGAGTTTAGGCACATGGGCATTTCAAATATATATAGCAAGGCCTTAATCATATTCATGGATGTTGGAATGTGACTATATATGTGTATATATATTTCAAATTTATCTTTA
This sequence comes from Boswellia sacra, assembly GCA_013180625.2. Classification (NCBI taxonomy): domain Eukaryota; kingdom Viridiplantae; phylum Streptophyta; class Magnoliopsida; order Sapindales; family Burseraceae; genus Boswellia; species Boswellia sacra. Next base: position 272,063 of record SNVD02007176.1, on the reverse strand, counting down.
TTTCTCACTCTAATAATCCGCAACAGAAAATTGATTCTAAAGTTGTACAGACGAGACAGCAAGAATATATTAACAAATAAAAGAATATATCAATCTATGTAGGACTAATCTATATAATAACAATAATAATAATAATAATAATAATAATAATAATTCTATGTAGGACTAATCGACAAAAATATAATCATAATTTTTAGTATTTAATAAGCTAGTTTGACAAATTGATATATATCATCGTATTAACACTTTTTGAATTTGTCACTATAAATATTGAAATTAAAATATATTAACATGATTTCTTAGAACACTCTATGATGATATATTATTAAGATTAGTGATATACTTTTCAAAATTTATTTTAAAATCATGCATCTTAAATAATATGGTTTGATTCTAAAATTAATACATTATTCATTACATCATCGGTCCATTTACTTAGATATATTTACTTATAAGTGTAGCGTTACTTGCACCTTTAAAAGTATTCTGATCATGCAGTAAAATTAAAAAAAATACACTATTAATTTGGATACCTTTGTTAATATTAAAATACCCTTTCAAATTGATTGATATTTTATCAATTTACATATACAGAACTTTGGAAGTTAATGTAGGTATCTAGGTTTTTTATTAGAATAATATTATACCTATAACTCATTTATAATGAAGTATTTTTACAATATGAATTAATAAAATACTAGTGAATGGATAATTACCATGTCAAAGTAATTTTCTCATTTATTTATTTTTATTTTTTAATAATTCAATGATATTTTAACAATTTAAGTTTATAAGAAAGATTGATTGCAGATAAATTTTAGATGTAGCATTTTTTTTTAATATTAATGGACCTCTTCAACTTTTGGCCATGCCATTCAGTCAGGTTTTTTAGATAGATTTACCTTGCTAGAGTTCCATAAAAGTTGGGCTTTATTGAGGTTGTTAAATATTAAAAGAAAACTTGAAGTTATGAAAGTTTCGTATTATCTAAGGTGAAATCATCAAAAGGATATGATACATTAAATAAGCACAGTGATTCGAGGGTCCAGAAGCCTCCCAAATATTGAAAAAATTAAAAAATTATTTCCCATCCCTTCTCCTATTTATTTTCAGCAATACTTAAATACAAGCCTATAAAGCAAATTAGACTTATAGGCTACGATTGAGAGTTCATACTAGACTAAGATTGAAATTAGAATTGGGACTAAACTATATTGGATTGAACTATAAATATGTTATCTTATGTTTGGTGTAATATAAGACTGAACTATATTAGTATATAATAAATTTTTAAAAAATCAATTTTTAAATATAAACTAATTTAATTTTATTCAAGTTTAATTTATTGTTAAATATTACTCTTTTATGAAAAAGTAAGTATTTTTAATATTATTTAATATAAATTTAATAATATTTTATTTATTATATTTTAATTATAATATTATGAATTACAACAAAAATAAAAGATTTTAATATTATAGAAAATAAAATATTTATAATGAAAATTATTTTTATTACAACATAGTTAAAAATTTAAAAACAGCTAAAAATCATATTTATTTGAAAATTATTTAATATTGCTAGTTTATTAAGAAGTAAGTATTTTTAATATTATTTAATATAATTTTAATAATATTTATTTTTACTTATTATCATATTATATTTTAATTACAATATTATGAATTATGATAAAAATAAAAAATTTGTAAAGACTTGAGACTATTGAGTCCCATGGTTCTACATGGGACTACTTGTCCCATGAGATTGACACTATTAAGATTAAGAATAGTCTAGTCTCAATTTCTTTTCAAAAAGCTAGACAAAGGATTGGACTATTAATTCTTAAAAGTAGTCCAATCCAGCCTTTGTCAATTTTCCCAAACACGCCTGTGATGGAAAGCAAACTAGACTCAGAGTGGACTCCTATAATTATTGGATTGTAACAACTTAATTTGACTAATTCAAGAAAGGATATGATAACAACTTGAAGTATAAAATAATGTGCTAAAAGAATAGAGAGACAGCTACGTGTTTAACCAACATGGCCAACTTCATCACATCACTTGATAAACTAATTGGACATAATAGACATGAAGATATATTTTTTATATGCATCGTTGCATTATCGAGCTGAATTGAGTAACCACTCTGGCAATTGATATATATGATTCTTCTTCTTCTCGATATGCCAATAGCTGGCTGTAGGTTACTAGATCTTACATTCAGGTTTTGGTTGAATTGGTGGCTTGGGTGATGGCTGACCCTAGTCTACTGCATATTGTAACTAGTGGACAAGAAAAGAAATTAGCATATCAACTTCGACAACCATGGTTCATATATAGCATGTCATGGTATGCTGCATCTCATAACAGCACCATTACACTCTCAGTAGTCTCAGCAAAAGGGAAAGATAAAGAGAAAGAAAGAAAAAGGAAGCTTTTGCCAAAAAAAAAAATCTTGTTGTTTTTTGAGCTGGGAGAGACTAATTAGTGGAAACTAGCACATAAAAAAGAGTTGCATCATATGAATTCCTCTTAACTGGTTGCAATCTTAGGAATTCGAAATCATTTTAGTTTTCAATTGAATGTTATGCTGGCACATTGCAACTATTTCCACATTTTATTGTTGGGTGACTTGTTAGAGACTAGAATTTCATGTTTTGTTTTACATTGTTAGTTTCCGTAGTGTATGATTAGTTATCACAGACGTAATTGCAGCAGTTAAGAATAATAAAACAAAAAGTTTTATGTGGCTCGGCTGTCAACCAACCCACATCTACGAGCAACAAAAGTTGTAATCTACTATGCTGTATGTGTTTACACTCGACTTAAGACTCTTTACAGTAATAGCCACTTGCTCACTCACTAACATAATCTATGTAAACTTGATCACCATCGATCACAGCCAAAGTCCTTCGTACACTCTTCTGATGTTGCTCTTCACAGACATGTCGGACTTAACTACAATAGTTTAGTCAGACATAACCATGATTGTTACAGAATCATGTAATCACTCAACTCTCTCAAGCTTACACAACTCAATAACTCTCGCAAATTAGATCTATCCACATATTCAACATATCTGAGTCATGCATAGTCTAAACTAATTCAATCATAAAGATTTTACAATGAAAATTATGATAAACAAAGACACTCAAGTGCTTTCTACGTTTCTGCACATACACCACTCTATTTGCACTTCTGTTAAGCTTTGAGTGCTTCCCTTTTATAGAGCTTGTGTGAACAGCTATATTATTCATGTAATCAATAATCCTAACCATCATCAAAGTCATAGAGAACTAAAATAGGATGATTGGATAAACTATAGGAAAGTATATCATAATATCCTAATCAAAATAGGAAATTGTAATCAACTAAAATACTAAGCTAATTAGGATAAGTATCAAAAGCATTCCAACTCCAAACGCTTTTCAATAATTAAATCTTTTCCTAAAATAAATATCTCATAATGCATTAGGAAAAAGAATATCACACGTGTTTTTATCACAAGTTGACAAAAATAAATTTTAGTCACATGCATTGCCCATGCATGGAATTTGCCACGTGTCCCATGGACACTAACATACATTATAATGTATGTGATATCTCATCTTTGGTCAAAACTTCTGTGGCGTTTCCAAGACTGTATCTACTTCCAAAAGGAAGCTTCTTATATTTGATCTCTGTCTATGTAGATAATATTTTGGTGTCAGGTTCCTTAATTTTGCAACTTTTTTTTTTGGTTTTAACATCATTGTGCAGATCTATCAAAAAGAAGTGCCTTTGTTTATAAATTTGTGTTTGCAAAATGATTTGATATTTTGAGTAAATATTTTAAGGGATATGTGATTGATATTGAATTTTTTAAAAAATATTTAAATTTGAAACGTAATGAAAAATGTGCTGAGCATGAAAATGTTTTCTTTTACAAAAATAAAGAGATATGGCTAAAACATTTAAGAAAATTTTAGGGTCTAATCTACAGAAGCAGCTAAGCTCTATTGAGCGGTAGTTTCATTTTCTTGACTGCAAGAAGCTAACTAGTAACATAGTAGACCAATTTGGGATTGTTGTTACTGTAAAAAAATTCAATTTTTTTTGGTAGCAGCAGAAACTCAGTTAGGATTGCTTCTCAACTACTTCAAAAAGAATTCTGTTGCAAAAAAAAAAAACTAGTTTCAAAGAAGGAGTCTAAAAACAGGTGGCCACTTGTTTTTGCAAATCATATTCTACTTCTAGAAATTGAAATATCAAAATTGCTCTCAACAAAAAACAAAAATATAAAATTACCCTTATTTACTAAATTTTTTATTAATTTATACTTATAATTAAAATAAATAATCATATTCTACTTCTAGAAATTGAAATAAAACTAAACCGAAATAGAATCAACAAAAAGTTAAAACACACAAATGCTTCATCTTGCAAATAGGCCTCAAAGATTGTACTTAATTATAACCCAAGGAAAACTTCAAAATAATACACTTGATCAACCATTTTATCCGAAAGATTAGTTTCGCTTCACTTCAATTCCTCAAGTGTGTGTGTGTATAGAGCCATTCTCACTTGATCACTTGTAACCCGGATGAGTTTATGCATAAAAATGAATCATATTTAATAGTGAAGATGTGTGTATAAACGAACTCCATAGGCCTGCTGTTCAAGTCACTCTCCACTAATGTAGACATGCACAACACCAAGGATCAAGTAGGACTTTATTAAGCTTGTAACGTTTGGCTTGGGTGAAGGTATGATAAAGGATAATAATTTGGCTCAAATCACCCACAAACACATAAATCATTCAAGACTATGTAGAGCTCAACCCTATAACACAACTTTATTTCAATTCACCAGGTTACTCCCCCAAACTTATTTAGAACACTCAATCTTTTTTTTTTTGTAGAAAACAAAAGAAAACTACACCCCCACACTTTGTTGTTTCATTCTTTTTAAGAACACTTAAGGGTATAGATATCTTATTCTTCTTCTTTTGTTCTTTTTTTGCTTTTTTCTTTTTTTATTTTTTTTATTACACTTGCCCTCCCCCACACTTAAACAACACATTATCCTCAATATGTAAGTACGTGGACGATAAGTATAGATTGACTTTTTTTTCTTTTTTTCTTTTTTTTCAAACACAATAGAACTCACTTGCATTGCTCATGACACATCCCAACCTCCTCTAACTTTCCAAAACCAGAACATAGCTCAAAATTTAATTGTGAATGATCTACATGCTCATAGGTAAGGAATAAACTGTTTGGAACAAATTCATTTGAGGTTAGGAAATCTTTTAGTGAGTTAACAAAGAAAAAGGCTTACAAAGGCTCAAAGGGGTAACTAGGGATCAATTTCAGTCAAGGTTGGCTATTAAGGCTCAAACGGTCCAAAGATGGCCTAAATCATTTCCTCAATGTTGCACAGTCTAGGATTTCGCCTCGAGTGACCGTCAAACAAGTTCTAGAATTCATTGAAATCTGAAGAAACATTTAAATTACATAAACTTTCTCTAAGTGAACAAATAACTCAGTGATAATAGCTCAGTGCTCAATGTTGCGCAAGGAATCAAAAGCAAAGCGAAAACCAATAAACATTTCAAGCACACAGATCCATGCATCATTTATCATTTTCCAAGAGTTATTCTTAATTCAATCATTATCTTATCATCGACCCACAAAATGCAAGAAAAGAGGTACGTGGCGTTGTTATACCTGAGTCAAGATTGTATATTTCAACAATCCTTAGGACCAGTAGCCCGCAGACTTAAGGTTTCCAGCCTATATACCTTTATTATGAAAGAACAAAACAAGAAACAAGACACTTCAAACAACATGAAATAAACAAACTACAGATTTATTTAGAGAGAATGCGTTTCAAGAGTTAAGGAAACCCCATACTCTTCCATTCTCAGGTTTTTCCACAATGTTTTTCTTTTTTTTGCGAATCGAAACTGATATAGACAAAAACACACAACAACTCTAAATTATACAAAACTAAACTTACTCATAAAATAACAAAGTCCAACAAGTCAGCAAACAAAAATAATTAAGTTAGAATGGGTCTAAAAAGTTTAGAAGTTAGCCTCCTCATTCAGCCATTATGGATTAAAGAAATCCAGAATGCGTTTCAAGAGAACTTGAACTTTTCAAGCCACCACTCTAAAAGCCAAGATTAGAAAATAATACCTGGGGTGAAAGAAACAACCTGAAAAAAAACTCAAAAGAAATGAAATAAAAAACAAACTCAAATAAACACAATAAAGAGAAAGCAAACGAAAATGAAGCAAACCAGCAGATAGAGATTACAGATGGAGCATTAAATCCAATTTACGCCTCTTATTGCCTTCTCCAAACCAATCTATCTGGGCTATTGTTGGATCAGGCGAATAGACGAATGCTTGTAATTTGTCAATTAACTCCCCTGCAGTTGAAGCTGTAACCAGGATTTGCCTCGCCGACTGTGAGATGAAGTTTTTTTCTACTGCTTGATCAAGAAAAGACAACAAACCATCAAAAAAATTATTGACATTTAACAAACCAATGGGTTTCCGATGGATGTTTAGCTGTGCCCAAGAGGTGATTTGAAATATCTCCTCTAATGTACCATAACCACCGGCAAAGCTATAAATGCATCGGACTTAACAACCATATGTGCAATACACTCATGCATGCTAGAGACTTGTAACTCTTCCCCGATTGTGTTGCCTACGATATCTCGTACAGCTAATGGTTTAGGGATAATGTCGAGAACTTTGCTCCCTCCTAGGGATGCAGCTGTTGACACATACCCCATTAACCCAAGACTACCCCCTCCATAAATCAAATGAATACCCCTCGCAGCTAATGTCCTACCAAGATCAAGAGCTGCTGTTGTAAACTCTCCATCTTTACCAAATTGCGATCCACAAAATACGCATATATTTTGGAATCGCCGAATTGGTGTTTTCTCCATTTCTAAAAGTGCTCTAAACTTGTGTAAGACAATGATGTACGTTAGGTATTATGCGATTCAAGTGCAAGGCAGGTTATAAAATGACATTTCAAAATATGCAGCATGGATATATACACACGTAAAACTCTCAAATTTGACACATGGGGACATAATTTCGGTGGGAGTTGCTCGATGCAGATTTATCGCCCCAAGATTTGAAAAAAATGAGATATGCTTTCGGCGGGGTTTGACAAAACCTACACACTTGTCTCCCACGTGAAGCATGGAAAATGGAGATACACTTTCGGCGGAGGTTGACAAAACCTCCACACTTATCTCCCACATGAAGCATTAAAAATGGAGATACACTTTCGGTGGAGGTTGACAAAACCTCCACACTTATCTCCCACGTGTACTTATGCCATAGGGTAGTCATATGGTTTGTCAAAAAGAAAACTTGAAATTAAAACAAACAAAATCAACAAACAACAACAACACAAAAACAACATTGATAATCAGATCAAACAAAACAAGAAAGAAATAAAATCCGACAATAACTACACACATTCAAATATACAAGTAGTTATGATTGTGGCTCGCATCTTCCTCTGGTTTTACGTCCAGTAACGGCTGAAACGCCTTCTATGAGTCGGGGATTTGCTTCCCATCTAGTTTTCTTATAAACTGGCAAACGGGTCTTTTTTAGTCAGATTCCCTAGACTATAACACTATAATTCATCACGAAATTGTGTCCATAGATTAAGCAATTCACGCTGAACAAGTCCACAAGAATGAGACTCAAGAGTAATAAAACATTATCCAACGACTCATTACTCAGGCCATTCTTAATAAATGATAGTTTATCTTCTCTATTTCTAGACACAAAACCTAATGAATGACAAGTCTGGTTACAATTCCATCTAGCACATTTATAACATACTTGTAACCTTTTCGCTCTTCGCCTCTTGGCGTAGTAGCTCTTTCCTATACCAGGCATGTATTTTGCGAGATTAATGTCCGGCTCACCGGACAATCTCACCTTAGCTTCGATAAGCCATCGGATATCCGCAGGCAGATTTAAGAGCATCAATACCCAAAGTCTAGTCATCCGTATTTTATAAATTTTAAACACAGCATTTTGAGGAAGTGAAGGAAAATATTTACGAAGGTTCGACAGAAAGATATCGGCATCCATTGAAGAGAAGAAAAGGAGAGATATTATCGATAATGCGATTGAGTCTGTTCTTCTCCAAGATATGCACGTTTCAAACCTTCGGGCAATGGTTTCAACTCCCCTTCGAATGTTTCCCCAAGCTGTTGCACAAATGAATTCGAAGTACGAAATAATCAAATTAAACAAAGGAAGGAAAAGAAAAGAGTGGAGACGAAACTAAAGACACATAAAAGAGATAACAACACAATAACAAACAAAAGTAAAAAACAAGTAAAAACAAATAAAAACAAATGAGATAGATGTCAAAGAAGATAAAACCTGATCAATTTGATGGCCTACAAATGGAATCTCCTCGAGACACAAAAATTGATCATTATTACCTTATTTTATTTTTCTTTTCTTTTCTTTTATTTATTTTTCAAAAACATTAGGTTGCCTCCCAATAAGCGCTTGGTTTAACGTCCTCAGCCCGACGTTGGTTCCATCATAGGAGGGTCTAATCTCCGCTGTGCTTCACTAATGGGCTTGGATCCTTCTTCTAACAAGATACGGTCCATGCATATGGCTGGGCCTTGGATGTTAGCAATCATCCACCCAATAGCTATTTTGTGATCTCTAAGTACTCGGACGCATTTCTTTTCTTTTAGTGGTGCAAGGCCCATTTCTATTATAACTAGCAAAGGATCTTTGTCACCCAAAAACACATGCCTCAAATAATCTGGAAGTAGCTTAAGCTCCAAGGTATTGGCTTTCATCATAGAAGGAAGAAGTTTCTCATTAGATAAAAGCAATTCAATGTACGAAACATCATACCTGTTTGTGATTATAGCTATAGTCTCATCTAAGCATGCCATAGCTTCCTCCATTTCTTTTGACATTTGTATCAACCTTCTTGGTTCTTTGGAATTTTTTGTCCCTATGAGCTCATTAATAGCCATTTCCAATCCATCCTTGCGAGTTAACTCAAAACATTGTTGTGGCAAAGAATCAATAATGTCAACTGCAAAAACAGAATGCAAGTCACTAGGGTACCTCATTGACTCGAAAATATTGAAACGGATCACTTTGCCATCAAACTCCATGGTGAAAGTGCCATCATAAACATCAATCTTGGTTCTAGCATTTTTCAAGGATGGTCTCCCTAAAAGAATCGAAGTTGAATTAGGAGATGTCTCATCCTCTATTTTAAGGACATAGAAGTCTGCTGGGAAAACCAATTGATTCACCTACACAAGCACATCTTCCACAACTCTTTTGGGATATGCATTAAAATGATTAGCAAGTTGAATTATAATACCAATTTTTGCAAAAGGTCCAAGATTTAAAGAAGCAAAATAGAATATGGCATGACATTAATAGATGCTCCTAAATCTATCATAGCTCTTTCAAACTTGGTTTTATCAATGGTGCATGGAATGGTGAACGTACCTAGATCTTTGCATTTTGGAGGAATTTTTCTTTGCAATACAACTGAAACATTTTCCCCCACACTTACTTTCTCATTTCCCTTCAACTTTTTCTTGTTGGTGCATAACTCCTTGAGAAATTTTGTCCAACAAGGTAATTGCTCGATAGTATCCAGAAGTGATATATTTACCTCGATTTTGTGAGAAGTTTCCAGGATTTCTTGTTCTTGTTCCTCCTTCTTTGATTTTACAAATCTGCTAGGAAATGATGGAGGAGTAACATAAGAAAGAATTTGAGTTTTAAGATCTACCTTAGAAGATGATGCGTTGTTCATGGTGGAAGTGGTGTCATCTCCTTCATCAGTTTGTGATTTCTTTGTCAGGTTTTGGATACTTGCCCCAGTTTCCATTTGCTCTCCATTTCAAATTTGCTCTCCACTTCGCAAAGTTATCGCACAAGCATTCTCTCTTGGATTGATCATTGTTTGAAAAGATAATTTTTCTGAGCATTGGCCCTCAAATTTGCTGATGCTAGTAGCCAATTGTCCCATTTGATTTGCGAGGTTTTGGATACTTGCCCCAGTTTCCTGCTGGAATTGCATTGTGTTAGTGGCAAGTGCATTAACAATATCCTGAGTGACATACCTGAGTTTTCTGGAGCTGGTTGTGGTGCTGGTTGTGGCATTGGTGGTGGTTGTATTTGAAATGGTTGCTGCACTCTAGGTTGATTGAAACCTTGTGTCCGATTTGGTATGGCATTTGGGGCAATTGGTTGATGATTCCAGTAATTAAAATTAGGGTGATCTCCCCATCCAGCATTGTAAGTGTTAGAGAAGGATCATACCATTGCCTTGTTTGTCCTGGAAATCCATCCATGGCATTGGCTTGTTCCATATATTCTTCTTGTAAAGTTGGATACATGTCGATTGGATGCTCCATGGTAGAATATACCTCACATGCATAAGATTTCTGCATATCTCCTACAGCCATGTTTTCCACAAGAGAAGTTAGCTCAAAAAGTTGTTGGTCAATGTTCTGAGTGCTTACCTCATTTACACTCCAATGTAATTGTGGCTCAAATCGGCTACTGAATTGTTGAAAGTTTACTGCCATGTCTCCTAAACACAAACAATCAGAGAAGAAAAACAAAAAAATACGAATCAACAATGAAAACAAAATAACAAATCGATTAGAAAATCAATCCCCGGCAACGGCGCCAAAAACTTGATGCGTTCGAAACTAGCAAGTATACTAGTCGCACAAGTAATAAAGTGATAAGTAAGATATCGTTCCCACGAGGATTGATTCTAATTGAATTTGTTATTTCCAGCAACAATTAACTAAATGGGGGGTTTTGTTGGTTGATTAACTAGATGAAAAACTGAATACGACGGTAATTAATGAATAACACAATGCAAACTTAATTGAAATGGGAAAATCAATGATAGAAATCTGGTCAAGGGATCATTCTCCACCACAAGATATGGATTTGCGAATTAATTGTAGAATTATCATCCAATTACACCATTGAAATTATCAACCGTAGATAACAATAAGCTCTGTTATCCCAATCTTTCCTTACTTTGTTGTTAAATAAAATAGGCTCTTTACTTAATCTCTATCCATTAAACAACCTAGAACAAGCTCTCTAAATTTAATTCAATGGATGCATTATGAAAAGAAAGACAGGTTGATCTAAGCAATAAACACACAAGCTCGGATTATTTAACTTAGGTTATATTCTCCAATTGCAATCTCTGATCACAATTTTGCTACTAATGATTAGAAATTCAAGACAATTACGGATCAAGATTTCTAGTCTAGCAATAGACAATATCCAGATTATATTCAGTTGGCCACCCAAATACAATCAGCAAGCAATCATAAGCATTAAACATGGGAAAATACAAGCAACTTCAATTAGAGAATTGGATAACAATTCCTTGCACAATCAACTTCACAAAAACCATATCAAGGGCTTTGAAATCACCCTCAACCAATTCAGATTCAGTTACACATGTTTAAGAACGTGGTAAATACAATACAACATGGAGACATTCCAGAAAATGAAAGGGAAAGGAAAAACTTAGCAAATTTGATGTAATTCTCTTTGGATTTGTAGTTCTTCCTCTTTCCAAGCTTCCTTTCTCCTTCAAGAACTCCAAGAGATGAAAGAATTCCAGAGATGCAGCCTCCTCCACGTTCTCCCCTCTTCAAGTTATCAAAATAAAACCCTAAAATGTATTTAAATACTCGGCTGCAGTAACCTGCTACAGTATCCCGTATTATACATGCTACAGTGATTTCTGGAATTACATTTCTATACCTCTCACACTATTTTGATTACAACTTTTGGTACACTGAATGAATTTATAAACCGTAAATTTCTCTAGAAAATAGACTTCGAGAGCTTTCCAACGGTATATAATATGTCATCGGGTTCATTGTATATCAATACAATTAAATCCGGGAAGATGGTTGACTAGCAAAGGTGAAACTGAAAGGTTTTACTCCATTTTTGTGCAAGTTGCTCCAAAACTCCTACAAACATCAAAACCACACAAAAATATAAAAATACCAAGAAATATAGCAAAGAAACATGGACGAATTGATATGAAAATGATATATAAATAGGCACTTATCACAACCCGGGTTTTAATCCCGGGTTATTGGAAAACCTGGACCCGCCCGGGGTACCCCGGCCCCGGCTCCGGAAAAAAAATTCTGGGAAATTTTTCGGGACCAGGGTTTGCAATTGATGGCCGGGGTCCTCGGCCCCGGATTTTGCCATCCCTAGTTCAGAATGAACTACCGGTAATTAAATTGTTAACCAGCTACATACACTTGTGATTTATTGTTTCTAGGCAGATTTAATATTTACAATAATTAACCTTAGTAAGCAATTATCAGTCCACTTGTTTAAAAATAAGCAAGCTTCAATGAAATTCTTTGCAAATCTCAGCATATCATGCTAAACATGTCACAAACAGTTATGGCAATCCGTACAAAATTATTAACATAGTTAAATTTAATGCTTTTGATCATTGCCTGAAATTCTACTGTTAAAACAATAATGAATAAATTCCTCCCAATCCTTTTGTTTAATATATTTTTTCCACTCATCTGACGGATTTGCTAAGTTTTTAAAATCATTCTTGTTTGGCCTTATAACCTTGCTTGTCAAGGTTGTCTTGAAGGAGCTCCATGCTCTACATGCACTATGCAACAAATCCTTCTTGAAGCATACATCAATAGCAAATTTACGCTATATAGAAAGTAATGAAAATTAAAACACAAAACATTAGCGAATACTAAGTGAATGCAACATAATGTCATAGGAAACGTACCAGGACTTCATCCTAAATGCCATCTTTTATTTCAGCTGGCAGAAGCGTCCAATCCTTGTATGAAAGAGGAACCGATTGATGTGCTAAAACACCAACAGTAGTAACAAGCTATAAGCTCATTAGCATTTTCTTTAACAGGTTGTCCATTGCTGTTAAACTAAATCGGTAGTTTCTCTCCTTTATTCGCTTTGTTTTTCTTCTTATTTGTGCAAATGCCTCTGGTTTTACGCTTCTTATTTGGTGACTTTGCAGTTTCATCGTCTTCCATACGTTCATACAATTCATCCTCCAAGTGCTTGTTTAGTTCATCTTCATTCATCGCGACAAACCTAAATTCAATAAGGTAAACTGCCAGCAACCAATTTCACTCAGTAAATCCAAACACATTATAATATTTTTCATGAGTCAAAACAAATAAGTGCAACACATAGATTATGAATGATATAATGCAAAAAAAAACGTTATAAGCATACCAGTGAAGCACAAACAGTTGCCAAGAAAGTTATATCAAGGTTGTGTTGCCAACCCAAATTCCCTCTAAATCCTCTCTAATACAGCCTTTGTCATTGTCCTCAAATTCATCAAATGAGTCTAAGTTAGGCAAATTCTTTGTATACGAATGTTGCTTAACCAACGTTTGAATTTCATCCTGACTTTTATCTATTTTATAATTTGATAGGAACCTGTAATAAGAACAAACTAAAATCAAACACCCTCTCAACAATTATTCACACTCACACACAATTAACCAACAATCAACTAAATTCTTATTTAATATCAAAAATCAATGTCTGAATAATGTTTACAAAATAATAATGAAACCCTATATTTATACTAATCAAGACATATTGGAATTTGAGTCAAATTAGAAAAGTCAAAATTCCTAAACTAACAATTTAGGTTTGAATCAAATTAAGAAAAGTCAAGATCCCTAATTGAGTCAAAATGCCTAAATTGATAATTTCCCAAATTAAATAATCCCTAATTAAATAAATACTAAAAGACTATATTAACCCTAGTAATAAAAAATTAGCCATGCTACATCAATTCCCCTGGACTTAGAAAGACTCGTCTCTGGACGAGTGGGATTCCAAATAAAAATCTAAAGCACAGGAGTTGATGCGACGGAGCTCATCCTCAGAAAGCCAAGTATCATCATCGACTGGTCATCCTTTCCAACGAACAAGGAAACGACGAAAACCACTAGTTGTAGAAGTAACAAATTGATCATCCAAAATGCGATCAACTTCATCATTTGGTGGAAGATCGAACGGAGGCAAATAAGGTACGACAACAGTAGGAGAACCTGCAGTAACATTAAAAACAGCTGGAGGCTTGAAACGTCCTCGGTAAGGAAATAAGTCTGCCACATTAAAAATTGGATTGATACTCCAATCAGAAGGCAAATCAAGTAAATAAGCATTAGAACCAAGCCTACGATTAACTTTAAATGGGCCATGGGCACGGGATTGCAATTTCTTGTTAGCTTGTTTAGGAAAGCGAGAAGGATCAAGGTGAACCATGATATAATCACCTTCCTTAAAAACCTTATCTCTATAATGCAGATTAGCAGCAGACCTATATTTATCATTGCTCAAGGAAATCATTTGTCTAACCTTAGCATGCAAATCATGCATATGGGTGGCAAAATCAGCAGCAAAATTTGACGAAGGGTAGTGAGAGGGTAAGCGAACAAGGTCAATGGGTCGGCGGGGTGCAATACCATAAACAATCATGAATGGACTATTACCAGTTGACCTATGAACAACATTATTATGAGCAAACTCAACCATGGGTAACACTAAATCCCAATTACCTAACTTCTCGCCTACCACACAAAGAAGCAAGTTCCCGAAGCTACGATTAGCGACTTCAGTTTGACCATCGGTTTGAGGATGATAAGCTGAAGAGAACTTAAGAGATGTATCAAACAGTTTCCAAAGTGTTTTTCAAAAGTAGCTAGCAAACTTAACATCTCTATCAGACACAATTGACACAGGCAGTCCATGGAGACGAACAATCTCCCTAAAGAATAGTTGAGCTATATGTGAAGCATAACTAGTCATAGAACAAGGGATAAAATGGGCCATTTTAGAAAACCTATCAACCACAACAAAAATAGAATCATGTTTCCTAGCGGTTTTAGGTGATCCTAAAAGGAAATCCATACTAACATCTCTCCAAGGAAGGTAAGGAACAGGGAGGGGAGTGTATAACCCTTGATTAAGTTTTCTAGCCTTAGCTAGTTGACACGTATGACATTTAGATACAATCGTAGCAACATCCCTCTTTAATGATGGCCAATAAAACCTATCCTCAACTAAGGCAATGGTTTTATCTCTCCCTAAGTGACCAGCTAATCCTCTAGCATACGTTTCCCAAACTAGAAAATCTCTCATAGAAATACGAGGAATGCATAAATGAGAACCCTTAAAAAGGTAACCATCACGAATGATAAAATCTACATGATTCCTACGGTTATTATCTAAGAGTTCTTATAAATGATGCCAAAATCAAGGCAAAAGGGATACTCAGACTTCATCCTATCAAATCCTACAATTTCAACTTGCATGGTTTGAAGCGTGTACATGACTCTACTAAGGGCATCAACTACCTTAGTATCCTCTCCAGGCTTGTGTTTGAGGACAAAGGTGAACATTTGAAGGAACTCAGACTATTTGACATGTCTCTCATTTAATCGCTTTTGGGATTGAAGATATTTTAACGCTTGATAGTCAAAGTAAAGGACAAATTCATTAGGCAAAAGGTAATACGGCCAATGTTGTAGAGATCTAACAATAGCATAGAACTCTTTATCATAGGTAGAATACCTTTGTTTAGCCTCATTGAATTTCTCACTAAAGAAAGCAATAGGGTGACCCTCTTGACTTAAGACTCCTCCTATACCTACTCCTGAAGCATCACAAGCTACTTCAAAGACTTTAGAAAAATTTGGATGCCTAAGAACAGGGGCTTGAGTCATACGTTGCTTAACAAGCTCAAATGCTCTAGTGGCTGCAAGGGTCCATTGAAATTCACCCTTTCGCATGCAATCAGTGATGGGTGCCATGATGGTGCTAAACTCTCTAATGAATCTCCTATAGAAAGAAGCCAATCTATGAAAACTACAAATTTCAGACAAAGTCCTAGGTGTAGGCCATGATGTAATAGCTTTTATCTTACCAGGATCAACTTTTATACCCTCTGAAAAAACTATGAATCCTAAGAAAATGACTTGAGACTGCATAAAAGAACATTTCTTAAGATTGATGTACATCTTCTCATTCCTAAGGGTATTGAAAATTTTCTTAAGATGGTCCAAATGATCTTCCTCACTCTTACTATATATGAGAATATCATCAAAATAAACTACAAGAAACTTCCCTATAAAGGGTCGTAACATATGTGTCATGACTCTCATAAACGTACTAGGAGTATTAGACAACCCAAAAGGCATAACTAACCACTCATACAATCCATTAGGAGATTTAAAAGCAGTTTTCCACTCATCACTTGGTCTAATCCTAATCTGGTGATAACCACTCCTTAAGTCTATCTTGGAGAACCGACTAGAACCAACTAACTCATCTAACATATCCTCAAGTCTAGGTATGGGAAACCTATACTTATAGTTATTTTGTTGATGGCCCTATATCAACACACATTCTCCAAGATCCATCTTTCTTAGGGGTGAGTAACACTGGAACTGCACAAGGACTAAGACTATGACGAATGAGACCTTTCTCTAACAAACCATCTATTTGTCTATTTAACTCAGCTCTCTCAGTGGGGTTCATCCTATAATGTGGAAGGTTAGGAAGTTGTGAACCTGGAACTAAGTCAATGGCATGTTGAATATCGCTCATGGGTGGTAGCTCATTTGGTAAGTCCTCAGGGGCTACATCACTAAACTCTTCTAAAAGTTCACCTATCTTGGAGGAAAAGTCTAAACTAGACTCCGGTGATTGCTCTTTTAGAACCAAAGTGTACACAACACCAGTCTCTTGGCTTTCTTTCACAAAATGAGTTGAACCTAAAATATTCAAGTTGTGTTCCTTAGGCTTTAAGGTATTGGATTTAGATTTTGGAGTTGGCTTATCCTTTTAAACCCTAGTTGAAACCTTACAATTGTCATTAGGTTTGGCTGGTTTCAAGGTAATAGGTTTATCACAATGATTAAAGACATAGGTATTCTCTTTCCCATAGTTTATAACATCATGGTCATAAAGCCATGGTCTATCTAGGAGGATATGAGCTACATCCATGTGTAACACGTCACAACAGATGTTTTCTTTATAAGAGCACAACTTAAAAGGAACAAGACATCTATGGATGACAGGTAGGGTTGTTTTATTAACCCAAGCTACCTAAAAAAGATTAGGTTGAGGCTCTAGAGTGAGTTTAAACCTATCAATTGCAGCCTTAGAGATGACATTTAAGGTACTACCTCCATCTATCACTAGTTTACATAACTAATTCTTGAGGGGAACTAAGGTATGGAAAATACTAATTCTTTTCCAAGAATCAGAAACTACTGGGGTAGACAAGATACAACGCATAACTGACAATTGCTCATTAAACTCTTCTTCTTTAATGTCTTCTAATCCTAAATCTTCACTTTTCTCTAATGGTTCTAAGACCTCTCCTACAGGATCCTCATGTATTGATTCACTATGGTTATATCCTATGATCATAGTACGACTAGGACAAGAAGCAGCAACATGGCCTCTACCTTGACAATTATGGCACACAATTGGGGAACTAAAAGATTGGTTTGAAGTATTCATTTATCTTTCCCTATTCGAGTTGAAACGAGGATTTACATTATGATAGGAGGCACTAGATGTGGAGTAACTAGGAGTTGACGACTAGAAGCTCTAGGAGTGGAGGATTGTTGATTAAAGTTTCTCCTATTAAAAGCCTTAATTTGAGGAGATGGAGTATGCACTGAAGAAGTTTGCCTAGCATTATAAGTTTTTGCATGGAGTTCAACTTCTAGGGCTTTATTATAGGCATCTTCTACAGTTTCAGGGGAGCTCAACTCAACAACACGCTGGATGTCAAACCTAAGTCCATTAATAAATCTTGATACGGTGACATCGATAGACTCTTCAATGTTACACTTAATATGAAGACTATCAAACTTAGATTGGTACTCAAAGACACTAGAAGAACCCTACCTAAGGTTAAGCAATTGCCTGTAAAGTTGATTCTTATAGAACTGAGGGACATTTTTGTATAAGATCCGTTTTTAATTTTGCCCAAGTAGGAGAACGATGATGCTATTGGCGAAATCTACATTCTATAGACTGACAAAAAATCTTAGCAGTACCAACTAATTTAAGTCGAGCAAAACGAACACGATAGGAGTCTACCATGTCATTCCAATCAAAGTAATCCTCTATGGCATCTATCCAATCTAAAAAAGTAGTGGGTTCTAACCTACCATCAAACTGAGAAACATTGTGTTTGGCACCCTTTGGAATGTCAGATGACTCATGCCTATAATGACTTCTAGTACTTCTATGGCTGCCTTTATCATCACTATCATCTCCAAATAAAGGATTATCAGTATATTCTTGCTCAAGATTTCTTTTTGATGTAGATCCTATGACTTTTCTACCCTCATCAAATCTATTAGATGACCCAAGATTGTTATCTCTACGATTAACTTACTCTCTAATATCACGTACTATTTGTTCAATTTGAGTGAACCTAAATTCCAATCCATTTAACCTATTGTTTGTGATATTTAAATCAGGTTGTTCAGGCGGGGGATTTGGGTCAACCATTTTTTTTTTGAGTAGTAATGCTAGGTTTAGACTAAAATTTCCTATAAGCGATAAAATAAATCTGATACTGCTGCAATGCAAATAAGGCAAGAAAAGTAACCATGCAATGGGGTTTTTTTTTATGCTGAAAGTGTATGGGCTAAAGTGAAATTTAATGAAATTGTATAGGCTAACATGTGAGTATTCGAATGCAAGGGTTAAACGGTAAAAGGAGTAGATTGCAAATTTTAAAATTCGGACAATGGTGTAATTATTCAAAGTGGGTGGATTTCCAGGAAATTAGGCATGACTCTATGGCAAATAACCTGAAAGCCCCTACAAAATATCCACCAATTTTAAAAAGTGACAAAGAAGTCGCTAACCTTAAACATCCAAACACTCTTCGATGGCGGCTTCCGACGATCGGACGGTGACGGCTAAGTCTACAGACGTTAGATCGGCAACAGTAGAAGCTTTTCCAACTAGTGGTGTAAGTCGTTGTGGTTTGTGTGGTGGCTTCCAAACTGAATTTTGACTTTTGAAGACATTCCAACGAGAATTAGTGATCGGCCAAGAAGGGAAAGTTGATGGGGAGAGGCCGATCTATCACTTGGTGGTGGAGGTGAGACACCACTCACCGGTCGACAGTGATAAACAGTAATGGCGGCTAACCATTTTTGGCCGTTTCAAAGCTTTTTCGGTGAGATTCTGGTGACGATGATGAAGAAAAGAATGATGGGGATGACCCGATCTACAAGTTGATATATTTGTTGATGAGCGATGCTTCAGTTGCCAGTGATAAATAGTAACTCCGGTGATAAACAGTAATAAACAGTGACTGTGTTTGAGGTTTATAAAATTTAGGATGAATTTTGTGGAATGATGTTAGGCTCTGATACCAAATTGACGGGGAACCCGTAACAAGAACAAACTAAAATCAAACACTCTTTCAATAATTACTCACATTCACACACAATCAATCAACAATCAACTGAATTCTTATTTAATATAAAAAATCAATGTCTGAATAATATCCACAAAATAATAATGAAACCCTATATTTATACTAATCAAGACATATTGGAATTTGAGTCAAATTAGAAAAGTCAAAATCCCTATTTGAGTCAAAATTCCTAGACTAACAATTTAGGTTTGAATCAAACTAGGAAAAGTCAAGATCCCTAATTGAGTCAAAATCCCTAAATTGACAATTTCTCAAATTAAATAAAACCTAATTAAATAAATACTAGAAGACTATATTAATCCTACTAATAAAATTAGCCATGCTACATCATAATTATTATCGGATGTGAATTGGACTAAAAACCACCTTTCATCACTTTGACCTCCAACATAAAAGACTTGCTTCACTTGGTAGAACAAATGAATCAGATTTGTGGCCAATTCGATTAAGATCTACCAATTAACACCAAATTCATCCACTTTCATACCACCGTTGTTGTCAAACCCAATCACACTTAAACACAGTAAAACCTAGTTCATGGTATTCTAAAGTCCATATTTTTATTATTACACCATAAAAACACAATTCTTCAACTATTGGATTTTTATCCTTCGCACTTGAAATTTGCATTGTGGTGGAAACAATGCTGACTCCAGAATTTTGATAAACATTGTTTTCCCCATAATCCCTTATATGGTAATGACAACTGCTAATGACATAACCAGGGTAGGTTGTCACATATGGACGAGGCCCTTGTGCCAGCCAATGCAAAGTGGTAAAGACATCATTTACCGCCTTTCCAACCTAGTTACAAAATAAAGAGTTTGTCATTCCAGATTCAGGTGTGGCTAAGCACAAACTAAGATAGCCAGTATTGGAGTATAATGTTGTCAAACAATACATCCATCAAATTTGAACCATTCAATGAAAGTACAATTGTGCTCATCTTGAAGCCACTTTGGGTTTTTCACTTTCCTTGGGAAACGATTTTTCAACCATTTCATTTGCATTCTATCAAAATTGAAGAAGGATAGTCAGTATTGAATGAATAAATGAGGAAAAAAGTTGTTAATACAACAAGAATAAAGAAATTAGCGAAATTAGATATTTACTCAATGTACAGTTGGACTTCATCTATGTTTTGCAAGATGTAGAGGTGTGCTTTTGCCCATTCATCAACACCAAATGGATCACTCGACCACCAAGCAATAGACCATCTTCATAAATAAGTAAGTTAACCACTTGCACATACTCAGAGAAAAAATCGGTTGCTTTGGATGCAATGTAACGCTCAGTAATACATCCTTCAAGTTGATATCTATTCCAGACATACCCTTTAAGTATTTTCATGAATCGCTCAAAAGGACACATTCATATAAAGTAAACTGGACCACACAACCTTACTTCTTTAACAAGATGTATGGTTAAATGTACCATGATGTCGAAAAACGAAGGTGGAAAGTATTTCTCAAGTAAGCATATGGTAATGACAAGATCACTTTGTATTTGTTTCAACCTAGGAGCCTCTACCACTTTGGTGCAAAGTTCATTAAAGAAGATACAAAACCTGGTAATAGCATACCAAACATGCCTAGGTAAAACAGTTCTTATGGCCAATGGTAGTAGTTGCCACATGAGAGCATGACAAGCGTGAGACTTAAGTCCAACAAGCTTCAACTCATCTATGGAAACAACTTTTTTAAAATTGGAACAATAGCCAAAAGGAAGTCTATCGACATATAGTGTTTGACAAGACATTTGTTTCTCTTGCTTACTAAGGGTGTAACAAGCAAAAGGCAAATATGTTCTATTGTTTTTAGTAGTTGGTTGTAACTCATTCCTTAAACCCATGTCAACAAGATCTAATCTAAAGGCCCAAGTATCTTCTATTTTTCCAATAATATTTAACAATGTGCCAAAGATATTGATGTAGCATGGCTTATTTTATTCTTAAGATTATTATAGTCTTTTACTCTTTTTTATAATTAGATTTTCATTTCATTTGAGAAATCATTAGTTTAGAGATTTTGACTCAAAAGATGGATTCTGACCTATCCTAATTTGACTCAAATTCCCAATATGTCTTAATTTGTATAAATAGGTTTTCATTATTATTTTTACAAACTTTATACAGGCATTATTTAGATATTGATTATTTCATATTAGAGAGTTATGTGAGTGTTTGTTGGAGATTGATTGTGTTTGTTCTTGATTTTGGTTTGTTCTTATTACGTGTTTCCCGTCAAATTGGTATCAGAGCCTAACTTTGTTTCTGTCAAATCATTCCAAATTCCACCCTTATCATTCTTCCTTTCATCACCATCCCCGAAATCTCATCGAAAAGCCTTCAAAAACCCAAAATTAATTTCAGTAACCACCATACAAACCACCATCCTCCACCGCACGTGAACCGACACTGCCATCATCAATCGCTTCAAAAGCCATTGTCTAACAAAGCACATCCATTCCTACTAGACGTTCATAGCAAAAAACTAGCATTGTGAAAATCGGCTTGCCTTTGTGGTCTTCATCTCCCGCAGCCAACCGCCAAGCACCACCACGGCCATGGCTTTCACCAATCACTGATCTACTGCCTGGACACCTCGATATCGCCGTCAAGTTGTCAGAAGTTGTCTCACTCACACGCACGTCGCCACTCGAGAGTGCTTTGGATGTTTGAGGTTAGGGGCTTCTTTGTCACTGTTTAAAGTTGACTGAAATTTTTTATTAGGGACTTTCAATTAATTTGTCATTGCATCAAGCCCAATATCCTAGAAACCCACCAACTTTGCATAGTTACACTACTATCTAAGCTTTTAAATTTTTGTAGTTTACCTCTTTAGTTTTACCCTTACATTCTCTATTTACAGATTAGCCCATACAATTTCAGTACATTTCACTTTAACCTATACTTTTAATTACAAGTTAGCCTTCATATTTCATTTTCTTTCAATTTAACAAAAAAAAAAAATCATTGCATATTTACTTTTGTTGCCTTTATTTGCATTGCTGCAACATCATATTTAATTTTATCACTAATAAGAAATTTAAGTCTAGTCTTAGCATAACCGCTTTAAAAAAAAAGGGCAGACCAAAATCCCCCTCCTGACCAACTTATCTAACAACCTGATTTACATACCACAAATAATAGGTTGAATGGATTACTACTTGGTTCAATCGCATGAAACAAATAGTAATTGACATTAGAGAACAAATTAATCGCAGGGATAACAATATTGAGGGTTTGATAAGGGTAAGGAAGTCATAAGATCCAAATTTAAAAAAATACCATGGACGAGAATATACTCATAAACCTTTGTTTGAAGATGATAGTGATGATAGAGGCAGTCATAGAAGAAATAAAAGTTATTCCAAGCATGAGTCATCTAACATTCCAAAATGTGTCAAGCATAATGTTCTTGAGTTTGATGGTAGGTTAGAACACACGATTTTCCTAGATTGGATAGATGCCATAGAGGAATGCTTTACATGGCATGACATGGTAGACACCTGTTGTGTTTTGCTCGACTTCAGTTAGTTGATACTGTTAAGATCTATTGTCAATCTAGAGAACGTAGATTTTACCAACAACATCGTCGTCCTCATACTTTGAAAGAATTGAAAATGGACATTACTCAAAAATATGTCTCTTAGTCCTATAAAAAACAACTTTACAGATAATTGCTTAACCTTGGGTAGGGTTCTTCTAGTGTCTTTGAGTACCAATATAAGTTTAATAGTCTTCACATTAGGTGTAACATCATAGAGTCTGATGATGCCACCACATCTAGATTTATCAATGGACTTAGGTATGACATTCAGCGTATTATTGAGTTAAGCTATCCTGGCAGTTTAGAAGATGCCTATAATAAAGCCTTAGATGCTGAACTCCAAACTAAAGCTTATAATACTAGGCAAACTTCTTCAGTGCATACTCCATCTCCTCAAATTAATGCTTTCAAAGAAGCAACTTTAATCATCAGTCCTCTACTACTAGAGCTTCTAACTCATCAACTCCTAGTTACCCTATAGTGAGTGCTTCAAATCCTAATGTTAATTCCCGTTTCAACTTGAGTAGGGATAGATCAATAAGTGCTTCAAACCAGTCCTTTAGTAAGTCCAACAACTCTTCCATTGTGCGTCATAATTGTCAAGGTAGAGGTCATATTGCTGCTCGTTATCCTACTCACACCATAAGCATAGGGTATGACCCTATTGAATCAACACATGAGGATCTTTAAGGAGAGGCCTTAGAACCATTAGAGAAGAATGAAGATTTCGGATTAGGAGACATTCACGAAGAAGAGTTTGATGAACATTTGTCAGTTACATGCTGTATCTTGTCCACTTTAGTAGTTTCTGATTCTTGAAAGAGAACTAGTATTTTTTGTACTTTAGTCCTCCTTAAGAGTCAGTTGTGCAAACTAGTGATTGATGGAGATAGTACCTTGAATGTCATCTCCAAGCTGCAATTGATAAGTTTAAACTCACTCCAAAGACTCTCCCTAATCCTTTTCTAGGAGCTTGGGTCAATAAAACAACGCTACTTGTCACTCATAGATGTCTTGTTCCTCTTAAGTTGTGTTCTTACAATAAAAATATCTATTGTGACGTGTTACCCATGGGTGTAGCTCATATCCTCTTATGTAGACCTTGACTTCATGGCCATAATGTTATAAACCATGGGAAAGAGAATATCTATGTGTTTAATCACTGTGGTAAACCTATTATTTTAAAACCAGCCAAACCTATTGATAATTGTAAGGTTTCAACTATGGTTCAAAAGGATAAGTCAACTCCAAACACTAGTAGAAATTGAACTTTTTACAGCATTTAGAAAATGCTGTAAAACATCTATTACAGTGTTTTACCACGTGTTGTTATCGACAGAGCTGTAAAAGGTCCACAATCAATTACAGCGTTTTAAAATCGCTATGTGAAAACGCTATAATTGTGTAATATACAGCGTTTATAAAATGCTGTAAAACCTGTATAACAACATTTAATAAATGTTATGAAAGACTCTTAACAACTCTTCAAAAACGCTGTGCATATTTTCTGGGGAATTTATTCATGTTGTTTACAGCATTTATTAATAGTTATGGAGGACTTTTTGCAGCTTGTTAAAAACGTTGTAATAAGATATTGACAACATTTTTGAAACGTTGTAAACAATGTGTGGTTTTTTTTTTTAATACAATTATACGAAAGCACCACTCGTTTTATTCAAATATTAATAACACACTTTAGCTGTTCAATAATTAAGGTTAATCTATACTCATCATCAATCAATTGCAAATATTTCATAAGCGAAAAAAACAAAACTTTTGATATATCTCATATGTCATATTTAGAAATATCTTGATTTAATATCAAGTACACATTAAAAATATCATCTCAATTCAATTCAATATGACAACAAAGTACTATAAACTATAGCCTTTCACCATTAAGTAAGCACCACCTAGCTAGTCTAACTTAATATGATTCTTTGGCCAAGCAATGGTGCTTCCTGTTGCATCACCAAGGACATGAAGTTCAAATGTATGATGATGTAAAAGTGTAATCTCCACTTGTGCAACAGTCACCCAAATTTTCCAACAATCTGGTCCAAGAAACATATGATGTACCTATGAATGTGGATCTGTTGATGCAATTTTTCCTTCTCCCACAATGACACGGGTTCCCATCAAATCCAGCAATTTATATTGAGCATTCTCCAAGTTATTAGAGCTACATACACCACCATTAGTCTTTTCCATCTTTCAAAATCCAACAAGAAGCTTTAATTAGTCATAATACAACTTCCCATGTGTTGTAAACAAACATAATCTAATAGTCACTTGGTTTTGTCATGTGATCTGTGAATAATGAATGATAAGGAAGTTACTGATGGCATGTGCTGATTGCCTATATAAAGTTCTGCAACAACAATGGACAACAATTGACATTTTAATTGCAAGAATTAAACTCCAACGACATAGGGGAAGCACACATCTTGATTAATTGCCTTTTTATATTTTTTTCTTCAAAATCAAACATTCTTTCACTGCACTCAAATGAACACATTCTTTTAGCATGCGGTATAGTAAAAGTGGTTCATGCTGAACATGCTTCTTTCTAATACAGGAAAGATCCCTGCAACTTCTCTTGCTGATCACAGCAGAAGCCATGTTCATGTTCCTGGCTAGTGTACCTTTCACATGCAATCTCCCTTTACAAACGATCACTCTTTTGTCTTTCCAAAAATATTTCTTTTATAAAAGATTCAATCTATAATATATGTACGTTTGGGTCCACTAGCTCCTAGAATGTGTTTGGTGTTGTCTTTGCAAAAAGCATCTTTTAGTAAAAAGTATTTTTAAATAATATACATAAAAAATGGTGTTACAAATCAAGTAATTCTAAAACTTTTGGTGTTGAAAACTTGGATGGTTTTAAAAATGGTTCTACAGATTACCTCTTGCTCCTAAATTTGACTACAACACAGCTTATTTAACAGTAATGGATAAACAATACTTCTTGAGGGTTGAATTTATATTTTAAAATTCAGTTCCACACATCTTTTAGATAGCCAAACTGAAAATCAAATCTTTTTTAAGATGATTAAGTGAACAATGATTCAAAGAAAAGCTACTCATAAGCTAACCAATGCTGCAAAGAAAAATGAAATCAATTGCTTTTATTGGAACACATCAAAGAGCATAACTATTCCAAGTCCATCCAATAAGCATTACCTGACTTATAATTCCCATCTTTCACTACACATTGAACAAGATGATAAGAAATTGATGACGCGATGTTCAGAATTTTAATTTACAACTTACTGGTTACAAAAAGCCTTCTAGTCTTGATGGGGGTTGCTTCTACAGAATCAGATGGAACCATAGAATTCTGCAAATTATTACCTGAAAAACTTGCGTAATGTTAGTATACAATGGGATACTGCCGCTGACAGAGAATAAATCTGATGAAATTAGTAGGAAAAAAGAAAAAGGGGCAATTGGTTTCTTATAAAATCAATAGAAGAAATACATAATATATCACCAGGATGGTCAGATCTCTTAATCAACAATTACTCTTCATTTTTATTTTATACCAGAAATCTCTTGACTTTTCCCTTGATCACCAACTTCTAAACTGAAGCTACTTTAAAACCTATAGCCTAGAAAGCCAAGAAACTTGTGGGATGTATAAATCCCGAGTAGATGGCCCTAAAGGTATTTAAACCTTTAATCTCTAGACTTTACATAGCTTTTTGATATTTGCATGTCAGATTGCAAGTAATCTACTTGAAGCAAGTAAATTATAATATAAGGGTTTAAAAAAAAGGAAAAGAGGAAGGATTTTCCTAGCTATGCCTAAATCCTACAAGCAGATGTTATAGGCTCTTCATTAGTGTTTATTAGTCTACATTTGTCAGTTTATTAGTGTATTATAGAATTTTCAAAGGAATTTCACAGTTCAGAAAAAAATAAAATTAAGTCCTAGCTAACACAATAAGATATTAACATAAAGAGTGTTAGAGAACATAGGATATGATTATATACATAAAAGAAAAAATTAGGTAAAAAAATTGTTTTTTCCTCGCTTGTAATCTGACCATTGAATAAAAGGACACAAAAGTTGGGTTATAAAGAAATCACAGAATATAGAAGAGAATATTACAACATATATAAGATGCTACTGCAAATAATTAATTTAATTTAATTCAACTTACGATTTCATTGCTTAAGATTTTTCATTCTGTTATTTGAAGAGCTATAATCTATATCTAGCAAGAGTACATATTGTCCGCTTGTCTTCCACCCTCAGAAATTTATTTATTAGGCTTAGCAAAAAGATAATAAGAACACCCATAAATAGAAACAATACAAGTGCAAACAAACAAAAACAATTACAGTACAAAAGCAAGAAAGAACAAAATGGCCCAAGCGAAAAAAGCAAAGGGCAGCGGAGGATATTAACATAAAGAGTGTTAGCCTGTTCCTGTAGCAAATTTTAGTACATTAAATCTACTAACATAAATGAAAAACAAATAAATTAATAAACTCACCTTCCCAATTTCCACTTCCCTGTAGCTAAAAAGAATAAACACTTCATAAAAGCAAATTCACTTGCAACTAGGAGCTGCATGAGTCGAAAATCCACTTGCCATCAATTGTAGACGACCTGGCAAGAATGACATAAAAACTTTGATTGTTTATATTATTCTTGAAATTTTATGGATTCCAATTTTATTATTTATAGAACAATTGTCTGACAAAATCATGTGGCTCGAGTAAACAATTTGCTAAGGAAATATTTTAACTTTCTTGATAATATTTCCAAGGCAAATAGTCAATTTTAGACAAAACATGGGTATAGGCTACATGCGGGTGACAGCTGTAGTGTGGAATTAATATCCACACATGCTTACAGCAAAAACATAATTTTTGTAATCTTTGATTGCTTTCCAACAAAATAACAATAATAATAAACCCAAAATTGGTGTCCATAGCAATTAAAAATAAAAACATACATAAATGAAAAGTGGCCAAAATGACTAAGAGTTCGTAACCCAGAAACATTCAGCTAACAACTTTTAGGAATAAAAGCTTCAATTCAAACACTCAAATAAAACAAAAGTCTCTATGTTCAGCCACGTAGACAGCTAGCCTATCTAACTGAACATAGAGAAATACATTAAAATACATCAAACACTAAAACAATTATCTTTTTTATGTATAATTGTTTTTAGTTCATTCTTTCCCATTTGCAACACCACCTACAGTAGCTCCTCTACCTTCAACCACCACCATCACCGAGTCTGACTCATTCCCTAATCATCCACTCCTTACACTCTTACACCTACTGCTATAAAAATTAGCTGAATCAAGAATTAAAATTTTATAAAATTAGTTGAGTTGGAACCATACAAATTCAAGCCAGTTCAGAACCCAACCGATTCCAACACACCCTCCCAGTCCATGTCATCCTCCTCCTCTCTTTCTCTCAACATTTGCAAAATTGTCTTAGCTTTCTCTCTTACTCTCTGGCTCTGTCTCTCTTTAGCCTCCCTCAACACTTTTGCATCTCACGACCCCCAAATCCCCCTTACATCTATTCTAGCAACTATTTACATAATATTCTACAAAAGAATCTTAGTAGTCAACAAAAATTCTTTCGATTTTGATTCAAAGTATAAATCCGAAAACAATAATTTAGGCAAAAGAAAAAACAAAGTGCAATTACTTACCTATGTTCTCAATAAATAAAATTGATTAGCTAATTGTTTTCTCTTTCTAGTAGGAGGTAAGACACAACACCCAATCATCTCTCTTTTCCTATGATTGCCCAATTGCTTCACATGCAGGATTGAGTGAAAGGGATTGAGAGCAGAAACTGATGAGCAGGATTAGGGATTGAGAGCCGAAACTGATAAGCGGGATTATTGAGAGTGAAATTAGGGATACAAGAGAGTGAAATTAGATATCGCGGTAATTTTTTAGGTAGCCCGCGAAAAGGAAAAAAATAAAATAATTTTTTTAATTTAATTTTCCAATCCAAAACGGAGCGTTTGGTGCTATAGACTTTAAAAAACTTCACATCACTTAAAAAACGCTGCAAAAATAATTTAATTTAATTTTACACAGCATTCTGTTAGGCACACGCTGTAGGCAGTGGGTGTTGGTGTTGGCTGGTTTGACATGTACAACGTTTTTATAAAAAATGTTGTAAAACAATGTTGTAAAAGATCAAGTTTCTTGTAGTGAAAGCCTAGATCCAATACTTTAGAATCTAAGAAACATAACTTGAATATTCTAGCCCTAACTCATTTTATGAAAGAAAGCCAAGAGATTGGTGTTGTGTACACTTTGGTTCTAAAAGAACAATCACCAGAGTCTAGTTTTAGACTTTCCCCTTAAGGTTGTGTGTAACCATTACCACAGGCCAATAACTATAAGTACTACTTAGGATACTGTGTGGATTTATCCCATCAGCTGAAATAACTAACCTAAGATTTATACTCTCAACTCCAAAACTAGGCCACATTCGATCAACTAACTTCCAAGAAGTTGCGTCAACAGAGTGCCTAAGTTTGCCATCTATAAGTCTTGCATTGGCATGCCAAGTTAGGATTTTTGCAATTTCTAAATTTTTTATACAACCTCTTAAACCTTGGGTTGGGAGGAAATTACCACAATAATTTGGTAGGAATGCGTTTTTTAGAAGTAGAGGATTTATTGGTTGCCTTCCATCTTGACAACCCACAAGTGGGACAACATGATAAAGATGCATACTCTTTCCTATATAAAAGGCAATCATTAGGACAAACATGTATCTTTTCATATGACAAACCCAATGAAACTATTGTTTTCTTTACTTAATAGATGGATGAAGGCATTTCGTTTTTTGGTAGCAGCATTTTGGATGACATTCCATAACTCTGAGAAACTATTGTCTGGCCAACCAAATCTCTCTTTAATATTATAAAGTTTCCATCAAAGCAGATAATTTTGAGAAATTTGTGCAACCTAGGTATAAAGACTTCTTAGAATCTTCAAGCAAAGTTTTTAATTTGTTCGGGTCATCCTCAAAATATTAAAAGGCATCATTGACCATATCTACAGTTTCATGTAGAGGAAAATCATTGCATTCATCAAATGATGAGTTAAAATTGCTAGGTTCGCGAAATGGATTTGGTTCCCCATGCCAAATCCAAGTTCGGTAGTTTGTGTCAAATCCACTAACAAATAAATGGTTTCTAATTTCGTTAAAAGTTTGTAAGGCCAAGCAACAACATGCATTGCATGGGCACTTCAAAAAAGATGTGTTGGGATCATAGGTAGTTGCACACTTTAGGAAATTATCAACCCCATTTTCATACTCCTAAGACAATTTATCCTTCCACAACCAGGATTTATCCATTCTTGGAATATGTAGTACACTTGCGGATACAAGTTACTTTTGAGTGTGTGTTAAGATACATACAGTATTTTCCAATCTTTTGCATTTTGAACATGTTTAAATTTTTTGTTTCTATGTTTTTTATTTTCTATTACTGTGTTTCTTCAATTTAAATTGAATTTATAGGTGGTGTTTAATGTAGATGAAGGACTAAGTTCTAAGCTTGTTTGCATCTTTAACAACAACCAAAAAAAAAAAAAAGGATTTGTAACTACACAATATAGCATCAATAAATTAGGAAGAATGCAAATTCAATTGGAGGTTCATGCCTTGTGAATGTTATAATGCAAAAAAAATCAGAACAAGACCAAATTCCTCATAAAATAACACATCATTAACACTAGATATCAGTTATGCTTTATGAGAAGATAAAACATGGAATAAGGATTTGTAACTACACATTATAACATTAATAAATTAGGAAGAATGCAAATTCAATTGGAAGTTCATGCCTTATGAATGTTATAATGCAAAATCAAATCAGAACAAGACTAAATTCCTCATAAATCAACACATCATTAACACCAGATATCAATTACGCTTTATGAGAAGATAAAAAATCCAATTCATACCAATTACGATGAAACAACATATTAAAAAAATGAATGCAAGCATTTAACTCAGCATGAATAGCAAACAATATATCAATAACAGTTGAATTTCAGATCTTCTCTAAGAAACAACTCCCATAAATTTCAAATAATCTTAGTTACCGAAACCTTAATTAGGAGAAAAGTGAACAAAAAGGCAAATTTACCTTAATCAGCAAAAAGTTCAGAAACCTTAATCTGTAAAAGAGAGAGCAGAGAAGAGAGTTAGACTGCAGCAAACGCAAACGCAAATTAGCAAATTTCCAAAACGCAGCAAGCACAAATGAAGATTGCTGAAATGCAGAAAAATTAACAAAAGGAAAATTAATCAGCAAGTGCAGTCCAAGAAATTCCCATACCCATAAATCTGCTCAAAACACAAGCTTTTACCAAACCCATTGAAGGAACTCACAGCAAATTTAAACCAAATCCAGAAACATAAATGTAATACTCCAATCACCAGCTTACTACAGTTGAAGATTAAACATAATACATTTAACCGAAATGTTAGGAACATAAACCCGGATCAGATGAAGTATAAACTATAAAGGTCGCTAATGTATTCACCAAAAAAAAAAAAAAAAGAACACAGGTCTATCAAAATCACCTATTATACAAATGAAATTTTAAAATAACATTAATTGGCAGCATATGCTTCAATTATTAAATTATTATACAAAACCATATAATAATTGACAGCATTACAAAACCCTCCCAAATATTTAAAAATATATTTCACAAGGATACAAAAAATTCTAGTAGTGTATGTTTATAATTATATTCCAGGGATATATAGAAGAGAAAAATAGAGTTAGATATTTAATATTTTTACATGCCAAAATTTACTTTAAACCTATCATCTTTCTATTTCATATAAATAAAATGAATAGTTAAAAATAAATATAAATCCAAATACATGCAACCACGGCAGTATGAAATTTGAGGATGGATTTATTATAAATTCTATCATTATAATAGGTCCTAGTTTATTAAATTGAAAAAAAATTATTCATAAATTTTGTTTGGTCAAAGAATTTTGGTTTCTCCCCTAATTCACAAATAAATATGACCTATTGATGACATTTAACGACATTAGAAGTTATTGAGAACTTTTATACATGAAAATCTCATTCCATTCACTTGTTAATGATCATTCTATTATCATGCAAACAGAATTGAAAATAAAATGTTATCTAACCACACGGTGACAACCATAATGTTTACCTCGATTTCTATTTTCGCAGCTGGGGTTACATAAACATTTCATTAATAAGCAATGTTATATTTTAAAATTTTAGATTTTGAAACACAGTAATACTTACGTGCCAATATGATGTAAATATATTCGATGGGTAAAATTAAAAATTTTTTAAAAAAATTATTAGTAAATTATTTGATAACTATTCCTCTAATAGTGAGTTTGTGCCACAATTATGTTGTATATATTAAGTTGTATATATAGAATTATTGTTTAAGATAATATAACATCAATTTAATTTTATTGAATTATTTATAATCTACCATTATCATTCATATGATACTTTAAATAAACAACAAATCAATAAAAACATAAATAATCAATTTTAAACAATTAAGTTAATTTTAGTCCTATATTATTCCCCATATGCCAATTTATTGGGATTTTGTTTTTTTTTTTTTAAAAAGAAGTGTTACAATTATACATTCACCTATGCAAATTGATATGACATTTTTTTCTTATTATTATCAAACATCCTTCTTAATAAAGGTTAATAATTTTCACTTTTTAATTATAGAATAACTCCTGAGTTTATATAAAAAATTGTTCATAAAATAATACTATTATCCTAGTTTAATCTTTATAATAAGAGAATTAAAATGGCATCGCTTTTTCCGTCGTATATGGATTTTTTTGTAACTTTTTCAGATTTTACTGAACTCGATCTTATTCATGTCCCCCTTTTTTTTTAATATTGGATTACCATTGATATTTGTGGATACTAAATGAACAAAATTTTGTTTTGATTGTATTTTCGTATTACGAGGGCTTATCTCTCTTGTGGCTTTTATAATACGGTAAAGATGTCAAATCTTACTTATATTAACAATATGATATTCACATATCACAAAAATATAATTAAGGTTTAAAATGGTCATAACAAAAGCAGACTTGTTTAGACATGTTATAATTAAATGGATAATACATCCATTTATAAATATAAAAAAAATCATATTTACAATATATTGAAAATTTATCATCCTATTTGATCTTTTTTAAGGGATTTGGTTTTCTCCAATAACTAAAAAAACTAAATATTGTATTTACAAACTCCAACTAAACTCAAATCATAACATTGATAGCTAAGCTATGAAAGCATTTCATGAGACGAGAATTTGATTGGAATTGTAGAATGATGATCATTCTAATTCTATACTTTATCTTAATTTCACATAAGAATGGCCTCATGCAAATAAAGTAATAATATAATCGATGGTGCAGTGATATGTTTTTATGGTTCGTGAAGTTCATTGGAGGAATTGTTTGCTTTTGATGATTTAGAGTTAGGGTTCTGATTTGTTTTCTATTTTAATGAATTTCGTCCCTGTTCGTTGTTTTTGAATAAGTTGTGGGGTGAGTTTGATCTCTTAGGCTTTTGCCTTCTTGCGCGGATGAGATTTGGGTTTCCATTGTTCATCTCTTGAAAATCATTATTATTATATACTATTTCGATCAAACCTTAAAAAGTATTATGGACTTTTGGTTTGTCTATGGGATTCAATTAAGGGTATATCCCAATCCATCTTTCTTTTGCAGTAAAATATTCTTAATGAACAAGAGTTATGAGAACAGTTCATTTGATATCTCTATGACCATGAGTAGATGGATGATATCTGTTTTAGTAAATATATAAATAATCATAGTAATTGTAATATATTTTTTATCATCTTTTTGTTTTTTTAGAGGGATTTGGTTTTCTCCAATAACTCAAAAATAAATAATTATTTACAATAATTATAATCACAGTACCAACTATACTCATATCACAACCTTGGCACACGAAACTCATGATATTTAAAGCTATGAAGAACATTTAATTATATGAAAATTTGATTTGAATCACATTATGATCATTCGAATGACATGTTAGATCTTTCTCATGAGCTTGGCCTCATGTAAATGAAGTGATAATATCTATCCGCACACATTTGAGCAATATCATGTTTACAAATTTTTACAATTTTTTTGTTAAAAAGTATTAGAAATGTTTAAGTACAGTTCATGGTAGATATGTTTCCGGATGACTAAAGTGAAGATTTATAGAAACAGAGCAGAGAAAAAATAAAAGCAAGCTGTGAATTATCAGATATTGATTAATCATGCTTGAATAAGTTGCTCAAATGATACATAAGATATTTATACATGAATATGTAGAGCTTGAATGAGAAAAGAAATTTGCAACGGTAAAGCTGACATCAAGGATCTGCATCAATCTTGGAAAGCTGATATCAAGGATCTGCTTCAATCTTGAAAAGCTGATATCAAGAAGCAGCATCAATCTTGCTAGAAAATGTCTTCCAGAATCTTCAAGCAATTAGGAAAAATATTTATTTCCTGATTTGGAGCATAATGCAAGATTAGTTTCCATGGTTATGTCTTTTCTCTCTAATGGTGAAATATTGACAGCCTCCAACATTGCCTTTGATTCAAGATTTTGAGATATTGACTTTATCACCCTTCCTCAAGCTAGCGAGTGGAACACGGTGAACTCCTAGCTTGACACAAAATTGACAATGAGAATGCTTAGGTAATGGCTTACTTAGAATTTTCAGCAATTTGGTATATTGATAGAACATATTTTGTGATTAGAGACCAATGAGAAACTTTTTCCCGGATTAAGTGGTAGTTTTTAATTCTAGCGTGAAACACTGGGTTGGCAGTCATGTAAATTGCACTGCGATTGTCACTAAACAATAGAGGTTGTTGGTGTAGAGAAATGCCAATGTCTCATAGCAAGTATGTGGTCCGAACGATCTTAGCTATTGTAGATGCCAATGCTCAGTATTTTGCTTCGACGCTTGAGTGAGAAACAATTGGATGCTTTTTCAATGACCACGATATGCAATTGGATCCAAGGAAAATGCAATAACCTATAGTGCTTTGTCTAGTTGTTGGACAACTTGCCAAATCTGCATCACAAAGGGCATTAAGATTAAGAGTACTTTGGTTAAGAAATCTAATACCATGATCAAGTGTGCCTATGACATATCGCAGTATCCACTTAACGGCTCAAAGGTGGACGAGCCTTAGTTTTCTGTAGATTTTGACACACATGGTTTATGGCTTAAGTGATATCGGGTCTTCTGAAAGTGAGATACTGTAAAGCACGTACTATACTTCGATATTCTGTAACATCTATGGGATTATGATCATCAATTAAAGTTTGTGGCCTAATGGCAATAGGAGTTGTAAGCTTGGAAGCCTCGAGCATCTTAGTTTTAGTAAGGAGATCCTTGGCATATTTCATTTGAGATAGAAAAATACCACCAGAGAAATTTTTGAATTCAATGCCTAAGAAAAAATCAAGTGATCCAAGACCTTTAAGAGCAAAGGCTTTGCCGAGTTCTTCAATGAAGCTTTGAATAAGAGTACCATTATTACTTGTAATAATAACATCATCAACATATACTAACAATAAAATTATGTTACATTTTTCATGATAAATAAAAAGAGAAGAATCAGCCTTACTATGACAAAATCCCATAGTAAATAGATATTGAGATAGCCGTTCAAACCAAGCACGTGCTGCTTGTTTTAAACCATATAGGTATTTATGAAGTAAACACACATGATTACGTTAAAAAAGGATTAATAAAACCTAGAGGTTTCTCCATGTATATTGTCTCTTTGAGATGACCATGTAAAAATACATTTTTCACGTTAAGTTGACAAAGAGACCATTTAGAGACCATAGCAATGGCTAAAACAAGATGGATTGTTTTTGGTTTAATCACTGGACTAAGAGTTTTGTCGTAATCTAATCCGGGAACATGAGTGAATCCCCTTGCGACAAGTCTAGCCTTGTTGCGATCAAGACTACCATCCTCTTTGTATTTAATTGATGCGATATATCCATTTAGGCTTATCACGTTAGTATTGACTGGTCGAGAAACAAGACTCCAAGTCTGATTCTTATGGAGCGCAATCATTTCTTCCTTCATGGCATCCACCCATTGTGGCCAAGTACTTTACTTGCTTAAAAAAAATGGCAAGCAAGAGACAATAAATACGAGCTAACATGCACAATTTAAGGCCATGTTTGGAAATTTGACCATCAAGTAAGCGATTATCATTTCCTATTCTCTGTAATTTATTTATTAATTTGTGCCATATAAAAAAGTTTGAAAAAAATGGATTGTATATCGTTATATATAGTAGTGCATTGTAATGGAATATCTTGGAAGGAACCATCCATTTGAAATTTATTATGTTTTGGTGGTATTTGATTGAATAACATGGCTAGGAGCCTCAACATAGAAAATGTGTGGAGAGTAAGAGATCATTCAACCTTCATCAAACTAATCGTACCACATCAGTATGACTATAAGATTAATAAATGAGTATCACATCACACCAAACATGTTGTCACTATCTTTAGACTTTATGTTACAAAACTTTTATCTGATTCTTATACCATATCAACATAACTATAAAAGACAAATTTCTCGTTTTATAATAATAGACTTGCATGTTACAGTAATAGACTTACCACTTGTTTCATGTAACTTACATTAGGAGAGAATATGAATTTACATCAAAAATTGGAATTTTATTAGTGAGAAAGAAAATAGTCCTTTCTCATAAGAATTAAGAATATTGGAGTTTGATTTATAATTAAGAACAATAAACTATTGATTGAATAAAATAATTAAATTTTGACTTATAATAAAAGAATTGCATCCTGTTGATCATGATTTACCACGTAAAACTAAAGAATGTTTAAAGTTAGAATTTTTAATATTCTAAATAGAATACATAAAATTGATACACTAGAAGTTCTTATTAATATATTCTAATTTTTTAAAATTCTAAACTAACATCGAGCGAGGGACTTGCAACACGCACACACACCCACCCCCCCACACACACACGTATATAAAGGCTATATCCATTTCACAAGCTATTTAAATATCAACCTGTGACGAATTAATCTCAGAGATTTGGAGCACATAGTAGTTCAAAACCCAATGATAAAACAATTTGCATTTTCTTCCCTTTCACGTGTGTTATCATCATTTTATTGAGAAACGCTCAGAAGGATAATAAATATTGATTAAAACTCATTATTTGTACAATAAATTGATTACATGATGATAGAGCTGCAAACTTTTTTGGAGAATAGGCATGTTTAAACTTCATAATAAATTTACAAAGTACATCATTTGCTTAAAAAAAAAAATGGCAAGCAAGAGACAATAAATACTAGCTAACATGCATGATTTAAGGCCATGTTTGGAAATTTGACCATCAAGTAAGCGATTATCATTTCCTATTCTCTGTTATTTATTTATTAATTTGTGCTATATGAAAAAGTTTGAAAAAAATGGATTGTATATGGTTATATATACTAGTGCATTGTAATGGAATATCTTCGAAGGAACCATCCATTTGAAATTTATTATGTTTTGGTGGTATTTGATTGAATAACGTGGCTAGGAGCCTCAACATAAAAAACGTGTGGGGAGTAAGAGATCATTCAACCTTCATCAAACTAATCGTACCACATCACATTGGCATGACTATAAGATTAATAAATGAGTATCACATCACACCAAACATGTTGTCACTATCTTTAGACTTTATGTTACAAAACTTTTATCTGATTCTTATACCATATCAACATAACTATAAAAGACAAATTTCTCGTTTTATAATAATAGACTTGCATGTTACAGTAATAGACTTACCACTTGTTTCATGTAATTTACATTAGGAGAGAATATGAATTTACATCAAAAATTGGAATTTTATTAGTGAGAAAGAAAATAGTGCTTTCTCACAACAATTAAGAATGCTAGAGTTTGATTTATTATTAAGAACAATAAACTTTTGATTGAATAAAATAATTAAATTTTGGCTTATAATAAAAGAATTGCATCCTGTTGATCATGATTTACCACGTAAAACTAAAGAATGTTTAAAGCTAGAATTTTCAATACTCTAAATAGAATACATAAAAGATACACTAGAAGGTCTTATTAATATATTCTAATTTTTTAAAATTCTAAACTAACATCGAGCGAGGGACTTGCAACACGCACACACACCCACCCACACACACACACACACATATATAAAGGCTATATCCATTTCACAGGCTATTTAAATATCAACCTGTGAC
Source organism: Boswellia sacra (assembly GCA_013180625.2). Classification (NCBI taxonomy): domain Eukaryota; kingdom Viridiplantae; phylum Streptophyta; class Magnoliopsida; order Sapindales; family Burseraceae; genus Boswellia; species Boswellia sacra. The sequence goes on along the minus strand of SNVD02007176.1, from coordinate 233,553 downwards.
GAATTAATCTCAGAGATTTGGAGCACATAGTAGTTCAAAACCCAATGATAAAACAATTTGCATTTTCTTCCCTTTCACGTGTGTTATCATCATTTTATTGAGAAACGCTTGGAAGGATAACAAATATTGATTAAAACTCATTATTTGTACAATAAATTGATTACATGATGATAGAGCTGCAAACTTTTTTGGAGAATAGGCATGTTTAAACTTCATAACAAATTTACAAAGTACATCATTTGCCTAAAAAAAAAATGGCAAGCAAGAGACAATAAATACAAGCTAACATGCATGATTTAAGGCCATGTTTGGAAATTTGACCATCAAGTGATTATCATTTCCTATTCTCTATAATCTATTTATTGATTTGTGCTATATGAAAAAGTTTGAAAAAAATGGATTGTATATGGTTATATATAGTAGTGCATTGGAATGGAATATCTACGAAGGAACCATCCATTTGAAGTTTCTTATGTTTTTGTGGTATTTGATTGAATAACGTGGCTAGGAGCCTCAACATAAAAAAACGTGTGAGGAGTAAGGGATCGTTCAACCATCATCAAACTAATCGTACCACATCACATTAGTATGACTATAAGATTAATAAATGAGTATCATATTACACCAAACATGTTGTCACTATGTTTAGACTTTATGTTACAAAACTTTTATCTGATTCTTATACCATATCAACATAACTATAAAAGACAAATTTCTCGTTTTATAATAATAGACTTGTATGTTATAGTAATAGACTTACCACTTGTTTCATGTAACTTACATTAGGAGAGAATATGAATTTACATCAAAAATTGGAATTTTATTAGTGAGAAAGAAAATAGTGCTTTCTCACAACAATTAAGAATATTAGAGTTTGATTTATTATTAAGAACAATAAATTTTTGATTGAATAAAATAATTAAATTTTGACTTATAATAAAAGAATTGCATCCTGCTGATCATGATTTACCACGTAAAACTAAAGAATGTTTAAAGCTAGAATTTTCAATATTCTAAATAGAATTCATAAAATTGATACACTAGAAGGTCTTATTAATATATTCTAATTTTTTAAAATTTTAAATTAACATCAAGCGAGGGACTTGCAACACGTGCACACACCTACACACCCGCACACCCACATATATGAAGGGTATATCCATTTCGCAGGATATTTAAATATCAACCTGTGACGAATTATTCTCAAAGATTTGGAGCACCTAGTAGTTCAAAACCCAGTGCTAAAACAATTTACATTTTCTTCGCTTTCATGTGTTATCATCGTTTCATTCAGAAACGCTCGAAAGGACAATAAATATTGATTAAAACTCATTATTTGTACAATAAACTGATTACATGATGATGGAGCTGCAAACTTTTTTGGAGAATAGGCATGTTTAAACTTCAAAACAAATTCACACAGTACTTTATTTGCTTAAAAAAAAATGGCAAGCAAGAGACAATAAATACAAGCTAACATGCATGATTTAAGGCCATGTTTGGAAATTTGACCATCAAGTAAGTGATTATCATTTCCTATTCTCTGTAATCTATTTATTAATTTGTGCCATATGAAAAAGGTTGGAAAAAATGGATTGTATATGGTTATATATAGTAGTGCATTGTAATGGAATATCTTGAAATTTCTTATGTTTTTGTGGTATTTGATTGAATAACGTGGCTAGGAGCCACAACATAGAAAACGTGTGGAGAGTAAGAGATTGTTCAACCTCCATCAAACTAATCGTACCACATCACATTAGTATGACTATAACATTAATAAGTGAGTATCACATCACATCAAACATGTTGTCACTATCTTTAGACTTTATGTTACAAAATTTTTACCTGATTCTTATACCATATCAACATAGCTATAAAAGGCAAATTTCTCATTTTATAATTGTTGAGAGAGAGAGGTAGAAACAAATTTAGGAGAAATATTTTTGCATGTATTCCATTGTAAATAGGTGTACATATATATTGTACAATAAAGGGAAATAAAATAGGAAAGAGAGAATCAAATATTTATCTAATAGGAACACAATGCTAAATTCTTATATAAAGATTTAACACTCCCCCTCAAGTTGGAGTATAGATATTCTCGATGCCCAACTTGGAACATAGATAAAGAAAAACTCCTTTATGAATTGCTTTGGTAAAAAGATCTCCAATTTGGTCTTCAGACTTAATATAAGGAGTGATAATCTCTCCACTCATTACAGCCTCACGAACAAAGTGACAATCTACTTCGATGTGTTTAGTTCTTTCATGAAAAACTGGATTGCTAGCAATATATGTTGCAGCCATATCATCATAAAACATTTTTGATGGCTTTTTTAAGTCAATTCCAATTTCAGTTAAGAAATTCTTGACCCACATAATCTTACCTATTGTATGAGCCATAGCACCAAGTCACTAGATTGCCTCCTAAGAAGGTACAATATCCACTTGTGGATTTCCTATCAGTTTGGATCCAGCCCAATCAGCATCAGAATACCCAACAATGTCCAACTCTTTACCTTTCTTATAAAGAATCCCTTTACCAACGGACTATTTTAGATATCATAGAATTCTACATACCGTCTCCAATGGATCTTCTTCGGATTTTGCATATACTGACTAACTGCTCCCACTACAAAAGTAATATCAGGTCTAGTGATAGTAGGATAAATCAACTTTCCCACAAGACTTCTATATCTTTTCTTATCTTCAAACTCTGGACTGCTATCAACATCCAATATTACATGAGGATCCATAGGGGTCTCTGTTGTCTTAGATCCTAACATAGCCGTCTCATCAAGTAAGTCTTGCACATACTTTCTCTGAGACAAAGTGATACCTTCTTTACTCCTTAAAACTTCAATACAAAGAAAGTATCTGAGTTGCCCCAAGTCTTTTGTTTAAAAATGTGTCTTTAGATGTCTTTTCACTTCTTTTATGCCAATAGAATCACTTCCAGTCACAATGATATCATCTACATACATTACAAGTATAACAATTCTTGATCTTGTATGTTTAACAAGTACCGAGTGATCGGATTGACAACGGGAGAAGTTGATCGAAGACAAAACGCCACTCAATTTTTCAAACCAAGCCCTAGGTGACTGCTTCAGACCATAAATAGCCTTTTGTAACTTACAAACAGAGTTGGCTAACTCTCCCTGAGTAACAAATCTAGGTGGTTGCTCCATATAAACCTCCTCGTGTAAATCACCATACAAGAAGGCATTTTTGACATCGAGCTGGAAGAGGGGCTAGCCAAAAAATACAACGAGAGAAATGAGAATGCCTAAACCCTAAACCCTAAACCCTAAATTGAGTTTGGCAACAGGAGAAAAAGTCTCACTATAGTCAACACCATAAGTTTGAGTGTGCCCTTTAGCAACAAGATGGGCTTTTAAGCATTCAATAGTACATCTGTGATTGTGAAACGAAAAGTCCTACCTTGATTAGAGAGCACTGTTCCTAAGTATCTGTGACTGTACTGTGAAAGCTTCCGAAATTATGTGAAATGGATATCCATATGAACAATGTAGCTAGCTTATGGAAACTCATGTGTGAATGATTTATATGTTTATAGGAGCACATGAGGATGTGATAGACTTGTGGAAAGTTTATGTGTAAATGAGATGTGTATGTAAATGGGTGTATGTGATAAGCTTTGACATGGAAAAGCCATGCTTGATTACCCATAGACAGATATTTATGGAATTAGGAATGTGACTAGATAAGAGAGTAATTGGTCTAGGAAATGGCCAATGATACAGGGTTGGCGCAGGAGCATAATTAAATAGTGTAAGGGTACATCTTTAACGAATCTAAAGAGATATAGGCAGAGAATTGGCATCGCTGCGCCATACCTTTCACGCTGAAGCGCTACTTGTACTGACTTAAGTAAGAGAGAATAGATAGTTGGCGCATGCGTGCCCTCCCTTGGCACAGGAGCGCGAAACTAAAATTTGTAACGGATTGGAAATCAGAAACTTGGCGTCACCGTGCCAGTTTTCTTGCATAGGGGCGCATTCCTTGAACATTGAAATCAATGTTCTGATTTTTCTTAATAAGGCACTGGTGGCTTGTATACCAAGAAATAAAGAGTAATTAGTGATTATGAAATAAGTATTGAATAGTATTCACATTCTGAAATAGTTATCGCCAGTTTTATAATTCTAGATGCTTACTGAGTTTTATACTCACTAGTCTGTTGTGTACCTCAGGTATTCGATCAGTTAAAGATTAAAGAAGGATTTCGGCATAACGACAACTGTGTTCCCTTGGCAAGCTCTTATCCGCTGCAGTATTACTATGTTGGATACAGGGTGTGACATATTGTATGAGCCATAGCAGGACACTCTGCCTCTACACTAGATCTCGCAACTACATTTTGTTTCTTGCTTCTCAAAGTCACTAGATTGCCTATCAGTTTTGGATCCAGCCCAATCAGCATCAGAATACCCAACAATGTCCAACTCTTTACCTTTCTTATAAAGAATTCCTTTACCAACGGACTATTTTAGATATCGTATAATTCTACATACCGCCTCCAATGGATCTTCTTCAGATTTTGCATATACTGACTAACTACTCCCACTATAAAAGTAATATCAGGTCTAGTGATAGTAGAATAAATCAACTTTTTCACAAGACTTCTATATCTTTTCTTATCTTCAAAATCTGGACTGCTGTCAACATCCAATATTACATGAGGATCCATAGGGGTCTCTATTGTCTTAGATCCTAACATAGCTGTCTCATCAAGTAAGTCTTTCATATACTTTCTCGGAGACAAAGTGATACCTTCTTTACTCCTTAAAACTTCAATACAAAGAAAGTATCTGAGTTGCCCCAAGTCTTTTGTTTGAAAATGTATCTTTAGATGTCTTTTCACTTCTTCTATGCTAATAGAATCACTTCCAGTCACAATGATATCATCTACATACACCACAAGTATAACAATTCTTAATCTTGTATGTTTAACAAGTACTAAGTGATCGGATTGACAATAGGAGAAGTTGATCGAAGACAAAACGCCACTCAATTTTTCAAACCAGGCCCTAGGTGACTGCTTCATACCATAAATAGCCTTCTGTAACTTACAAACAGAGTTGGCTAACTCCCCCTGAGTAACAAATCTAGGTGGTTGCTCCATATAAACCTCCTCGTGTAAATCACCATACAAGAAGGCATTTTTGACATCGAGCTGGAAGAGGGGCTAGCCAAAAAATACAACGAGAGAAATAAGAATGCGAACTAAATTGAGTTTGGCAACAGGAGAAAAAGTCTTACCATAGTCAACACCATAAGTTTGAGTGTGCCTTTTAGCAACAAGACGGGCTTTTAAGCATTCAATAGTACCATCAGGATGATATTTGATAACAAAGACCCAACGACAACCAACCACTTCTTTACCGTCTAGTAATTTTTGTAACTCCCATGTACCACGATCACAGAGAGCTGACATCTCATCTTCCATAGCTTTCCTCTTGCCAGGATGAGCCAAAGCTTCTTGGTAATTTTTAGGAATAGAAACCATAGACAAACACAAAGCAAAGAGCAAGCAGACGATGATAAGGCATTAAAGGAGACAAACTGAAAGATAGGATACCTCTGAGAATTTCTAGTACTTTTGTGAAGAGCAATAGGGAGATCACGATCGGAATACTCATTTGTATGAGGAGTCAGATCTGGAATAGAAGCAGAAGCTTGAGTGACGGGCAGATCAGTGAGCAGTAAATCATCTTGTGTAGCACGCGATTGATGTGGTTTTCGCTTGGAATAAACTAGGAGTGGTGGAGTTGAGGGACACGGTAAAACTGACATCGGTATTGGATGATCAACTAGACCAGTATCAAGTCTAGAACCACTCAATAAAAAATATGGTGTTGACTCAAAAAAGGTGACATCTGCATTGACAAAAGTTTTTCTCGAGCAAGGGTTAAGACATTTGTAACCTTTCTGAGTTCTAGAATACCCAAAAAAAAATACATTTGGTGGACCGAGGAGATAGTTTATCAGAAACCCTATGAAGATGGACAAAATAAACACAACCAAAAATACGAGGAGGAAGTGCAAAAGCAGGTTGATTAGGGAATAAGATGGAGTACGGAGATTGAAAATTAAGGACAGAAGAAGGAACTCGATTAATGACGTAACAGGCAGTAAGTAAAGCTTCTCGCCAATATTTCGATAGGACTTTCACATGAAATAATAGAGTTCAAGCCACATCTAACAAATGCCTATTTTTTCACTCAGCAACTCCATATGGTGAGGGTGTAAACACATGATTTTTGATGTAAGATCCAATTAGTGCTACAAAAAATAGATAACGAGAAAGAAGTATATTCTAAAACATTATCAGAACGTAAAACTTTAATAGAAATACCAAACTGAGTTTTTATTTCATTGTAAAACATTTGAAACATACTAGGGACCTCAGATCGATCTTTTAACAAATACAACCAAGTAACTCTAGAATGATCATCCACAAAGAATACAAAATATTTAAACCTATGACTGTTGGTAACTCGACAGGGACCCCATACATCTGAGTGAACCAAATCAAACAGTTGGTCACTAATTTTTTTGACTCGCCTCCGAAACGAAAAACGAGAATGTTTACCTAACTGACAAGACTTTTGAGTTGGACTAGAAAAACCCATATGCTGAAGCAATTTATTTGAAGGGTGACCTAAACGACAATGCCATTGTTCTGGAGAGACAAAAGAAGCAAGAGCTGTATGAGAGGACGAAAGTGCTTCAAACAAGTGATCAACACCATTCTTTTCATGCCCACCACCAATCATCTTCCTCGTACCAAGATCCTGAAAAATACAATAGGATGGAAAAAAAGTAACTGAGCAATTTAAATTTTTAGTTAACTGGCTAACGGATAAAAGATTAACAGGAAATCTAGGAACATGTAACACCAAAGATAAATGAAATCTAGATATACGAATGGTTCCAGACTCTTGTACTTGGGTTTTAGAACCATCAGCAAGAATGACTGATGACTGTTTATTAGAAGGGATAAATAAACTAAAAAGAGAATCATTACCAGTCATGTGAGAAGAAGCTCCAGAGTCTATAATCCAATGATGTGGGTTCGAAGAAGAAAATAAGGCAGGGGACCTACCTATTTGGACTAAGGAATCGAAAGGCTCACCAGCTAGTTGACTTTCAGATTTCTAAGCAAACTACACAAAAGGTGGAGCATGAGAATTAGATGAATTACCAATGGAAAGACACTCCTCAGAACTTTGATTTGGCCATTCAGGTTTTCCAAACTTATCCTAACACTTTTATGAAGGATGATTAAGTCTACCACAATGCAAAAAGGAACTCTTCCACCTCGACCTCTAACACGCCCTCTACTCCGTCCAAAAAAGGATCCTCTACCTCGACTACCAAGCACCTAAGGCAGAGACTTCCTGATTATGTTGAGAGGTGGGTTACTGTTGGAGTCGAGCATATACAGTTTTAAGACTTGGGAGATCTTTCTCAGTTAAGATACTATTCTTAGCACTTTGATAGATAGGATTTAAGCTAGACAGGAACTTAACAACAAATAATTCTTCTCGTTGTTCACGTAATGTCTCAACATTAGTAGTAACAGGATGATAAGAGTTAAGCTCACCCATTAATCCTTCGATTTCTCCTAAACATTCACTTAACGTTCTAGCACCTTGCTGACAAGAAAATAAAGTAGAGTAAACATAAAAAATGTTAGAGACATTTTGAGAGCCGCCAAACCTGTCTTGAAGTGAATTTCACAACTCTTTGGTAGTATCAACCCACATCATAGTTACCGCAAGTGATGGCTCCATACTGTTCTACAACCATGTAGTAATCAAATTGTCTCCTGAATCCATTTAGCATACTCCTTTGAATCCGACGATGGAGGATCATGTGTAAGATAATTATGTTGCCCTTAACTAATCAAATATTTGGTTACTACTTTTGACCATAACATATAATTGGAGTCATTCAATTTTACGGCTGTGATAGAATCACCAACTCCAAGAGGATTAGAGGGCGGTTGAGAAGCCATGGAAACCTCAAACACAATTTTTCAATCAGATTCAGGTGAGACTGCAGTTTTTCGACGATCGAAAAATTTTTTCAGTTTCCAAAAAAATTTTTCGGTTGACTTTTTTTTTGTTTTTAATCATAGACAGAGAGGTTTTGTTCAGCAATGACTGGTGACTTTAATAGAGTGATCTCCGGCCATATTTGAGCCAAGCAACAAATTTTTCGGTGATCGAAAAATTTTTTCAGCAGAGTTTTCTAGCGGAGGCAGAGGGCTTTTAGTCGTTGGTGACCGACGATCTCGGACGTGCAAGTGGTGATTGTCACCACTGACCGGAGGTGGCTAATTTGGCTTTAGGTAGAAATGGTTAGGGTTGATGAACAGTAAAGTGACGAACAATTTTTGGGTGATTTGAAGGGTTTCCGGTGAGATTCTGGTGACGGAGATGACGGGAAGAATGATGGGGATGGCCCGATCTACAAGTTGATGTATTCAGTGATGGGTGATACGCCGATGGCCGGTGATAAACAGTAACTCCGACGATAAACAGTAACGAACAGTGACTGTGTTTGGGGTTTATGGAATTTAGGATGGATTTGGTGGAACAATATTAGGCTTTGATACCATGTTGAGGGAGAGAGGTAGAAACAAATTTAGGAGAAATATTTTTGTGTGTATTCTATTGCAAATAGGTGTACATATATATAGTACAATAAGGGGAAATAAAATAGGAAAGAGAGAATCAAATATATATCTAATAGGAACACAATCCTAAATTCTTATATAGAGATTTAACAATAATAATAGAGTTGCATGTTATAGTAATAGACTTACCACTTGTTTCATGACACTTACATTAGAAGAGAATATGAATTTACATTAAAAATAGGAATTTTATTAGCAAAAAAGAAAATAGTGTTTTCTCACACGAATTGAGAATATTGGAGTTTGATTTATAATTAAGAACATTGAACTATTGATTGAATAAAATAATTAAATTTTGACATATAATAAAATAATTGCATCATGTTGATCATGATTTGCCACGTAAAACTAAAAAATGTTGAAAGTTAGAATTTTCAATATTCTAAATAGAATACATAAAATTGATATACTAAAAAGTCTCAATAATATATTCTAATTTTTTAAAATTTTAAATTAACATCGAGCGAGAGGCTTGCAACACACAGACACAGACACGCACACAAACACATATAAAGGGTATATCCATTTCACAAATGTTTTAAATATCAACTTGCGACGAATTAATCTCAGAGATTTGGAGCACCTAGTAGTTCCAAACCCAATGATAAAACAATTTTCGTTTTCTTCCCCTTCACGTGTTATCATCATTTGATTGAGAAACGCTCGGAAGGATAATAAACATTGATTAAAACTCATTATTTGTACAATAAATTGATTACATGATTATGGAGCTAGAAATTTTTTCGGAGAATAGGCATTTTTAAACTTCATAACAAATTTACAAAGTATTAACAAAAATGGCAAGCAAGAGACAATAAATACGAGCTAACATGCATGTTTTAAGACCATGTTTGGAAATTTGACCATCAAGTAAGCGATTATTGTTTCCTATTCTCTATAATTCATATATTAATTTGTGCTATATGAAAAAGTTTGAAAAAAAAGGATCCAATATGGTTATATATCGGAGTGCATTGTAATGGAATATCTTGGAAGGACCCATCCGTTTGAAATTTCTTATGTTTTGGTGCTATTTGATTGAATAACGTGGGTAGGAGCCACAACATAGAAAATGTGTGGAGAGTAAGAGATCGTTCAACCTCCATCAAACTAATCGTACCATGTCACATTAGTATGACTGTAAGATTAATAAATGAGTATCACATCACACCAAATATGTTGTCACGATCTTTAGACTTAATGTTGCAAAATTTTTGTTTGATTCTTATAGCACATCAACATAACTATAAAAGACAAATTTCTCATTTGATAATAATAGACTTGCATGTTATAATAATAGAATTACAAATTGTTTCATGACACTTACATTAGGAGAGAATATGAATTTACATGAAAAATTGCAATTTTATTAGTAAAAAAAGAAAATAGTGTTTTCTCACATGAATTAAGAATATTGGAGTTTGATTTATAATTAAGAACATTGAACTATTGATTGAATAAAATAATTAAATTTTAACTTTTAATAAAAGAATTGCATCATGTTGATCATGATTTACCGTGTAAAACTAAAGAATGTTTAAAGTAACAATTTTCAATATTCCAAATAGAATACATATAATTGATACACTAGAAGGTCTTATTAATATATTCTAAATTTTTAAAATTTTAAATTAACATCGAGTGAGGTACTTGCGCACCCACCCACCCACACACACACACACACATAAAGGGTATATCCATTTCACAGGCTATTTAAATATCAACCTGTGACGAATTAATCTTAAGAGATTTGGAGCGCCTAGTAGTTCAAAACCCAATGATTAAACAATTCGCATTTTCTTCCCTTTCATGTGTTATCATCATTTGATTGAGAAAGGATCAGAAGGACACTAAATATTGATTAAAACTCATTATTTGTACAATAAATTGATTACATGATGATGGGGCAGCAAACGTTTTTGGAGAATAGGCATGTTTAAACTTCATAACAAATTTACAAAGTACTTTATTTGCTTAAAAAAATGGCAAGCAAGAGACAATAAATACAAGCTAACATGCATGATTTAAGGCCATGTTTGGAAATTTGACCATCAAGTAAGTGATAATCATTTCCTATTCTTTGTAGCCTATTTATTAATTTGTCCTATATGAAAAAGCTTGAAAAAAATGGATTGTATATGGTTATATATAGTAGTGCATTGCAATGGAATAACTTGCAAGCAACCATCCATTTGAAACTTCTTATGTTTTTGTGGTATTTGATTGAATAACGTGGCTAGAAGCCACAACATAGAAAATGTGTGGAGAGCAAGAGATTGTTCAACCTCCATCAAACTAAGCGTACCACATCACATTCGTATGACTATAAGATTAATAAGTGAGTATCACATCACACCAAACATGTTGTCACTATCTTTAGACTTTATGTTACAAAATTTTTATCTGATTCTTGTACCATATCAAAATAGCTATAAAAGGCAAATTTCTCGTTTTATAATAGTAGACTTGCATGTTATAGTAATAGACTTACCACTTGTTTCATGACACTTTACATTAGGAGAGAATATGAATTTACATTAAAAATTGGAATTTTGTTAGTAAAAAAGAAAATAGAGTTTTCTCACACGAATTAAGAATATTGGAGTTTGATTTATAATTAAGAACATTGAACTATTGATTCAAAAAAATAATCATATTTTGACTTATAATAAAGGAATTGCATCATGTTGATCATGATTTACCACGTAAAACTAAAGAATGCTTAAAGTTAGAATTTTCAATATTCTAAATACAATACATAAAATTAATATACTAGAAGCTCTTATTAATATATTCTAATTTTTAAAATTTTAAATTAACATCAAGCGAGAGGCTTGCAACACACAGACGCAGACACAGACACAGCCACACCGATTTAAACGGTATATCCATTTTGCAGGCTATTTAAATATCAACCTGTGACGAATTAATCTATGAGATTTGGAGCAGCTAGTAGTTCCAAACCCAATGATAAAACAATTTTCATTTTCTTCCCTTTCATGTGTTATCATCATTTGATTGAGAAACGCTCAGAAGGATAATAAACATTGATTAAAACTCATTATTTTACAATAAATTGATTACATGATGATGGAGCTGGAAATTTTTTCAAAGAATAGGCATGTTTAAACTTCATAACAAATTTACAAAGTACTTTATTTGCTTAACAAAAATGGCAAGCAAGAGACAATAGATACAAGCTAACATGCATGTTTTAAGACCATGTTTGGAAATTTGACCATCAAGTAAGCAATTATCGTTTCCTATTCTCTATAATTCATTTATTAATTTGTGCTGTATGAAAAAGTTTGAAAAAAAAGATCGAATATGGTTATATATAGTAGTGCATTGTAATGGAATATCTTGGAAGGACCCATCCGTTTGAAATTTGTTATGTTTTGGTGCTATTTGATTGAATAACGTGGCTAGGAGCCACAACATAGAAAACACGTGGAGAGTAAGAGATCATTCAACCTCCATCAAACTAATCGTACCACATCACATTAGTATGACTATAACATTAATAAGTGAGTATCACATCGCACCAAACATGTTGTCACGATCTTTAGACTTTATGTTACAAAATTTTTATCTGATTCTTATACCACATCAACATAACTATAAAAGACAAATTTCTCGTTTTCTAGTAATTGACTTGCATTTTATACTAATAGACTTAGCACTTGTTTCATGACACTTACATAAGGAGAGAATATGAATTTACATGAAAAATTGGAATTTCAATAGTAAAAAAGAAAATAGTGTTTTCTCACATGAGTTAAGAATGTTGGAGTTTGATTTATAATTAAGAACATTGAACTATTGATTGAATAAAATAATTAAATTTTGACTTATAATAAAAGAACTGCATCATGTTGATCATGATATACTACGTAAAACTAAAGAATGTTTAAAGTTGGAATTTTCAATATTTTAAATAGAATACATAAAATTGATGCACTAGAAGGTCTTATTAATATATTCTAACTTTTTAGAATTTTAAATTAACATCGAGCGAGGGACATGCGACACACAGACACAGACATAGACACACACACACATATAAAGGGTATATCCATTTCACAGGCTGTTTAAATATCAACCTGTGATTAATTAATCTCAGAGATTTGGAGCACCTAGTAGTTCCAAACCTAATGATAAAACAATTTTCATTTTCTTCCCTTTCATGTGTTATCATCATTTGATTGAGAAACGCTTGGAAGGACAATAAACATTGATTGAAAGTCATTATTTGTGCAATAAATTGATTACATGATGATGGAGCTGCAAATTTTTTGGGAGAATAGGCATGTTTAAACTTCATAACAAATTTACGAAATACTTTATTTGCTTAACAAAAATGGCAAGCAAAAGACAATAAATACGAGCTAACATGCATGTTTTAAGACCATGTTTGGAAATTTGACCATCAAGTAAGCGATTATCGTTTCCTATTCAATGTAATTCATTTATTAATTTGTGCTATACGAAAAAGTTTGAAAAAAAAGGATCGAATATGGTTATATATAGTAGTGCATTGTAATGGAATATCTTGGACGGACCTATCCGTTTGAAATTTCTTATGTTTCAGTGCTATTTGATTGAATAACGTGGCTAGGAGCCACAACATAGAAAACGTGTGGAGAGTAAGAGATCGTTCAACCTCCATCAAACTAATCGTACCACATCTCATTAGTATGACTGTAAGATTAATAAATGAGTGTCACATCACACCAAACATGTTGTCACGATCTTTAGACTTTATGTTACAAAATTTTTATCTGATTCTTATACCACATACAAATTTCTTATTTTATACTAATAGACTTGCATTTTATAGTAATAGACTTACCACTTGTTTCATGACACTTACATTAGGAGAGAATATGAATTTACATGAAAAATTGGAATTTTATTTTTAAAAAAAGAGAATAGTGTTTTCTCACATGAATTAAGAATGTTGGAGTTTGATTTATAGTTAAGAACAATGAACTATTGATTGAATAAAATAATTAAATTTTGACTTATAGTAAAAGAATTGCATCATGTTGATCATGATTTACCACGTAAAACTAAAGAATGTTTAAAGTTAGAATTTTCAATATTCTAAATGGAATACATAAAATTGATGCACTAGAAGGTCTTATTAATATATTCTAACTTTTTAAAATTTGAAATTAACATCGAGCGAGGGACATGCAACACACGGACACAAACACACACACACATGCACACACACACATATATAGAGGTATATCCAGTTCACAGGTTATTTAAATATCAGCCTGTGACGAATTAATCTCAGTGATTTGGAGCGCCTCGTAGTTCAAAACCCAATGATAAAACAATTTGCATTTTCTTCCCTTTCACGTGTTATCATCATTTGATTGAGAAATGATCAGAAGGACAATAAATATTGATTAGAACTCATTATTTGTACATAAATTGATTACATGATGATGGAGCTGCAAACTTTTTTGGAGAATAGGCATATTGAAACTTCATAACAAATTTACAAAGTACTTTATTTGCTTAAAAAAATGGCAAGCAAGAGACAGTGAATACGAGCTAACATGCATGATTTAAGTCCATGTTTGGAAATTTCACCATCAAGTAAGTGATTATCATTTCTTATTCTCTATAATTCATTTATTAATTTGTGCTATATGAAAAAGTTTGAAAAAAATGGAGTGTATATGGTTATATATAGTAGTGCATTGGAATGTAATATCTTGGATGTCCCATCCGTTTGAAATTTCTTATGTTTTGATGCTATTTGATTGAATAATGTGGCTAGGAGCCACAACATAGAAAATGTGTGGGAGTAAAAGATCGTTCCACCTCCATGAAACTAACTGTACCACATCACATTAGTATGACTATAAGATTAATGAATGAGTATCACGTCATGGCAAACATGTTGTCACTATCTTTAGACTTTATATTACAAAATTTTTATCTGATTCTTATACCACATCAACATAACTATGAAGGACAAATTTCTTGTTTTATAATAATAGAGTTGCATGTTATAGTAATGGACTTACCACTTGTTTCATGACACTTACATTAGGAGGGAATATGAATTTACATCAAAAATTGGGACTTTATTAGTAAAAAAGAAAAAAGTGTTATCAGAATCTAAATCGTAGGGTAAATTGGTCATTTAAAAACTTGATTCTTAAAATTTTGTCTTTTATTTTGAAGTCAATGTTATAATAATGAAATGTTTGGATGTCAATATTCTGTTCTCTTATGTTGAATTATTGAAAACCCCACACATGTATTATGGTTGACAGAATACTTTGAGATATACAATAGAAAGTTACTCCCAAGTTGCAAGATTCTTTTTTATATGCAATTACATCAGCAGGTGAACCTTCTTTACTTTGTTTAGTTTTTATTTGATATTTACATTATTATGTTTAGTTTCTTGTCTTTGCATCTTTAACTATTGGACAATTTTACGCAAGTGATTTCTTTTTCCATTTTTAATGATATGTTTAGTGAAATTGTCCGATTGGACATTTTACGGATGGTTCCTCTGACTAAATGATTACTGCAGAATTTTTCGATGTCATTTTCTTACAAAAAATTTCAAGACAAGAAATAATTGGTCTTTAAGATAAAACATGTTCTCATACAAATTATAATTACTAATATCAGTTTTCTTGGAAATTACAGACATGCATGGATTTCTGCAGCTTTCTAATCTAATGACTCCTTACTTATGTCAGTTTTATGATGTGAACTATGGACTCTGTACCCAATCTATAATGCAACTGAAATTGATCAAATCACATTAGATATAAGATAATATATAGTTAAATATCTGTTACGGTAAACAATTTCATAACTGAAAAGGTTTACAAGTTGTCCATGTATACTTCGTAATTTTTGGGAATATTTTTGAAAACCTATGTTTTCCATCGTAAACTCACAATATTGCTTTGATAAAATGTACAAAGTTCAGGTTCAAGCCACTTTCTGAGGAAATTATAAGTAGCCAAATATTGTATATCTGTAAGAAAGGACTCAACTTGAATGCAGAGGTATGGAACTTTACAGACTTCAAAATCCAAGATAAAATTTTAACAATCAAGTTTTTAAATGATCAATTGACCCCTAAGATTTAGATTCTGATAACAGAGGGTGTAACGACAATTGACTATTGGGGATCTTCATGTCACTTTACCAAAAGTCAGGAGGTTACTGATACTTTGGCCAAACCATAGGGATATCAATGTTAATTACTCTTTTGTTTCTCATCGATCTGTCTCTCTCTTTTTAATCACTTCACAATTCCAACCCAACCCAACCCTTTTGTTCTGCATTAACATTTTAAGTAATGCAATTAGTAGTAATTGTTTGATTTGAATCTGTACTTTTTCCAATGAAAGTAATGCGTACTCTTTAATCTCTTCAATATGTACTTTGATTTGTTTAAAGTAATGTGTAATAATATCAAAGTACTATTTTTTCCGATATATCAATACAAAATAACTATATATATACACACACACACACACAGACCATAACTTTATGTCCATGAAAATTCTTGAAAATTATATCATCATCATCATCACCTTGAAGGGTTATTTTACAGGTTTTTAATTAAGTGTGGGCAATGTCGATGAAGATGAAGAGAGTGGCAGTGATTGGAGCTGGGACTAGTGGGCTGGTTTCAGCTTATGCTCTTGCAAAAGCAGGCGTTGAGGTTGTGCTGTATGAGAAGGAGCAATACTTGGGCGGCCATGACAAGACTGTTACCTGCGATGGTGTTGATTTGGACCTTGGCTTCATGGTCTTCAATTGTGTAAGTTTTTAATTACTCTTTTATGTTTTTATTTTCTTAAAAAAATTAATTTCTTTTCATTGACATGATCATGCTCTTGTATATTACTCACTTTAGTTCAACGAAAAAGAGAGCTAATTATCTAATTATTATGATTCATTTATTTTAAATTATTTTAAAATAATTTAAAATTTTCTTGCATAAAATTATTATGATACATAAAATTTTCTTGCATATATGTTATCCTACTACAACTTGAGTTTGATGAGGGATTTTAAATTAAATTTGTTTTATTTGTTATCCTTTTTTATTATTTCCTTAGGAAGGGTAATTCATTTGCTTAGTTAACAGTCTAAATCATCGATCTCCATGAAGTAATGATCCCTAATGCATGGTGGTCCCTCACCCGACGATTGAGATTGGTTAGTTTGAAATTGAAAACCTCTCTTATTAACAAACTAAAGATAGTCCATCATTTAAGGTTTTAATTTCTTAATTAATTAAGCTTAATTGAAATTTGATATTAAGTTGTAGACTTGTAATATTATCTTATACTTAATTTAACGAGGATCACGGGTCAGACTTGTGTTCGCTGTGTCCTCAAAATTAATAATTTTATTTTAAAAAATAAGATTACATAATAAAGATTATTACAGAATTAGAAGAGAGATTAAAAAATGCAAAATAAGTTTATTTTGAGCCTTAGTGGTTTGTATTTAAACTTAAGGTTATATATAATAAATTTGAAATAAAAGTGTTAGGATGTGATTAATTGTTAGATCAATACAAGTCCTTGAATTTACATAAAGAGAGTTTCAAATCTACATTAATATTAGCATGATGTCATGTGAAAATATCACAAATCATTAAAGCTACAAACTAAGATGAGGGAAAATGCTACGGGTAGTGGCACCTAAAAGCAGATAAAAACTGTAAAAATTTGTATAAAAGTTGTAAATATTTATATAAAATTTTTAGACCAAACAAAAAATTGTAAATATTGTAAATGAATATAAAATTTTTAAATGGATAGAAAATTGTAAATAGACATATAAAAGTTGAAAATCTTATTTATATATAAATTTTTAACTATGAACAAGTTTTATACAAAAGGAAATGTCATAGGAGTAGTTCTCTTACACTCATTTATAATCTTTATATCAATGTTTACAACTTTATTTGTTGAGGTACTGGTACCCCAAGCATTCCATTGAATGACCAAGATAGGGTTATCTAAAATACAAAATCTGAAAATTATGGTTTTAATAATGAATGATTATTTATAAAGTAAAATGCAAATTTACATTTATGTAAACTATTGCTATAACGATTTTTTGCATCTATTTATTTTGTATGAGATAAATTATTATGAGCCACAAGAAAATGATATGAGAACCTCATCCTTTCTTGAAATATAAGTCCAAATTCTCTAATTGATTCACAATAATAATAAATAAATAATTTATTGATTTTTTAATACTATTCTTATCATGTTAGGAGTAAAGAAAATTGGTTAATCTATTATGTAAACAAATAGATAATTTTTATGAAAGATAATATTAATGTACTCTTATAATATTTACTTAAACAAACTTTAGATGCTCTTCAAATTTCAAAATAAAACGAAATACTACTTGTATCAAAAAGTATTTAAAATTTGGTAAAGGAGTACATGATTACAATTATATCTGGTATAATTGTTTTAAAAGAAATATATTAAATGTGAATGATATTGACGTGACTTTATTATTTCCCCATGTCCTACTCTTATTATTGATTCGACTAATTCAGTAAATGATTAAATGGTTTAAGTTTGTTATTAATTTTTAAACTTTCATGTTATTTTTTTCCCTATCTCTCAATATTTTAATTATGAAAAGTTTAACCCAATTTTTAGTAGTTCAGATTCATTTTTACTATTATATTAATTTGTAAAATTGATGTCCTAACTTTGAATTATTATTCTTTTTTCTAATTTCTTGTTTATAAAGTGTTAACAAAAGATTGAAAATAGGTTGACTTCTTAAAGACTACATTTATGTTAATTGAATTCTTCAAGATTTAATGTGTTATATCATTTTTCTTATAATAATTAATTTTTTAACATTATTAGTTTTTCTATATAGATTTTTTTTTAATAACCATATCAAAATCCTAGCTCCGCTTCGATTTAATTGTAAAAAAATTAATGATAATTGTTAGGATTGGTAGTTGATAGATTGTTTTGCAAAATATAACCTAAAATTGTAAAGTAAACTGACATAGAGGTTTTATGTGATTTGGTTGTAAAAACCTACATTCACAATGAACAAGAGCTGTAATCCACTATGTTGTTTTTGGGTTTATAGGACTCAAGGACTTATAATAGTAGATTCCCTCAACTTTTGATGCCTAGTCTATTGTAAACACGTTCTCATCCAAGAACATAACACAAGTGGCTCAACTCTCCTTGTCACTGCTCTCTTAACACTATACTGTCAATTAATGTAAAACAATGCATAGAGCACTAGATTCATGTGATTATTTATCAACTTGAACGACATATGAACTGTTACAAATTAAAGAAGCTTAAAGTTTGTTACAAAATAGACCTACTCTTGATTTCTCTCACTCTCTCAAGCTATAGTGAATGTGCGCATCTCCAAGTTGTGAAGATAGCTATATATATATATATATATATATATATATATATATATATATATATATGCGCTAACTTTGTAGGCCATGTTTCCTTTAGTTAATAAAACACAACTTTGGAAAGAATTAGTAGTAGAATAAAAGAGAAATGGGACAATGAATTATTCCCCTAAACATGACATCGGATACCAACATGAGCTGTCCTAAAGTGAATTAGGATAAAGTCCTAAAGTCTATTCAAGTTAGAATAGGATTACTTTAACTTCGTACTAATCAAACTCTAATTCTCCTAATTAAATATATTTGAATGAAATTAGGAAAGCTAATTAACTTGGAACTAAATTAACTTTGGGAAAACTTTAGTATGTTAATCATTAAATTAATTCTCCAACACATTATACACGTGCAACAACTACACATGTGGACCTAACAATAATAAATAAATTATAATAAATAATGTGATAAACATCATTTAATTATGTCACATTGTCTGGTTAAATGTATTTCATGATTAAATACTTTATTGTTAGAATCCATTGAGAAAAAAAGGAAATTAACCAATTTGTTCATGCTATGTATACATGGAAATGGAATAAAGTAGTTTATAACCTGAGAATTTCATCTTAACACCCTCCAATTTACATACTTGAATATTTTGGTTTCAAGTAATTACTGTTCCAAAATGGTGATGGGGCAGGTTACTTATCCAAATATGATGGAGTTGTTTGAGAGTCTTGGCGTTGATATGGAGATATCAGACATGTCATTCTCAGTGACCTTAAAGAAAGACAAAGGCTATGAATGGGGTAGCAGAAATGGATTGTCAAGCTTGTTTGCACAGAAGAAGAATGTGCTCAATCCATACTTTTGGCAAATGATTCGGGAGATAATCAAGTTTAAAGATGATAGTCTGAGGTTAGTTGCTACGCTATGAGCTACCAATAATGCCTAAATCTTACTTTTGCTTTCTTAGAATGAGGGAACATTATCATTTTTCTTCTGCATTACAGTTATGTTGAAGAGCTTGAAAACAATCCAGAAATGGACCGCAATGAGACTTTAGGGCAGTTCATAAACTCACGGGGTTACTCAAAGTTATTTCAAAAAGCTTATCTTGTGAGACTGCTGAAGTATCCTTAAGCTTTTTACACTCCATTGTAAATATTGTTTTGTTTGTTACTTACTGCCAATGATGCAACTGTAAAATTATTAGATCCCAATATGTGGTTCAATATGGTCCTGCCCCTCTTAAGGAGTTATGAGCTTCTCCGCTTTCTCTGTTCTCTCATTTTGCCGTAATCACCATCTACTTCAGGTACATTCTCCTTTTATTGACTAAAAACTTATATTCACATATAAATTATACTAAATAGAGCTTAAATAGCAATGGAATTGTTTGATTGCATTTTAGATTATTTTTTGAATTTGGCCTATAATTAATTCTTTTCTGTAGCTTCTTGGCCGCCAACAGTGGCTTACTGCCAGAAGGCGTTCACATTCTTACGTTAATAAGGTCCTCTTTTGTTTCTTTAGTTACTAAAACTCTAAAAGTATGTCTTGCATGCAAGTGACTTCTGATTTTTTTTCCTTAAAAAAACCAGGTTAGGGAACAGCTGGATAGTTATGGTTGTCGTTTAAGGACTGCTTGTGATGTGTGCTCAGTTGAGACAGTTGATGAAGGTTACTTATTATTTAAATTTATCATCAAAATTATTATTGTCAGAAGTGGGATTGAACCCATGTCCTCTTTCAGGGACTAGAACTTGAGTTTGGCGCCTTAAACCACTCGGCCATCCTGACTATTCTATGCACGATATGTTGAAGTCGCCTAGCTATTTTTTTTAAAGCTTAAAATACTTCATAATGCTATATATGAATGGTCTTTATTAGTAATTTAGTAGGTTGATTTTTGTACTATAGCTAAGTGTGCCAACAATACTTGAGTTTGTAATTAGTAGTAGTACGATTGGATTTTTGTCTAAGAGAATACATTCTTACAGGTTGTACTATTGTCTGTGAAGATGGTTCTCAAGAATTCTTCAATGGTTGTATAATGGCTGTTCATGCCCCAGATGCTTTAAGAATACTAGGAAACCAAGGAACATTTGATGAAAGAAGAGTGCTTGGTGCTTTCCAGTATGTTTATAGGTACTATATTCCATTACCAATTTACCATAATCTATATAGTGTCTTAATTAATATTATCAACATATTAGAATGATGATTTTCAATCAAAAGTAGAACTATGGTTCTCTCAAATATTTTTGTAATGTCCAAAGTTTTAGCGATCAAGGCACATGGCTTTTTCATATTTCTTGGCTTTGAAATCAATGAGTTACTGAAATTGATGTACAATATGTAGCTAACTCTTGTAACCTATTAGTACGAAGCTAACTCTTGTAATCCATTAGTATAAAATGTGAAATGACTTGTTAACTCTCTATTGGCAGCGATATTTTCCTTCATCGTGATAGAAGTTTTATGCCCGAAAATCCAGCAGCATGGAGTGCATGGAATTTTCTTGGAAGTACAGACAACAAAGCATCTCTAACATATTGGCTTAATGTGCTTCAGGTTCGTAGAACATTTTCTTGGGTAAAAAAAACTTATAATCATAGATTAGAATTTTAGAATATTATATAATATTACACTCATCCACATATTTGTACACAACAAAGCTCTTAGTTGAAATTTATTATCATAGTTAGGAAATATTCTTTCAAAGGAAATCAAGGAAAAATCCAAATAATACAATAAATACATTCAGTGCCTCGTAATTAGCCAAAGAATTTGGTGACAATTTCATACCCTGCATAGGCTGAAATTTCAATATTTGTAGCTTCCATAATTTTGTCAGTGAATAAGTTTTCTTTGAAGATTTGAGTGATACTCTTTGTCTAAAAGCTCTAGTTACTCATTGGAATACTTGGCCTTGCAGAACCTTGGTGATACAGGTTTACCTTTTCTAATTACACTTAATCCAGATCGTACACCAGAGCATACCTTGCTTAAGTGGAGAACTGGTCATCTAATCCCATCTGTTGCTGCATCAAAAGCTTCACTGGAGCTTGATAGTATTCAGGGGAAAAGAAGAATTTGGTTTTGTGAAGCTTATCAGGGTGAGAATTTTATTTTTTTGGATCTAAATATGCACCATCAACATCTTAGAACACTGGATTAGCTTTGTACTTTAGAATTACAAATCAATAATTTTAGTGCTTCTATTTCAGGTTATGGCTTCCACGAGGATGGACTAAAGGTACTTCCCCTTAAATTTATTACTTACTCATGTAGCATTAAAGATATATTTTGTAGTATAGTATTTGATGAATGTAGCAAATTTGAGAATGCAATGAATGTTACATTGTTTGCTTAATCATCATGAAAAGATGAAGCCTAAAGATTTTGGGTTTAGAATATGGTGATATATGGATATATGGCTTCTTTGTAGGCGGGCATGATTGCTGCACATGGTGTGCTTGGAAAGAACTGTAATATTTTGAGCAATCCAAGGCAGATGGCACCTTCTCTGATGGAAACAGGGGCGCGCCAATTTGTTGCTAGATTTCTTAGGCATTATATATCCACTGGCTCTTTGATGTGAGTTCATTTATATCATTTTTCCCATTTTCTTTCGACAGACATGCATGACACTACTCTTCCTAGCTCAATCATTTTCATAGCATTCTATCCAGGGAGCAATCGGGGTTATGGAGTTACTAATATAGGTCATATCTTTCTATTTGGATCATTCTAAGCTTTATCATTAGTGCATTGCTCCTAAAACTTTTTTATGACTTTTCTTACCTTTTTGGTTCTTAGTTTGAAATCTTCGCCTCATACATCTGCTAAATATGTAGTCTTTGTTACTATTTTCATATATTAAAGTTCTAAAAGTTAATTGAAAACAAGATGAAGATCTTGATAAAATGTCCTTGGTGATATGATAGTTTGTTGGAGGAAGGAGGCACAATGCTTCCTTTTGAGGGAACCAAGAAAAACTGTCATCTGAAAACTATTTTGAGAGTTCATAGTCCCCACTTTTACTGGAAGGTATTTACTCAATTAATGTTTCATACATTCTTAATAGAGATGGCAAGCAAAATTCTAAATTTAAAGCATAGGTTGTATTTGCAACTAAAACTTGATAATAATCTTAACATGCACAAAATTCTTAGCAGTGCTGATGAGTTTTAGAAATTATTGTCAGGTTATGACACAGGCTGATTTAGGCCTTGCAGATTCATATATAAATGGCGATTTTTCATTTGTGGATAAAGATAAAGGTCTTCTAAATTTGTTAATGGTAAGATATGAATTTGATTCCAAAACAAATTATTTTCTCAACATCTACTTCTAGAGTATTTTTCCTTACTGAATTATATTTCAGATTCTTGTTGCCAACCATTTGGATGCTTCAGCCTCGAAATTGGGTCCAAAAAGGTAAAATGTGATTGGAGTCCTGGAATATGGAATTAAAAGTAGTTACCCCCTGACTATAAATTAATTATTTCCATCTATGCTTTAGGGGTTGGTGGTCACCATTGATAATCACTGCTGGTATAGCATCTGCAAAATACTTCTTTCAACAAGTTTCAAGGAAAAATACTCTTACACAAGCTCGTAGAAATATCTCTCGTCATTATGACCTGGTAAATTCTTAATCGATATCTTTTGGGCAATCCCAGGAAGAGAAAACAGTGAGGAAGCATTAATGCAAGTGAGCAAATGTTCATATGCTTCTGTAAAATCATGGTTGTCAAAAAACACTGTAGAGGAGTGTTAATGCTTGAAAATGAGAATAGTTTCAAGTTTGTGTAAAAGCATTAGGTAGTCAGGCCACCTTTATAGTGTTTCCATATTGATTTTGCAATCGTCATTATGGAAGCAAAACCTAGTATTAGATTATTTCTAATGAAACGATGCCATCAATTATTTAATAACAAAGTTCTAATAACATAATATTAGTGTCGATATATATGGAGGATTTGTAATGTAAATAATTAGTTATACCAAGTGGAAACTTACTACTTTTTTGCTTTGTTTTTCTAGAGCAATGATCTTTTTTCTCTATTCTTGGATGAATCAATGACATACTCTTGTGCAGTATTTAAGGTTCGAGTCTCATTCCTTGCTGATCTTATTTCTAATGAAGAAGTGATATAATTTGCTTTGGTTATAACAATGGCTTTAATTTGTTATATATTTTTATTTAAGGCAAAATGACCATGCTCTAATGCACGTATCAATTTGTTTTCTAGAATGAAGATGAAGACCTTAAAGATGCACAAATGAGAAAAGTTTCTCTTCTAATTGAGAAAGTGAGTCTTCTCAACTCCATTCAATTTTTAACAAAAAATTCATATAACCAGTGCTTTATGCTTTTTACTTAAAATCTATCCAGGCAAGAGTTACTGAGGAACATGAAGTTCTTTACATTGGTTGTGGGTGGGGAACCTTAGCCATTGAAGTTGTCAAACAAACAGGATGCAAATGCACTGGCATTACTCTGTCTGAGGAGCAGTTGAGATATGCAGAGATTAAAGTTAGAGAAGCTGGCCTTCAGGTAAACTGTTTAGAAGGACGACATTCTAGTACCAAAACCAATAAGTTCATTAAATATGGCAAAGGCAAAGATGTCTTATGTATGCTTATAGACCTCTATTGCTGGTTTTTCTTACTCAGCATTAGAGTAACTACTATCTAGTTAAACATAAAAGCTAATTTGAGAATAATATTCCCCAAGCTAGTTGACATTATTCACATCTTAACCTTCTCTATGATCAGGATCGCATCAAATTATATCTCTGCGACTATCGCCAATTGCCTAAAAATAATAAATATGACAGAATTATATCTTGGTAAGTACTTCTTATACATCTAAGTACTATATCTGAAGCACCACAACTTTTAGAATAATAACATGATTATGAATGGCCTATTTTTAGTGAGATGATAGAACATGTTGGGCATGAATTCATGAAGGAGTTTTTTGGTTGTTGTGAATCAATATTGGCAGAAGATGGGCTTCTTGTTTTACAGGTAATGTTCAAAGAAAGAGGAAAAAGAAATTATTGCCTTTACTTTAGTTTGATTGAAACCTCATGGTTACAAATTTAGCATTTCAATAGTTGGTAATGATTATGGGTGGTTGATCTTTCCCAGTTCATAGCAGTACCGGATGACCGTTATAATGAGAACAGGATGAGTTCAGACTTCATAAAGGAATATATTTTTCCAGGCGCATGCTTGCCGTCATTAAGTATGATAACATCAGCCATGGCTACTTCGTCCAGACTTTGGTATAAACTACTCTTAGCAGTTATAGGACAATTTGGTTAGTCTTATGTTTCTTCTTTCTACCTTTTTCTCCACCGAGTTAACTTTCTTTTATGGCAGTGTGGAGCATGTTGAAAATATAGGAATCCATTACTACCAAACACTAAGATCCTGGAGAAAAAATTTCATACAGAATCAAAGGTATAAAAACTAACAAAAAAGTTGTATTTCATTCATCTTTGGGTTATTTTCTCACTGAGTTCTTTTACGAATTTGTAATTATGATGCTGGAAAATTTCAAAACTATTCATCTTGATATAGTCTATTTATTTTTTCAGCAAAATTCTTGCCCTGGGATTCAATGAAAAGTTCATTCGGACATGGGAGTATTATTTCGATTATTGTGCTGCCGGTTTTAAGTCCTATACCCTTAGAGACTACCAGGCAAGTTTCAAACTTTCTAGCATTAGTGTATATAATAATATAATTGGCTTTTAGCATCTTGTTAGTCATTCGTAGTATGCCGCTATTCTTATGAATTAGCTTGGAGCATATTGCTGCTATGTTTAATAGCATCAACATTAATTACTACTTGGTTCGCATAAAACCAACTAATCCATAGTTTAAACATCCTATTAGTAAACAGAAAATAAGGTTTATATTCTAGGAAATGCAGAATCTATTATTTTGTTATGATAGCCCTCGTCTTTTTATGTGCAAGCTAGTAGTGAAACAATGGTAGCCTATTTACTAAATCACTTAGCAAGCAGCAGTGCAATAGACTAACATTAGATCTCATTCAACCCTACTTTTATTTGAAGAAATAATATTTTTTAGCTTATATTTTGAATTCTTATGCGAGCATAATAACAATTTGACCGCATGATAGGTTGTATTTTCACGTCCTGGCAACACGTCTGCATTCAACAACCCATACAAAGGCTTTTCTTCAGCAAATTGATTCAGTTCTCTAAAGGGAGATCATACTTTCTCATCCAATATGGGTCGAACTAATTTGGATTATTGCCAGTTTGTTGGAAATTAATAAATTTTCTAGAAAATATTTGCAGAATTGTGTTTGACTGTTGTTTGCTTAAATGAATAAAAAGTCTTTTAGAAATTTTAAAGACTTAATAGTCCAAAATTTAGGTTGCTTATGCGCAATGGGGGCTCATCCCCTAGGAAAGAGAGGCGGTTGCCAAGGGCCCTAATTAGGGGTGTTTAAAATTACCCGACCCGATCTGACCCGATCGGGTTTTATCGGGTTAAAGATGGGTTAGTATTTTAAAAAACCTAAAATCGGGTTATTTAAATCGGGTTTCCTGCAATCGGGTTTGAAATTGGGCTTTTTCTGCATGTCCAACCCGACCCGACCCGACCCGACCAATTTCGCCACATGAAATAAGCTCCAAAAAATTTGTGAATCAAAACCCAACCCTGACCTGATCAACCCGACCTGATGATTAGGGTCACACCTCGGGTTCTATACTTAAAAACCCAAACACGGGTCAAAATTTTCAAACTCAACCATCCATAGGGTCATATCGGGTTGGGCAAAACCCGACCGATCTGACCGGTTTGCACCCCTACAGCTAATTATTAAAAGTTGGTGTGAGTTGAAAGATCCAAATAATTTTTTTTTCGTCTTAATTTTTTAAGGCCCCACCACCGGATTATTATACCCCAAATATACTTATTTTTTATTGTTGTTTAAAAGTAGAAACTTGTATTACACGCATCTTTCTTCAATTTTCTTTGTTCAAGATTATGCAATGTCATTTCATTGTACCATTGTTGTTTCTTCAAATTTGCTTTACACTACTTACTGCCATACTCTCTCTCTACGTCTTCTTCTTCATTTTCTCTCCATACTCCATCTGCACGCCCGTGAACCAGAGTTGCCTAACGTCCACGGTCCACTACTCTTTTGTCAAGTTTTCTAACCACATTGAAAATAATTTTTCAGGTTCAATTGTTTCATGTTTTAATTTTTTATTAAGTTTATATTATTGTGCATATTATTCATTTATTCATATTTTCTTATAGTAGTTATTTTATTTATTTATTTGGTATTTGCTTTTTGTTAACTAGCAATTTAGTCTTAGAAATGACTGCTAGAAAATATGAATTAGGGTACGAAAAACTTAAGAAAACAAGAAAATTAGAAAAATTAGTTGAATCCCAAAAGGGAGCTCTTGATAAATTTGTTAAAATCAATAAAAATAATGTTGGTGAAAATTCAATAATTGAGCAAGATCAACACATACTAAAAGAATCCAATAAAGAAAAAGATAATGATAATCTAACATGTAATATCACTATTTTTTTTTTGTAACCGAGGTGTCCGGGCCAGCTTACGTGCACCACAACTAATCCTTAGGTGAGACTAGTGCGATCACAACCCAATGTCACGATCTTCTGCTTACCTCATGGGGAGAGGCCATTGTGAAGAGTCGAACCCAGGACTTCACCGTTGGCCTTACAAACTCCCTCCTGGGCCGCCCGTAACACTTGAACCAACCCATTATGGGTCACTATTTTTTATGAAGAAAATAAAAAAAATATTGAGGAAAATGAAATAAATGAAGAAATTCAAAATCATAATAAGATATCTAATACAAATAATATATGTGATCCGGGAACATGTAAAAGTATTGATAATAAATTGAGAGACTTATTAATAGAAAAAGGTCCTATTAGAGAAAATAATATAATTTTTCTAAAAGATGAAAATAATAGACATTTCTCTCCCACATAATATACTAAAAAGTTATCAAATGGAGAAAAACATGATAAAAAATTGTTAGTATATTCAAAAGATTTTGATAAAGTATATTGTTTTTGTTGCAAATTGTTTAATACAAAATTTAGTAAAAGTCAATTAGATAATGAGGGAGTTAGAGATTGGAAAAGCCTTAGTACTAAACTTAAAACTCATGAAACAAGTAATGAACATATAACAAATATGATTGCATGGGTTGATGTAGAAGTAAGGTTGTCAAAAAATAGAACAATTGATAAAGATATACAAATACAAATTAACAAGGAAAAAGAACATTGGAAAAATGTGTTAAAAAAAATTTTAGTTGTCACAACCCATACTCGACATACAAAATATAGCATTTATACGGTCATTTAAATATGAACTCTAATATTTCTTTCAAGGATTAATATAAGTATAACTCCAAATAGAGTTCCTAATGGCAACCACCTCATTCTACTGCATTTATGTACATTCAAAAATCAAAAGAAAGGTACTTTTATGCGAGACGATAGTGCAAGTTACTGGTGGGAAATGACCAAGAGAGCTCACACTGGAGGAAGGAAAGAGTATTCAGAACATTCCAGTGGTAAATGAATTTACAAATGTATTTCCAAAAGACTTACCCGGACTCCCTTCTGATTGAGAAATTAAATTCACTATCGATCTTTTACCGGGAACCACTCCTATATCAAAAGTTCCATATCGAATGTCACCAACAGAACTTCAAGAACTGAAAGAGCAATTACAGGAGTTACTGGATAAGGGCTTCATCCGTCCTAGTGTCTCTCCTTGGGGAGCACCAGTTTTGTTTGTGAAGAAAAAGGATGGGGACAAAACCGTGAGGGTCGGTGGACCCAGAGCGGACAATACTGGACTGTGTGCGACTGTAGCCTGACACGCGGGTAATAGAAGGTGTCCCATAAGGCCCTGTTCCCCAGTGGGCAGGGGTCCGATCGTTACATAAAAAGGCGCCTTTTTATGTAACGACCCAGGTACGCTTCCGTGGGCCCACATATCCAGGTATTGTCCCCTCTGGGTCAGCACTTTGAACGCTAAATACCTTTGAGGTCTTGGGTTCGAGTGGGGGGAGGCGCTCCTGAGAATAATCCCTTGAGGGTAATAGAGGGTGTCCTATAAGGCCCTGTTCCCCGGTGGGCAGGGGACCGGTCCTTACATAAAAAGGCGCCTTTTTATGTAACGACCGGTCCCCTACCCACCGGGGAACATGGCCTTATAGGACACCCTCTTTTACCCGCGTGGGACCTTACGGTTGTCCTTGATTGCACACAGTCCAGTCTTGTCCGCTCTGGGTCCACCGACCCTCACGGTTTTGTCCACATCGGGGAACAGGGCCTTATAGGACACCTTCTATTAGCCGTGTGGCGCCTCCCCCACTTGAACCCAAGACCTCAAAGGTACTTGGTGTTCAAAGTGAGTACCATTCGGGCAAGTTACTCACTTTGAACGCCAAGTACCTTTGAGGTCTTGGGTTCAAGTGGGGGAGGCGCCACACGGGTAATAGAAGGTGTCCTATAAGGCCCTGTTCCCCGATGTGGACAAAACCGTGAGGGTCGGTGGACCCAAAGCGGACAAGACTGGACTGTGTACGATCGAGGACAACCGTAAGGTCCCACGCGGGTAAAAGAGGGTGTCCTATAAGGCCCTATTCCCTGGTGGGCAGGGGACCAGTCGTTACATTAGTAGTGGTGAAAACTCTTGTTAAAAATAATTTAGCTTTTCATGGAAAAAATAAGAAGATTTATCAAGTAAATAATGGAAAATTTTTAAGTCTAATTGAAATGATTGTTGAATTTGATCCAATAATGTAAGAACATTGATGCGTTCGAAACTAGCAAGTATACTAGTCGCACAAGTAATAAAGTGATAAGTAAGATATCGTTCCCACGAGGATTGATTCTAATTGAATTTGTTATTTCCAGCAACAATAAACTAAACAGGGGGGGATTTTTGTTGAATGCTTTACTAAATGAAATAAGAATGCAAGTAAAGAATAACAAAGCAGAAAGTAAATTTGAATGAAAAATCAATGGGAGAAAGCTGGTTAAGGGATCCTTCTCTACCACAAGATATGGATTTGCGAATTAATTGTAGAATTGTCATCTAATTACAGCATTGAAGTTATCAACCGTAGATAATAACAAGCTCTATTACCCCAATCTTTCCTTACTTTGTTGTTAAATAAAACAAGCTCTTTATTTAATCTCTATCCATTAAACAACCTAGAACAAGCTCTCTGAGTTTAATTCAATGGATGCATTATGATAAGAAAGATAGGTTGATCTAAGCAATAAACACACAAGCTCGGATTATTTAACTTAGGTTATATTCTCCAATTGTAATCTCTGATCACAATTTTGCTACTAATGATTAGAAATTCAAGACAATTACGGATCAAGATTTCTAGTCTAGCAATAAATCACAACCAGATTATATTCAGTTGGCCACTCAA
Source organism: Boswellia sacra (assembly GCA_013180625.2). Taxonomy (NCBI): domain Eukaryota; kingdom Viridiplantae; phylum Streptophyta; class Magnoliopsida; order Sapindales; family Burseraceae; genus Boswellia; species Boswellia sacra. Next base: position 202,874 of record SNVD02007176.1, on the reverse strand, counting down.
ATACAATCAGCAAGCGATCATAAGCATTAAATATGGGAGAATACAAGCAACTTCAATTAGAGAATTGGATAACAATTCCTTACACAATCAACTTACAAAAACCATATCAGGGGCTTTGAAATCACCCTCAACCAATTCAGATTCAGTTACACATGTTTAAGAACGTGGTAAATACAATACAACATGGAGACATTCCAGAAAATGAAAGGGAAGGGAAAAACTTAGCAAATTTGATGTAATTCTCTTTGGATTGTAGTTCTTCCTCTTTCCAAGCTTCCTTTCTCCTTCAAGAACTCCAAGAGATGAAAGAATTCCAGAGCTTCAGCCTCTACCACGTTCTCCCCTCTTCAAGTTATGAAAATAAAACCCTAAAATGTGTTTAAATACTCTGCTACAATAACTTGCTACAGTATCCCGTATTATACATGCCACAGTGATTTGTGGAATTACATTTCTATACTTCTCACATTGTTTTGATTACAACTTTTGGTACACTGAATGAATTTATAAACCGTAAATTTTTCCAAAAAGTAGACTTCGAGAGCTTTTCAACGGTATATGATATGTCATCGGGTTCATTGTATATCAATACAATTAAATCCGAGAAGATGGTTGACTAGCAGAGGTGAAAATGAAGGGTTTTACTCCATTTTTGTGCAAGTTGCTCCAAAACTCCTACAAACATCAAAACCACACAAAAACATAAAAATACCAAGGAATATAGCAAAGAAACATGGACGAATTGATATGAAAATGATATATAAATAGACACTTATCAAATTCCCCCACACTTAGACTTTGCTAGTCCTCGAGCAACTACGACAATATGAAATAAAACTAAACCGAAACAGAATCAACAAAAAATTAAAACACATAAATGCTTCATCTTGCAAATAGGCCTCAAAGATTGGACTTAATTATAACCCAAGGAAAACTTCAAAATAATGCACTTGATCAAGAATTTTATCTCAAAGATTAGTTTCGCTTCACTTCAATTCCTCAAGTGTGTGTGTGTAGAGCCATTCTCACCTAATCACTTGTAACCCGGATGAGTTTATGCATAAAAATGAATCATATTTAATATTGAAGATGTGTGTATAAATGAACTCCATAGGCCTGCTTTTCAAGTCACTCTCCACTAATGTAGACATGCACAACACCAAGGATCAAGTAGGACTTTATTAAGCTTGTAACGTTTGGCTTGGGTGAAGGTATGATAAAGGATAACAATTTGGCTCAAATCACCCACAAACACATAAATCATTCAAGACTATGTAGAGCTCAACCCTATAACACAACTTCATTTCAATTCACCAAGTTACTCCCCCAAACTTATTTAGAACAATCAATCTTTTTTTTTTTTTTTTTACAGAAAACAAAAGAAAACTACACCCCCACACTTTATTGTTTCATTCTTTTTAAGAACACTTAAGGGTATAGATCTCTTATTCTTCTTCTTTTGTTCTTTTTTTTTCTTTTTTTTTTTGCAGAAAACAAAAGAAAACTACACTCCCACACTTTATTGTTTCATTCTTTTTAAGAACACTTAAGGGTATAGATCTCTTATTCTTCTTCTTTTGTTCTTTTTTGTTCTTTTTTTTCTTTTTTTTTTATTACACTTCCCCTCCCCCACACTTAAACAACACATTGTCCTCAATGTGTAAGTACATGGACGATAAGTACAGATTGGCTTTTTTTTTCTTTTTTTCTTGTTTTTGTTTTTTTTACAAACATAATAGAACTCACTTGCATTCCTCATGACACATCCCAACCTCCTCTAACTTCCCAAAACCAGAACATAGCTCAGAATTTAATTGTGAATGATCTACATGCTCATAGGTAAGGGATAAACTGTTTGGAACAAATTCATTTGAGGTTAGGAAATCTTTTAGTGAGTTAACAAAGAAAAAGGCTTACAGAGGCTCAAAGGGGTAACTAGGGATCAATTTCTGTCAAGGTTGGCTATTAAGGCTCAAACGGTCCAAAGATGGCCTAAATCATTTCCCCAATGTTGCACAGTCTAGGATTTCGCCTTGAGTGACCATCAAACAAGTTCTAGAATTCATTGAAATCTGAAGAAACATTTAAATTACATAAACTTTCTCTAAGTGAACAAATAACTCAGTGATAATAGCTCAGTGCTCAATGTTGCGCAAGGAATCAAAAGCAAAGCGAAAACCAATAAACATTTCAAGCACACAGATCCATGCATCATTTATCATTTTCCAAGAGTTATTCTTAATTCAATCATTATCTTATCATCGACCCACAAAATGCAAGAAAAGAGGTACGTGGCGTTGTTACACCTGAGTCAAGATTGTATATTTCAACAATCCTTAGGACCAGTAGCCCGCAGACTTAAGGTTTCCAGCCTATATACCTTTATTATGAAAGAACAAAAACAAGAAACAAGACACTTCAAACAACACGAAATAAATAAACTACAGATTTATTTAGAGAGAATGCGCTTCAAGAGTTAAGAAAACCCCATATTCTGCCATTCTCAGGTTTTTCCACAATTGTTTTTTTTTTTTAAATCGAAACTGATAAAGATAAAAACACATAACAACTCTAAATTACGCAAAACTAAACTCACTCATAAAATAACAAAGTTCAACAAGTCAGCAAACAAAAACAAGTTAGTTAGAATGGGTCTAAAAAGTTTAGAAGTTAGCCTCCTTATTCAGCCATTATGGATTGAAGAGATCCAGAATGCGTTTCAAGAGAACTTGAACTTTTTAAGCCACCACTCTAAAAACCGAGATTAGAAAATATTACCTGGGACGAAAGAAATAACCTGAAAAAGCTCAAAAGAAACGACATGAAAAATCTCAAATAAACACACTAAAAAGAAAGCAAACAAAAACGAAGCAAACCAGCAAATAGAGATTACAGATGGAGGGTTAAATCCAGTTGACGCCTTTTGTTGCCTTCTCCAAACCAATTTATCCGAGCCATTGTTGGATCAGGCGAATAGACGAATTCTTGTAGTTTGTCAATTAACTCCCCTGCAGTTGAAGCTGTAACCAGGATTTGCCTTGCTGACGGTGAGATGAAATTTTTTTCTACAGCTTGATCAAGAAAGGACAACAAACCATCAAAAAAATTATTGACATTTAACAAACCAATGGGTTTTCGATGGATGTTTAGCTGTGCCCAAGAGGTGATTTGAAATATCTCCTCTAATGTACCATAACCACCAGGCAAAGCTATAAATGCATCGGACTTAACAACCATATGTGCAATACGCTCATGCATGCTAGAGACCTGTAACTCTTCCCCGATTGTGTTGCCTACGATATCTTGTACAGCTAAAGGTTTAGGGATAATGCTTAGAACTTTGCTCCCACCTAGGGTTGCAGATGTTGACACACACCCCATTAACCCAAGACTACCCCCTCCATAAATCAAATTAATACCCCTCGCAGCTAATGTCCTACCAAGATCAAGAGCTGCTGTGGTAAACTCTCCATCTTTACCAAATTGCGATCCGCAAAATACGCATATATTGCAGAATCGCCGAATTGGTGTTTTCTCCATTTCTACAAGTGCTCTAATCTTGTGTAAGACACGTTAGATATTATGCTTTTCAATTGCAAGACAGGTTATGGAATGACATATGAAAACATGCAGAATGTATATATACACACATAAAACTCTCAAATTTTGACACATGGGGACATACTTTCGGTGGGGGTTGCTCGATGCAGATTTATTGCCCCAAGATTTAAAAAAATGAGATATGCTTTCAGCGGGGTTTGACAAAACCTACACACTTGTCTCCCACGTGAAGCATGAAAAATAAAAATACACTTTCGGTGGGGTTTGAAAAAACCGCCACACTTGTCTCTCACGTGAAGCATGACAATTAGAGATATACTTTCGGTGGGGTTTGACAAAACCGCCACACTTGTCTCCCACGTGAAGTATGAAAAGTAAAGATATACTTTCGGCGGAGGTTGACAAAACCTCCACACTTATCTTCCACGTGTGCTTATATCATGGGGTAGTCATCTGGTTTGTCAAAAAGAAAACTTGAAATTAAAACAAACACAATCAACAAACAACAACAACACAAAAACAACATTGATAATCAGATCAAACGAAATAAGAAAGAAATAAAATTCAACAACAACAACACACATTCAAATATACAAGTAGTTGTGATTGTGGCTCACATATTCCTCTGGTTTTACGTCCAGTAACGGCTGAAACGCCTTCTATGAGTCGGGGATTTGCTTCCCATCCAGTTTTCTTATAAACTGGCAAACAGGGTCGTTTTTAGTAAGATTCCCTAGACTATAACACTGCAATTCATCACGAAATTGTGTCCATAGATTAAGCAATTCACGCTGAACAAGTCCACAAGAATGTGACTCAAGAGTTAATAAAACATTATCCAGCGACTCATTACTCAGACCATTCTTAATAAACGAGAGTTTATCTTCTCTATTCCTGGACACAAAACCTAATGAACGAAAGTCTGGTTACAATTCCATCTAGCACATTTATAGCATACTTGTAACCTCTTCGCTCTTCGCCTCTTGGCGTAGTAGCTCTTTCCTAGACCAAGCATGTATTTTGCGAGATTAATGTCCGGCTCACCGGACAATCTCACCTTGGCTTCGATAAGCCATCGGATATCAGCAGGCACATTTAGGAGCATCAATGCCCAAAGTCTAGTCATCCGTACTTTATAAACTTTAAACACAGCATTTTGAGGAAGTGAAGGGAAATATTTACGAAGGTTCGATAGAAAGATATCAGCATCCATTGAAGAGGAAAAAAGGAGAGATATTACCGATAATGCGATTGAGTTTGTTCTTCTCCAAGATATGCACGTTTCAAACCTTCAGGCAATGGTTTCAGCTCCCCTTTGGATGTTTCCTCAAGCTGTTGCACAAATGAATTCGAAGTACGAAATAATCAAATTAAACAAAAGGAAGGAAAAGAAAAAAAAAAGAAACGAAACTAAAGACACATAAAAGAGATAACAACACAATAACAAACAAAAGTAAAAAAAAAAACAAGTAAAAACAAATAAAAACAAATAAGACAGATGTCAAAGAGAGATAGAACCCGATCAATTTGATGGCCTACAAAAGGAATCTCCTCGAGACACAAAAATCGATCATTATTACCTTATTTTATTTTTCTTTTCTTTTTTTTTAATTTATTTTGCAAAAACATTGGGTTGCCTCCCAATAAGCGCTTGGTTTAACGTCCTCAGCCCGACGTTGGTTCCATCATGGCAAGGTCCAATCTCCGCTGTGCTTCTCTAGTGGGCTTGGGTCCTTCTTCCAACAAGAATTGGTGCATGCATATGGCTGGGCCTTGGAAGTTAGCAATCGTCCACCCAATAGCTATTTTGTGATCTATAAGTATTTGGACGAGTTTCTCTTCTTGTATTCGTGCAAGGCCCATTTCCATTGTAATTGGCAAAGTATCATTCTCACCCAAGAATCCATGATTCAAATGATCTGGCTGTGACTTAAGCTCCAAGGTATTGGCTTTCATCACAAAAGGAAGAAGTTTCTCATTAGATAAAGTAAATTGAATGTACAAAACATCATGCCTATTTGTGGTTATTGCTATGGTCTCATCTAAGCTTGCCATAGCTTCCTCCATTTCTTTGGACACTTGTATCAACTTCCTCGATTCTCTGGAATTTTCTGCCCCTATATGCTCACTAATAGCTACATCCAATCCATTCTTGCGAGTTAACTCAAAATATTGTTGTGGCAAAGAATCAACAACGTCAACTGCAAAAACAGAATGTAAGTCACTAGAGTACCTCATTGTCTCAAAAATATTGAAACATATCACCTTGCCATCAAACTCTATGATGAGAGTGCCATCATGAACATCAATATTGGTTCTAACAGTTTTTGAGAATGGTCTCCTATAAAAGAATTGGTGTTGGATTAGAGATGTCTCATCCTCTATTTCAAGAACATAGAAGTCTGCTGGGAAAAAACCAATTGATTCACCTGCACAAGCACATCTTCCACAACTCTTTTGGTATATGCATTAAAACGATCAGCAATTTGAATGGTAATACCAATTTCCGCAAAAGGTCCAAGATTTAAAGAAGCATAAATAGAATATGGCATGATGTTAATAGATGCTCCTAAATCTAACATAGCTCTTTCAAACTTGGTATTACCAATGGTGCATGGAATGGTGAACGTACCTGGATCTTTGCATTTCGGAGGAATTTTTCTTTGCAATACAGCTGAAACATTTTCCCCCACACTTACCTTCTCATTTCCTTTCAACTTCCTCTTGTTGGTGCATAACTCTTTGAGAAATTTTGCATAACGAGGCACTTGCTTGATAGCATCCACAAGTGGTATATTTACCTCGATTTTGTGAGAAGCTTCCAGGATTTCTTGTTCTTGTTCCTCCTTCGATTTTGCAAATTTACTAGGAAAAAGTGGAGGAGAAACATATGAAGGAATGGGAGTTATAGGATTTACCTGAGAAGTCAGTGTTTTGTTCATGGTGGAAGTGGTGTCATCTCCTTCATCAGTTTGTGATTTCTTTGGCAGGACATCTAATTGCTCTCCATTTTGCAAAGCTATTGCACAAGAATTCTCTCTTGGATTGATCACCGTTTGACAAGATAATTCTTCTGAGCCTTGGCCCTCGAATTTGCTCATTCTAGTAGCCAGTTGTTCCATTTGATTTACCAGGTTTTGGATACTTGCCCCAGTTTCCTGCTGGAATTGCATTGTGTTAGTGGCAAGTTCATTAACAATATCCTGGAGTGACATACCTGAGTTTTCTGGAGCTGGTTGTGGTGCTGGTTGTGGCATTGGTGATGGTTGCATTTGAAATGGTTGTTGCACTCTAGGTTGATTAAAACCTTGTGGCCGATTTGGTATGGCATTTAGGATGATTGGTTGATGATTCCAGTAATTAAAATTAGGGTGATCTCCCCATCCGACATTGTAAGTGTTAGAGAAGGGATCATAACATTGCCTTGTTTGTCCTGGAAATCCACCCATGGCATTGGCTTGTTCCATATCTTCTTCTTGTAAAGTTGGATACATGTCCATTGGATGCTCCATGGTAGAATATACCCCACATGCATAAGATTTTTGCATATCTCCTACAGCCATGTTTTCCACAAGAGAGGTTAGCTCAGAAAGTTGTTGTTCAATGTTCGGAGTGCTTACCTCATTTACTCTCCATGGTACTTGTGGCTCAAATCCGCTACTGAATTGATAGAAGTTTACTGCCATGTTGTCTAAACACAAACAATCAGAAAAGAAAAACAAAGAAAATATGAATCAACAATGAAAACAAAATAACAAATCGATTAGAAAATCAATCCCCGGCAACGGCGCCAAAAACTTGATGCGTTCGAAACTAGCAAGTATACTAGTCGCACAAGTAATAAAGTGATAAGTAAGATATCGTTCCCACGAGGATTGATTCTAATTGAATTTGTTATTTCCAGCAACAATAAACTAAACAGGGGGGATTTTTGTTGAATGATTTACTATATGAAATAAGAATCCAAGTAAAGAATAACAAAACAGAAAGTAAATTTGAATGAAAAATCAATGGGATAAAGCTGGTTAAGGGATCCTTCTCTACCACAAGATATGGATTTGTGAATTAATTGTAGAATTGTCATCTAATTACAGCATTGAAGTTATCAACCGTAGATAATAACAAGCTCTATTACCCCAATCTTTCCTTACTTTGTTGTTAAATAAAACAAGCTCTTTATTTAATCTCTATCCATTAAACAACCTAGAACAAGCTCTCTGAGTTTAATTCAATGGATGCATTATGATAAGAAAGATAGGTTGATCTAAGCAATAAACACACAAGCTCGGATTATTTAACTTAGGTTATATTCTCCAATTGTAATCTCTGATCACAATTTTGCTACTAATGATTAGAAATTCAAGACAATTACGGATCAAGATTTCTAGTCTAGCAATAAATCACAACCAGATTATATTCAGTTGGCCACTCAAATACAATCAGCAAGCAATCATAAGCATTAAATATGGGAGAATACAAGCAACTTCAATTAGAGAATTGGATAACAATTCCTTACACAATCAACTTACAAAAACCATATCAGGGGCTTTGAAATCACCCTCAACCAATTCAGATTCAGTTACACATGTTTAAGAACGTGGTAAATACAATACAACATGGAGACATTCCAGAAAATGAAAGGGAAGGGAAAAACTTAGCAAATTTGATGTAATTCTCTTTGGATTGTAGTTCTTCCTCTTTCCAAGCTTCCTTTCTCCTTCAAGAACTCCAGGAGATGAAAGAATTCCAGAGCTGCAGCCTCCACCACGTTCTCCCCTCTTCAAGTTATGAAAATAAAACCCTAAAATGTGTTTAAATACTCTGCTACAGTAACTTGCTACAGTATCCCGTATTATACATGCTACAGTGATTTGTAGAATTACATTTCTATACTTCTCACACTGTTTTGATTACAACTTTTGGTACACTGAATGGATTTATAAACCGTAAATTTCTCCAGAAAATAGACTTCGAGAGCTTTCCAACGGTATATAATATGTCATCGGGTTCATTGTATATCAATACAATTAAATCCGAGAAGATGGTTGATTAGCAGAGGTGAAAATGAAGGGTTTTACTTCATTTTTGTGCAAGTTGCTCCAAAACTCCTACAAACATCAAAATCACACAAAAACATAAAAATACCAAGGAATATAGCAAAGAAACATGGGCGAATTGATATAAAAATGATATATAAATAGACACTTATCAAACATATTCGACGTATAAAAAATGTGAAATTTATAATTACTACCTTGGACATAATAAACAAAATGAGTTAATTAAAATGCCAGCATTTGAAATTAAGAATTCAACTATTAAAAAAATGAAAGAAGCAAAATATTTTTCGATAATACTTGATTGTACATCGGATGCTAGCCATCAAGAACAAATGACTCTTGTTTTAAGATGTGCAGATATTTCAACAAGTCCAATAAAAATAGAAGAATATTTTTAGAATTTTTAGAAGCAGATGATACTTTCAGAAAAGGTCTTTTTAGTGAATTGGTAAATACTATAAAAAATCTTGAACTTGATATCAATGATATAAGAGGCAAAGGATATGATAATAGATATAATATGGAAGGAAAACAACAAGGTGTTCAAAAAAGACTATTGAAAATAAATCCTAGAGCATTTTATATACCACATGGTTGCCATCACTACAAGAAAAATGCTCATATTGGCGGTTTTTGGCCACCAAGTAAGTATATATTTGGCGGTCTTGAAAACGCCACTAATGGCATCGCCAAATATGGTCAATTTGGTGGTTGGTCAACCTGCCAAATATGTACCTGACTATATTTGACGGTTTTTGGCCGTCAAATATAAATAGTTTAAAAATAAATATATATATATATATATATATATATATATATATATACTTGACAATTTTTAGCAGCCAAGTATATATTAAATTATACTTGACAGTTTTTTGCTGCCAAGTATAAAGAGTTTTAAAAATTAAAAAAATATATATATACTTGGCATTTTTAGCCCAAGGATATATTTAATTACACGTAGAGTGGAAGAAATAGTGAAACAATTGAAGGACCAAAACTTAATTCTCATAGACATCTGACAACTTCAATTATTTAATTATATCCACATACTGAACTGTCATATCATTGATTCATGTTGGTCTCAATGGTGAAAATTTTAAAAGAGGCTAGTTGGATCCCTTTGACGTCAATTGATAACAGAACAATAAGAAACGAGAGACAGAGGCAAGCTAAACCCATATAATTTTTAAGGAAAAGTCTATGACATTGCATGTTCGGAATAAAGGTCTTTTTTTTTAAATACCCAACTTTTATCTACATATTTCGAGCTCTAAGGAGGGACTAGAAAAAGAAAAAATGAATAAAAAAGTCACAGTATATGACCTATAATGTGATTAAGTAAATAGACTCCAATGCTTGAACACAAATTTCAAGATCATCAACTAGTTCACGCTCGATCTTTAGTGCACTTGCAAGCTCAAGTGGCATTTTTGACGTGTCTTGTTCGTTATATAGCTGGTCAGAAGCCATCATATCAAAGAACAAAAATCATCAATTATTGCATTAAATGCAAAGAAGAACCAAGGTTACAAAACATTTAAAGAGTGCAAACGATGGGGTAGAGGACAGTTAAAAAAAATTCAAATTTAGAACAAAGGAAGCTATAAAATTTTCAGATTAACTGACAAAAAGAAACTGGAAGTATCTTTTAAGATCATTAATGTAGCAGTAGAATAGTTGCAGCATTTATTTCTAGGTCAAAAAATTGGAATAATACACCAAAGATAGCATTTTATCTAAGCAAGAGCATACCAAATAGCTGGTGTGAAACAAATATTTTACTAATCAAAAATAGATTAAACAAAAAAGGACTTAATAATGTTTTGAAAGATCAAAAAATGCTAAGACATTACCTTGTTGCCAGCAACTGGAAGAAGTAGAGTTGGCCAAAGAAACTCAGAAATCAAAAACAGGATTTTGTGCAGCCGATGGTCAGCTTCAAAACAGCAATTTCAAATGGTTTCTGAAACTTGCAAGCAAACGACCATCACCCACATGTCGAGCCCACTATGCAATGGCCTAATCAAGCTTAACTTGTTTGAGTCTGGCTTGAGCTTTACTCAAGCTTATCTAGAGCAAGCCTCACTAGTAGAAGCTTGTTGAATCAAGAATTCTTTGCAAGTGCAAAGTCACCAGTCTATAATTCACAAAATCATGAAAACAAACACATCTTTTGCCTCATCATCAAAGCTATAAGGTCTGTTGCTTTAGTCTTTTCTTTTATTAAATTTATAATCGTGTCATACTGCTATCTTGATAAATATAATGCAAAAGAAAAGAGAATTTCAGTTATTATCAAGGTAAGGACCTAGAACTTTCAAAATTCAAATCAACCAAAGAGATTATAAATTCCTTATCAATATGGATCATCAATACAAGACCAGCTTTGTTAGATAGAATTTTCATATGTTCAGCCATGCATCATCACAAAAGGCAACCTAAAACAAGAACTAGAGTAAAAAGATGATCAAGTAGAGAGCTAGAATTTGTTAATTTTGCTTGCTAGGTCATTTTCTTCCATTAATAATTGTTTTTAATAATTAAATGACATATACTTAAGCAAAAAATTTACTTGTTCAAGATTTCTCCAGAAGAAATTCAATGCTTTCAGATGAACTTTCATTCATACCCCTTTCTTTCACACTAGACTAGTTGAATTAAACTGTCTACTAATTTGCTTCAGCAGTCCTCGTTTTTGGTCCAGCAAGATTTTCCTTCTGGCTTCTTTCTTTGAAATGTTTACCAGTATGGAACCAACATGTTCAAATGGATCAGCTGGTAGATGGGGAAAAAAAATAAAATGTCAAGACCAAATTGTGGGAAAGAAGAAGTATATTATAAGTTCATAAGCACATAAGATTCACAAAGTGGAAGTTATGCTATTTGTGAGCTTCAACAAGAATAACCTCCAAACTACGTGCCCGACAAGGGTCATATACAGGGCCTTAGCCAATGAACATTTCTTCTGAGATATTAAAAAGAATTAGAAAGCTAAAACCACCATTAATATACAGTCTCACAACTACCTACAGATGCGTTATGGAACAATAATGCGTTCGGAAATATTATTCTTGATAACATACCCATAGTAGATAGAAAAGTTGCATGTGAAACTTTATATATGCTTGAAATCATAAAGTTACTTGATTCAATCAGACCTTAAAAGAGCAGAAGGAGTTAATACAGAATATTCTACAAAAACTCATCTGTCCATGATTATTGATTGTCTCTTCTCTTCTGCTCTCTATCCCCTAATGAATTGAAAGGGTAAGCCTCTACATTTCAGGCATGCTTGATCCTAAAAATTGGAAAAGATAAGCCTTTGTACTTCAGACATGCTTGATCTTAAAAAACTAAAAGGGTAAGCCTTTACATTTCAGGCATGCTTGATCCTAAAAAGACTGAAAGGATAAACCTCTGCATTTTAGGAATACTTAATCTTATAATCTGAAAAGGGTAAGCCTCTCCATTTTAGGTATGCTTGATCCTTAAAAAAAAAAGAAAAACCTAAAAGAGTAAGCCTCCTCATTTCAGGCATGCTTGATTCTAAAAAAAAAAAATGAAAGGGTAAGCTTCTGTATTTCATGTATGCTTGATCCTAAAAAACTAAAAGGGTAAGCTTTTACACTTCAAGCATGCTAAATCCTAGTACATGAAAAGGGCAAGTCTGTGTCCTTAGGACAAGCTTGACCCCATAAGACAAAAGCGTAAGCTTTTGTATTTCAAGCATGCTTGATCCTAGCAAGCTGAAAAGGGAAAGCATCTATTTCTCAAGCATGTTTGATTCAAACAAAACCAAAAAGTGTATGACAACACTTTTATATAAAGCAAGTCCAACCTTTGACACATTAATACAAAAAGGAACAAATAGGACTAGACTGTTGAGTGCCTAAATCAGGGGCAACCTAGACAAACCCCAAACATTTAGAAACTAAAAGAAATGGGACTACTAAGTGCCTAAATTAGGGGGAACCTGGATAGACCCTAGGCATTTGGGAATATAGGGGAACATGGGGGATCAGAATACTAAATGCCCAAATCAAGCAGAGACCTTAGACAGGCCCAAAGCATTTGGGGATAGGGAGATTAGAATACAAAATGCCTAAATCAAAGAGAGATCTCGATCAGGTCCAAAACATTTGGGAACGAGGGGATCATGATACAAAGTACCCAAATCAAAGGGAGATCTTGGTCAGGTTCAAAGCATTTGGGAACAGGGAGGAATTAATTATAAATGACTGAATCAAACGAGACCTTTAATAAACCTTAAGAATTCAAAAGCAAGGGAAACAAGTTAGCAAATACCTTGAATTAAGTAGGGCTCAGACAAGCACCAAGTATCTTGGTACATGAGAAGCAAGTTAACATGCTTCTTAAATTGGGAGCAAACTCTAAGTTTCCAACACATCATCACCTTTGGGCTCCTCTTTCATGGGGATTACAGATTTGGGTACACTTCACTTTTTGCGTGGCCCAAGGATCATCCTCAGCTTGTAAAGACAAAAGAATCGACCCTGGGGGGGTTTTGGGGGGTGGGGGTAGGGGGTGTTGTGGTGGGAGGTGGGAGGCCTATGGTGAACCTAGCCGCTTCCTTTGCCTTTCCCCTTTTGACAAACTTGTAACATACGACAGAAACCATAAAAGCTTAGTTAGCTAATTAAAGGTTTCCTATAAGACATTGAGAATCCACATAATCAAAGTTGATGGATAGAACAATAAAACATACCAAAATGAAAAAGAGATTAGAGAAGAAATGCATTGGGGGTAGGATGGTTAGAAACCAATAATGGAACATGAGATGGTTTTGATTAGTTGAGAAACCAAACAGAGAGAAAATAGGTAAACAAAGGACCCAAAACTAGGGCAGACCCTTGCAAGGCAATTGAAGTACAAAAAATTACTTTGAAAGTTAACAAACTCTCCTCTAACCCTAGTAGGGGGCATACCTGAAGCCACAATCCTTACAACAATGCAATATGATCTAAAGGCAATAGTGATGTGAGAGAGATAGTTGGGGTTCTTAAATAAAAGAGATGTTGCTAAATCGTTTCCCTATGACACAAAGGGGACATGACATGACATAAGGAGAAAACCACAGACTGTTGTGACCAGGAAGCCAACAATCGCGATTCAAAGGAGGGAGGAAACGGTAATGGGTTAGATAACTCCCTAATAGGCAAAAAATGGAAAACCATAGAAAAGAGACCCCAGTCCAGGAAAAAATGTGTGATTTTTCAAAAAACAAGGGAAAAATAAAAAGGGCTTAACCAAAGAAAGTGTTACTTGGGCCAAAAGAAATGTTTTGCACAAAGTCCAACCCAGTCAACACTAGGCCTTGTGCAAAAAGAGGCAAATGAAGAGGTGATTTTGGGTCTCTAAGCCCAAGCCCAACCCAAGACCTTATGTAACTCCAGCCAACCTACCTAAGGTCCAAGGAAATAAGCCTTCTAGAAGCCAGCCCGTTACCTATTTATATTGCAAAAATAAGATAGAAATAATAAGTCCATGAAAGACACAAGATGGGGACTTCACGTGGGTTGAAAAGAAGAAAGAGAAAGCAATTCAAATTCCAATAGGTAGTATAAAGGAGAGACAAGAGGGTAAAGGCAAAGAGCTATCTAAGAATGGAAATATGAAGCTTTTGTACAAGAGATAATAAGAGATAGAGGGGAGGAGACGTGATGGCATGGTGGGACTTGAGTTTCCAAGAGAAGGAATTCCAAAAGGGGAAAGAAAATAAAATGGTGGCAGTCAAGAATGAGATGAGGACAATAAGTGGTGAGGGGCTCAAGAGAGGCCAAGAAGAAGATATATGACTTTTAGGGGAAATAGCTCTCACCATTCTAAACTAGATTTTTCTTCTAACTTTCATCTGTTTCTTCTTCTCAAAAAGAGAAAATTGTTGGCTTGTTCATGATTTCTAATATACTTGATTCCTACTGATTGTTACAATTTATCATATTCTGCTTACTAGATATCCATCGAAAGATCCTGACTTGGGTGTCAGAGTGCCTTTGCAGGTACCCCCTGCCACCCATGGAGGAGTTGCAGAACAAGGAGATTAAACTGAAGTTGCTGGGCCATTGTGGAGTCATGGAGATCAAGAAAGGTTGCTGATATGGTCTTGTACGTGTGAAGCAAAATTGGTTCCATTAATAACACAGTAGAAGCAGACGTCAAATTAGATTTATATAGTGAAGAAGATGTCAAATCATATCTAAGGGCTGATTTTTTTGGTATGAAATCTGAATTTAACTTATTCTCATAGTTCAAATTTTTTTAATTATGTTTGTTTTTTGACTTAAGACTTAATCTAAGACATTTTTATCTAAATAAAAAAAACTAAAAAGTTTAACTTTTATTGGAAGGCAAATGTCTGAATAATTTATTACTCCCCTAATTCTCTTAAATGCTCTGATAAAATTTATTTATGACAAATTTGTACATAGCCCAATATTTTAAATTTGGAACATGATTATTTATGTCTAATTATATATTACGATCTCTCTCTCTCTCTCTCTCTCTCTCTCTCTCTCTATATATATATATATATATATATATATATATATATATATAGGGATATATGTATAAAATCATTAGTTTTCACACATTTCAATTCATATATTAAAATACAAAAACAAACAAATAATTCAGATTTCAGTTTAATTTAGACCTATTTAGATTTCAATCAAAAAAACAAAAATCATTGCCTTTCATTAAAAATATGATATTAGGATATCACAAAAGCGTAATTAATGATTAAAATGGTCACTGCAAAAAGAGACTCAGTTAGACATGTTACAAGTAAATGGATATGAAAAATAATTACCATATTTATAACATATTGAAATTTTATCAACTATTTGATTTTTCTTGAAGTATTTGGTTTTCTCCAATAACTCAGAAAAATAAAAATTGTATTTACAAACTCCAACTAAACTCAAATTAGGGATGGCAATTGTACCTGGGTGGGTCTGGGTACGCAGCTCCCCGGCCCGAAAATGCCCGGGGAATTATCCGAAATTCCGGGGATTGAAGCCGGGGCCTGGGAACATTTTTTTGGGGATTGTTCGGGGCCGGGCAGGGGCCGGGGATCATGTTCCCCGACCTGGGCCCGGCTCGGAATAAGAAATTTCATGTGCAAATTATAAGCTCAGCCCAAATATAAAATTATAATGAGCATATCCAGTCCAAAGAACAAAATTATAAGCCCAACCCAAACACAAAACCCAATTATAATATTTGTACAAAATTATAAACCCAGCCCAACCCAATGTTTTAATTATGTGTTGGACTATTGTTTTTTCTTTTTTTTGGATGTTTGGTAACTTTGGTTTGTACTTTGTACACTTGTTGTTTCTTTGGATGTTTAAGTAATATGCAATGTGTTTATGTTATTGTTAGTTGGATGCTTAGGTTGTTCATGTGTTTAGAAATTATATTGACAAAATTAGATGTTAATGTTTGGATTTTCAAATTATTATTTATCTTATTTTATTATTAATTGAACTTCGACTTTAAAGTAATGATTTCTTAATTCTTATATGTATTTTCATCATTGATATTTTAGTTAATAATTGACTAACTTAATTAAAAAATTTATAGAAGTATTTATACTTTATAAATATAAACGAAGCTATATTTAATAATTTAAAAAAATTAATATATGCAAAAGCATTTCGTAATTCTTATACATATTTTCATCATTGATATTCTAGTTAACAATTGACTAACTTAATAAAAAAATTTATAGAAGTATTTACACGTTATAAATATAATGAAGCCAGATTTAATAATTTAAATAAAAATTAATATATGCAAAAGCAATGTCTAATTCATTAGAAAAAATTATAAATATAATATTAACAAAAATAATAAAAACATGTGTTAATGGGGTGACTTGGACCTTGGTTCAAGAAAAGACTCATCTATTAGCTAGTAAACTCAATAAGAAAAAAAGTTATAACCACAATATTAACTGAAAAAAAAAAACAATTTGTAAGAGCTGGGATGATTTGAACCTGGGAACTGCAGGCAAACAAAGGACCCTTACTACTAGGGGTGTTCACGGGTCGGGTCGGGTCGGGTTTGGCCCAACCCGACACGACCCGAAACATGATCGGGTTTTCGATTTTGTACCCGAAATCGGGTTTATGAAATCTGAAACCCGGGACCAACCCGGATGATCGGGTTTGTCGGGTTTGTCGAGTTGGTCGGGTCGGATGATGGGCTAATTCAACAGTTTAGCCCAAATTGTTTGACAACATTTTATTAAGGCCCGTATATATTTTTAAAGTTATATTATATGCAAAATAAGGCCCACTGACAAAAAATAATCTATACTACATATAAAATAAAGTCCATTAATATATATTAATCTATATCATAGACATATACAAATTAAGACTAATTACTTATGAAAGTAATGAAACTCAAAGATAAATACAACAAAAAATAAAACATTATAAACCCAAGCAAGCAATATCTCCTATCTAAGCCAAAACAATGGAAAAGCACTCTCAAGTCTCAACCTAATATGTACTCACCCTTAACATACAATATCATTTCATTTGAAAGCTACTCAAAATCTAAGTAAACAACATATAAATATAATGTTACAGTCCAAAGTAAAAGACATAAATATAGAGTCCAAGGTACAACTACAACACATAAATATAGTGTCCAAAGTACAACTACAACACATAAATATAGACTCCAAAGTAAAAAAAAAATACATATAATTAAGATGCAAAATTGCAAATTACAATAATCCAAGTTTTAAACGGAGCATGACATAATCTCCACCACATCAAATTATCAAATATGTAGCATTCCACCTACTCGGATTGAAAAAGAAGAAAGTCATCTCTTCCATATTTCTAACAACATCAAACAAAAATAAATTTGTGTGAGCACTAGCAGTCGGTAATGAAAATATGTTGAGTTAGTTATTACCTATGAAATTGACACCCATCAATCAAGCTCCATACGATCAGCTGCTGTTATGGTTGATTTAAAAACTTCTATATCAATGACAAACAAACACAAATGAATATAATGTAGTTAGTGAATGCTTTAAAATGTTAACTGCAAATGATATTTTAAGTTATTAATCAAAATCCCTAATTACCTATCTCAATTGAAGTACAAAAACCCACAGAATCTCCAATAGCATCCTCTTCAGTCTCTGTAGTTGGGAATACTTCATCAATCAATGTAGAAGTTAACCAATTCTGTGAGCATATTAAAGATTCAACCATTTTAGGAGTTAATGAACTTCTAAATTGGTCAAGAATCCGCCCTCCAGTACTGAATGCTGACTCTGAAGCAACAGTAGAGACCGGTATAGCAAGAACGTCCTTTGCTATACATGATAACACTTGAAAAGTGCCTTCATTTAGTTTCCACCAAGCCAAGATATCAAAATCCTCAGTCTGCCCCATTAAATTGGCATTGTTTAAATAAGTATCCACCTCATTTGATGTTTCTGACTTCGTCAAATTATCCATAAACCTTACAGCTGGATCTACCCATGGCTTTACCAGCTAAACTTCATCACTCAATGTTGAGGTTGGGATATGACCGACAAGGACTTTTGACACTTCAGTCCTTGCCACTTTTGAAGAGCTATCTACTAAAGGCTTATAAGTTTCATATAGCTTAACTAACAATATTTTAAGGCCCATTATCATTTGCTCTGTCTTAGTATCACCCCAAAAACTTCTCCAAGTAAAATCAAAGTACCTAATTTTGAATCTTGGATCAAGCACAACTGTAATGAGCAACATCTCATTAAATCTATCAAAAGACCCAAAGTACTTGTCAAATTTCTTCTTCATATTTTTTGCCATATCACACAAAACACTACTACTTTGTTCTTGCAACTCAATCAA
The DNA here is from genome assembly GCA_013180625.2 of Boswellia sacra. Classification (NCBI taxonomy): domain Eukaryota; kingdom Viridiplantae; phylum Streptophyta; class Magnoliopsida; order Sapindales; family Burseraceae; genus Boswellia; species Boswellia sacra. The sequence goes on along the minus strand of SNVD02007176.1, from coordinate 184,357 downwards.
TTGACTATGAATCCTCCATATCCCATTAAATGCAATATGTGATGTCACAGTCAAAGAAGCACTAAACTTTAGAGTTACTTCATAAAAATTATGTAAAAAACTAACAAACAATCTACCTTGATCCCAATCCTCTTCTGTAGGTGGCCCTAACGTCTTCTTCTCTGCAAAGAAGAGTTTATAGTGTCCATCCTCTTCCTCCAAACGGTTAAGTGCTTTTTGAAAATGTAAAGCACTCTCTAACATCAAATATGTAGCATTCCATCTAGTGGGTACATCCATTACTAAATTTCCCTTGTATTGAATTTTTTCATGTTCAACACAAGACTGAAATCTCTGTAATCTTGCAGGAGATGATCTCACATAACGCACAGCATTATGAATACTAGCAATGGACTTATGAAGATCCTTTAAACCCTCACCAACAATGAGATTAACAATATGGGCAAGACAACGAACATGCATGTAATCCCCATTAAGAATCAGCCCACTATTTTTCCAACCCTATACCTTTTTCTTCACATAATTGATTGCCACTTCATTTGCACTAGCATTATCCACTGTGATTGTAAATATTTTCTCTAATCCCCACTCAACCAAGCAAGACTCAATCTGCTTCCTAATAGTTTCCCCTTTATGATTCACAATTTGAGAGAAACTCAAAATCCTTTTGTGTAATCTCCAGTTATCATCAATGAAATGTGCAGTAATCACCATGTAATTCAAGTTATGTATTGAAGTCCAAATATCTGTAGTTAGTGACACTCTAACCTTGCTTACTTTGAAATACTTCTTCAAATTTTCTTTCTCACCCAAAAACAAAGAGAAAATTTTCCTTGCTACCGTTATTCTTGATGGACATTCAAACTTTGGACAAGCAACTCGCATGAGACGCTGAAACCCTTTGTTCTCTACAAACTTAAATGGTAACTCATCTACAACTATGATCTCCACAACTAACTTTCTAATTGCCTCCTTATCAAAGCCTATACCTACAAGATTACTCGCGGTTCCACTTTCTGTCCTTTTTGGATCGAAAGAAAGAACTGTTTGTTTGTCATCCTTCTCGGCTTGTTTGTCACTCAAAATATACTTTGGACATCTGTATAAATGATTTCACAATGTTTTAGTCCCGTGCTTCTTACTATCACATAGGAAGGACCTCCCACAATAGCCACATACACACTTGTTTCCTCCAACTTTTTTGTAATGATCCCATACACCGGATACTTGAGGCTTTTTCCTCTTATTTTTTTGGGAAGAAATTTCACTACTCGCTTCTTCAGGGATGTCCTCGATAGGAACGGGAGTAGTTGATTCAGAAGTCATACTACCTGAAAAAACCATCATCAAGACCATTTTGTCAACTTGAAAGTTTAATTAATTTGATACATGTAAATAATATATACATTAGATAAATTAATTAACAAGATCATGCATGATGTAGATTTTAATTTTGTCTTGTTGACATTGAAGAAGGTAGGCAATGGTACTGGTGCATGCATGTATGCATGATTGGAAATATTGTCAGATTTGATTCATGCATAATTGGAAATATTGTCATATTTGATTCATGCATAATTGGAAATATTGTCAAATTTGATTAATATTTTTTTATTTTAAGAAAATGAAGGAATGTAATAATATATACATTAAATGTGAGGGATAAATGAGGATAATGGTAACCGAAAATTATTAGCACTATTACCGGCCTAAACTAGACTTTCACCATGTCAAATTTTATTTAAATAATTTATCAAACAAAACCGCTTATAGTATAACCTTCTCCTTCATTTTCATCCAATTAATTAATTTTAATTTTACTTCCAATTGCTCTGCTCACGCACCCTGAGCATTTGGAATGCAAAGTGTTTGAGAAAGTCTTATAATTATGAGGCATTCATTTTACATATTCAGCATATTCATTTTACCCATATCATATGCAAATTTCCTCACTAAAGCTGAAATGTAAAGCTGAAAATTGAAATGTACATAGGCTTTTTTCATCACCAGGATTCTTACTCAGAAAATCAAAAAGAATATCGGCAAGTACATCTTATGATCTTAATATCAATATTTAAGAATATCAGCAACCAATCCAAATTTCCAATATACAAATCCACAAAACATTCAAACCAATCCAAGCGCCCATGAAATGCAATTGTCATTTCCTCCCTGGAAACGCTTTCAGCAGCCACATGAAAACAACCCCTTATCAAGACAAACAAATCGAATGGATGTGGTCAAATTTTCTTATCAACTTTCAACAACAAGCAAATGCATAACTAATCTTACAATAAAAAACGTTACTTTTTAACAGATTATGGCTCAAAAAACTCATCATAAACTAGAGCAATTGCACATCAAAAACGTTACTTTTTATCATATTATGGCTCAAAACAACTCATCAGCAAACCAAGGAAATTAAATTAGTAGCTTTCTCACATTCAAACCCAAATCCACGAATCTCAGCCAAGCCAAGATCGAATGCTCTGAAACTGAAAAACAAACCTAGAGGCTAAAGGACTATCATCACCGGAAATGCACTGGAAGTCGTCGCGTTGGTTGTTGGAATCTCAGCCAAGCCAAGATCGTCGTTGGTTGCTGGAAGTCGTCGGCTCGTCGCGTTGGTTGCTAGAATCTCAGCCAAGCCAAGATCGTCGTTGGTTGCTGGAAGTCGTCGCGCTGGTTACTGGAACGGCAGGCGGGAGCCTGGAGACCTCTATGCTTGAGGGTTGGCAGCTGTGGAACGGTGGAGACTAGGAGACGTCTGTGCTTGAGGCTGAGGGCTGGAGACGTCTTCTTCCCAAATTAAAATTTCAGATTCCTGAAATTTGATTGCAATTTGCATATTAGGGTTCTTTAGGTTAGAATTTGGGAAATTTTCCCTTTTATAGTTGTGATTCGGTAAGGTAATGTGTATGATAATAAAGTGAAACATCCAATAAAATACTGCCACGTGTCAAATTTAAATTCAGATAAACATTAACTGATCGGGTCTGGTTTTTTCGGGTTTTCTAGATTAAACCCGATTGTAAACCCGATTACAGAAAACCCGAATAAACCGACCCGATTTCGGGTTATTTAACCTATTGACCCGGTCATGACCCGACCAACCTGACAAAACCCGATCAGGTCGGGTCGGGTCGGGTATTTTTGAACACCCCTACTTACTACCAGCAGGCCACAAGCCCATTTTGAGTTGTAAATATGAATAAAAAATATAAGTATTTACAGATCTATCATAGAAAATTAAAAAAATAAAAACCAGGGAAATAACCCGGAGAATTCAATTCCCCGCCCCCGGAATTTCCGGGAAAATTTTCGGGGACGGGGAATTGAATTCCTTACCGGGGCCGGGGACGGGGAGCAGGGTCCCCGGCCCGGCCCTAGGTTTTTGCCAATCCTAACTCAAATCATAACATCGATAGCTAAGCTATGAAAGCATTTAATTATATGAAAATTTGATTGGAATTGCAGGGTGATGATCATTCTAATTCCATGCTTATCTAAATTTCACATCAAAATGGCCTCATGTAGTAATAATACAATGAGTGCAGTGATATGTTTTTACCGTTTGTGAAGTTCGTGGGAGGCCTTGTTTGCTTTTGGTGCCTTGGAGCTAGGTTTTGAATTTTTTTTTTTCTATTTCAATGAATTTCATCGCTTTTCGTTTCTGAATAAGTGGTGGGGTGAGTTTGATCTCTTAGGTTTTTGCTTTCTTGCGAAGATGAGATTTGGGTTTGTATCCTTCATTTCCTGAAAATTTTTATTATTATTACTGTAATCAAATCTTAAAAAGTATTATGAACTTTTGGTATTTGTATGGGATTCAATTAAGAGTACATCCAAATAAATCGCACCTCGTGCCCACCTTTCTTTTGAAGTAAAATACTCCCAATGAGTAAGAGTTATGAGAAGAGTTGATCTGATATCTCTCTGCCAAGTTGTGAGACTAAGACAGGGATAAAATATGTTTTAATAAATATATAAAATAATCATAGTAATTATAATATATTTTTTATCATCTTTTGTTTTGTTAGAGGGATTTAGTTTTCTCCAATAACTCAAAAATAAATAATTATTTGCAATAATTATAATCACACGACCAACTATCCCCATATCATAACATTGACACATGAAACCGATGATATTGAAAGCTATGAAAAACATTTAATTATATGAAAATTTGATTTGAATCACATTATGATCATTCGAATGACATGTTAGATCTTTCTCATGAGCTTGGCCTCATGTAAATGAGGTGATAATACCATCCGCACCGCACACATCTAAGGAATATAATGCTTACAAATTTTTACATTTTTTTTAATTAAAAAGTATTTGGAATGATAAAAGTACAGCTCATGATAGACACGTTGCTAATTACTGAGGCAGTTACATGATAGATTTTCTCCGAGTAGAAATGCACTTAAAACACTTGAAGTGCTTTTCAGAGAAGCACTTTATATGCGCTATTAAGAAGAATGCTTTTGTATCATAATCGCATTCTGCGAATTTCAATCTAGAATGCACTTTCAGTGGTTTGAGAAAGTTGTTTCAAGTATAGCTTTTATAAGTAGAATTGATATTGGAAAACCGTTATTTGTTGGGCTGTATATACAGAAATGCTATTAAAATTAGGTGTTTCTGAACGTTAAACTATTTCCCTCTAAGATCATAAAATTGCTTATGGGGAGGTTTCCATTATTTTCATTTAGAATGCTATATGCAACATGACAGCAGTCGTGGACTCTCTTTTTGCAAGGTAAACATATAGTTCCTTGGATTGCTTCATTGCAGTTTCTATTATCGCGGGTGCAGCATCAGTTCAGCAAGTCGATGCTTGGCTGCTGAGGAGTTGGAAGCTTGCTTCTTGTCTCTTGATTATATGTCTCAGGTAATGACTCTTGTGACACCTAAACATCCTGTTCCTTGACATTTATCAAAGAGAGGCAGTATAGTAGTTTTGAATGTTTTTATGAATCAGATTTTGAGGATATGGAACTTAGAAGTGCTATAAAGTCCATTGATTATGGCACCGTCCATTGCTGAAAATGCATAGCATGCATACCGAAAGATGTTTGTCTTTACTTTTTGGTGTTTTATTACAGACTCATATGTATATTAACCGTGGAAATAAAAGTTTGAGCCTCTCATAAGCCATGCAAATTTTATCTAACATATTGTATCCTTTGCTGCAGAGGTTTTTGAACTGCACACAGAAAAGTTGCATGCAAAGCAATAAAGTATCTATAAGCCTGATAATGAACTTAAACTCCTGGAAGCTGTAATCCAGGCATTTGGTGGGAAAGAGTCAGTTTGGAGTGGGTAGAAACCTCTCTTGTACGCGTGGTTTGTATCGTATTGTTGCCATTTCTTCCAACATAATAGATTCTGGACTATTCACTTTAATGGATCACTTAATTGATTTCTGCCACAGGGAAAAAAAAAAAAAAAAAAAACCCTCTTTTGCATGGTATAATTGTAGGGTGAAGTCACCATTCTGGATTGAGATACATAATTGAAAAATCAATCATTGGAATTCTGTTGCAGTCTTACTGATAAGCTTGGTTAACCTCAAACTCATGCATCTTTGTATTGTAATCCATGATTATTAGTAATTTCCAGTATATGAAGAGTTTTTCCACTAGTCATTCTGTAGACTAAGAATCATAAATAATCTGGTTTACAGACATTCAGTCTTTCCGTTTACTGATAGTGACGACATTCTATTTGAGGAATTTGCACTAATATTAAAAGGGTCTAACAATGTTGATAGATAAGTATTCTTAATCTATAAGTGAAAATATACTGCAATACTTGTATCGCTGAACATATAAACTTCAAAGCTAGCTGAAAAATAATATCACTAGATGATGACAACCGTGATATTAAATTAAAAAAGGAAAAACAAAAAAAAAACAAAAAAGTTGATGTTTTAAATCACAAAACTAGCTCCCCTTGCAACCTTATCCATTAATATATATATATATATATATATAATTTCTACTGTTTTGGGCTAGGTCACAAATTGGGTTAAAAAAGATGATTGTGTATCAAAATGTGAGACAAATAGCTTCTGGCATCCAAGCTTCAACTGAAGAAAAAATTGTTTGCTTGGGAAATGTAACAATTAGAATAAACGAGAGATTAGCTGGTTAAGAATACAAGAGATTTAAGATAACAATGAAATACAGCAGTAGACCCAACTATAAATTCAGGAAAATTTTTCAGTCGAAAAAAATCTTTCTTTTGGTTAGAAATATGAACTATAAGAAACGTAACATCATTTTTCAACCAAAAAAAAAAAAAAAGATCTTGACAGACCTTTAAATCCAAAACTCTCAAAACTTTTTTGCCTAAGAGAACAAATGCTGACTTTTACTCAAATATTGAACACTTGAACAATCTAAAACCTCATTTATTCATTACCCTGAGATACGGCATCAGAAGCAAAGGACATTGGATTCTTCAAAGTTATATAGGCCTTCTTGTAGTTAGGTCTAGCAATCAAGCGACCGCTTCTTCGTTTCTTCTTCCCTATTCAGTGTCCTTACCTTTTCAACTTCAAAACCATAGACTGATTCCAGAACCGCCCTGATCTCAACCTGTTCGTTTGTAATATATTACAAGAAACAGGAAGAGGCAACTGACGATATTATCACACAGAATTAAACAAAGAAGAAGTTTAATCAGTTAATATTTTATACCTTTGATGCAGAAGGGATCGTTTTAAATGCAATTTCTTTGATGTTGTCAAACGAAGATGGCATGAGAAGCTTCATAGGAAGATCAACAAGCCCATGTGCCATCTTTCTTTGTTGATCTGATCTCAGGAAACCACCAAGTGTTCTTCTGTCAAATGATGCCGATTAGGAGCGGGGAGAAGGAAGGAGAAATATAGGCTAGCTTTTGTTTTCCTGAACTTAAGATAACGTTCCACGTATGAATAAGAATAATAGTTGACATAATGATATTGATTTCAGTTTCCAAGAACACACACACACACACATATGTATGTATGTATGTCTGTATTTCCAAGAAATACTAGCTTAGAATTTAAGCACTAACACTGAAATTGCCGTTTAAAGATTTGTGCGTTTAAGGTGATCGGCTATATAAGGTAGCATTTAAGAACATGAATTTCAGGTTCATGAAAATATTTTATTTTCCCTTGAATTCAGACTATAGAATTGGATGGAATAGCAAAACTCATACAGATTTATGAAGCAGAATAAGGAAAATGTAGACAAAGGAAAAAACAGAGAAAACAAGGCAGTATCATCCTTGAAATAAAACTCAAAGGCTCTTAATGTCAATCACTCAATCTATACAAAGAGAATGTAACAATAATGATAGAGAACAACTATAACAAACACTAAAGCTAATAAAGCAAACACCCAGCAATACTATTTCATATCTAAAATGTCCCCTCATATGCAGATAAAAGTGAATTAACATACATATCACATTAGCCCAAACATCAAAAAAAAGACATCAGAAGTGGAACCCATTTCTTATGATACCAGGTCTGCCTTATTTTTCTTAAAAAAAATTCTTTAGTTAAAACTTGTATTCCCACCAAAAAAATAAAACAAAAAAGAAGCTGCAGTTAATTAATATGGAATGTCCATAGAATCCACATTCCAATATTTCAGTCATCAAAAACCTCTAAAATGATTACAAACAATGCACTTGCACGATCAAGTAACAACGACATCAAAAGTAGAAAACTTTTATTGTCATCCCACTTACTTGGGATATAAAGCAGGAACGTTCTATAAGCCAAAGTGCAATGAGAATTCACAAAGAGAAAAGTTTTCTCATCTTAATCAATATTAAAAACTGCAGGGCTTTCGGAGGTCCAGATCATAATATGCACATGGAGTGAGTTGACATGAATAAACAACCTACCACATTCTGCTTCTTCAACATAAATTTAAATAATGACGAGAATAGATTCCATGAATCGAATGCGGATTTTCTTATCTTCACCTTCTACTCCCAATCTCTTAAAAAAAAAAAAAAAATTGCAATCAAGATTTTTTCTTCCGTCTTATATGCCAGAAAAGGTTACAATTTTTCTTCCACATGATCAAAGATGAGTATTTTCACCCGTGAAAACAAATCGAGAATATTCTAATCTGTTAATTATTCAATTTTTTTGATGTTCTTGTTTGACTTCACCAGAAAATAATCATTTTGAAGTCTGCATTATGACTCTACCATTCTCTTAATTGTGAAACAATTTTCTGCGGCAAAATGCAATCAAGATGAGTTCGGGAACTTAATTAAATTAGCTCAAATATTCTGAAATTTTAATTATTTTCCCTCAAAATTCTACAAATGTAAGAATAAAAAATCTTCACAAACCTGTTTGGTTTTCAAGAAAATTTGAACACTAACTTGCTAAATAAGCAAATCCCAATTCAGCCGAACAAAACTTATCAATTTATTGAACGCTCTATTTCTTTTCAGTTTTCCAATAATTTCTTGTTCGTGAAAGTATTAAAACTACAGAATTTAGACTTCAAAAGTTTAACAGCAACTAATCCCAAAACAAAGAGAGAAAAAAAAAAAAAGTGCCCACACGACTTAATCAAATTAATTAGCAAACAAGAGATTATTAAAGCGATAATGATATGATTTTACAAAGTTTTATTTTCATCAAAAGTAAAAATAAAACAATCAATTCACTGTAAAAGAGTGAACAAGAGTTAGCTTTTAGACAGCGACTGCGCTGCCGTTGCAGAGAGGAGGTTCGGTTCAGACTTCAGGGAGCAGAGTCATTCGGCCCTACAATATTCCCAAGCGTTCTGTCTTACAATTTTTTCGGGCCCAAATCCAATAAAAGCAAAGTGGGAATCCTAAAGGTTTTTAAAACTTCATAAAGGTCCAGATGTCACCTTGTAGTTAACTCTTGTCAAGCAAATTTGGTCAAAGTTTCATTGACTTCTTATAGGTTCGGTTGTTAAATTATTTAGTTAGTTTTTATTCAATCCAAACTCTTTATTGAAATTATTTGGTAAATTCGAAGTTCAAAATTTCTCGTGTGTATTAAATTTTTCTAGATAATTCAAATTATGCAAATACGAAAAAGCTTATTTATAATCTAACGAAGGTTACACTATTTACTCGAAATAGATTCAACCCTCGTTTAGGATTCACTTAGCAGCTAAGTCAAATGCTCAATTTGATAGTGACAGATGGATGTGGGTGGCCCTCGGCAGATAATGGGAGAGATCTACTTAATGTCACTTTTTGGTAGCCTCTTCTCTTTTCTTCACTCGAGAAATCAATCATGATCTCGAATGAATAATGTTATACATATAATTTATTTATAATTAATTTTTCTTATAATTTGAGTTTGTAAAATTTTTGTAAAAATTTTTTGTAATTTTTATTATTTAATTTTATTTTTCTTTTTTAATAAATTTTTATTAACTCAAATTATAAATAATTTATTATAAAATTTGATTATAAATATACCATTACTCACCTCGAATATACTTTGTATTGTCAAAACGGCACTTTCGTAATTCAAGTTTCAATGGCCCTTTTCCAGCTGGGCCTCCTGTCTTCGGTTCTTCATTTTGTATTTGTTTTTGTTTTTTCTTTGGTTTCTACTACTATTTTAAATGTGCAGATATAACGTCATTCATATTTTATTATTTAAATAATTTAAAAAAACTTAAATAAAATAGTACAATAAACATTCTTTAACTATTAATAATAAAAAACACAACGTATTAGATGTGTTATGAGTTTTTAATTATTTCTGTAATTAGATTTAATTAATTCCAGGCACTAGTTTGGTTTTAATACAGACTTACTTGAAACTGAGTTTAATTTAATTTAATTTATGATGTTAATTGGCTTGAAAACTAAATAAATCAGTTTCTGGATTGAGTTTAGGCACATGGGCATTCCAAGTATATATAGCAAGGCCTTAATCATATTCATGGATGTTGGAATGTGACTATATATGTGTATATATATTTCAAATTTATCTTTATTTCTCACTCTAATAATCCGCAACAGAAAATTGATTCTAAAGTTGTACAGACGAGACAGCAAGAATATATTAACAAATAAAAGAATATATCAATCTATGAAGGACTAATCTATATAATAACAATAATAATAATAATAATAATAATTCTATGTAGGACTAATCTGCCAAAATACAATCATAATTTTTAGTATTTAATAAGCTAATTTGACAAATTGATATATATCATCATATTAACACTTTTTGAATTTGTCACCATAAAATATATGTTAATATTGTTAAATATTACTCTTTTATGAAAAAGGAAGTGTTTTTAATATTATTTAATGTGAATTTAATAATATTTTATTTATTATATTTTCAATATAATATTATGAATTACAAAAAAAATAAAAATTTTTATTATTATGGAAAATAAAATATTTATAATGAAAATTATTTTTATTACAACATAGTTAAAAATTTAAAAACAACTAAAAATCATATTTATTTAAAAATTATTTAATATTGCTATTTTATTAAGAAGTAAGTATTTTTAATATTATTTAATACAAGTTTAATAATATTTATTTTATTTTTAATATTATTTAATACAAGTTTAATAATATTTATTTTTACTTATTGTCATATTATATTTTAATTACAATATTATGAATTATGATAAAAATAAAAAATTTGTAAAGACTTGGGACGATTAAGTCCCATGGTTCTACATGGGACTACTTATCCCATGAGATTGGCACTATTAGGACTAAGAATAGTCTAGTCTCAATCTCTTTTCAAAAAGTCAGACAAAGGATTGAACTATTAATTCTTAAAAGTAGTCCAATCTAGCCTTTTTCCATTTTCCCAAACACGCCTGTGATGGAAAGCAAACTAGACTTAGAGTGGACTCCTATAATTATGGGATTGTAACAACTTAATTTGACTAATTCAAGAAAGGATAAGATAACAACTTGAAGTATAAAATAATGTGCTAAAAGAATAGAGAGACAGCTATGTGTTTAACCAAAACGGCCAACTTCATCACATCACCTGATAAACTTGGACACTTGTAATAGACATGAAGATATATTTTTTATATGCATCGTTGCATTATCGAGCTGAATTGAGTAACCACTTTGGCAATTGATATATATGATTCTTCTTCTTCCTGATATGCCAATTGCTGGCTATAGGTTACTAGATCTTACATTCAAGTTTTGGTTGAATTGGTGGCTTGGGTGATGGCTGACCCTAGTCTACTGCATATTGTAACTAGTGTACAAGAAAAGAAATTAGCATATCAACTTCAACAACCATGGTTCATATATAGCATGTCATGGTATGTTGCATCTCATAACTGCACCATTACACTCTCATTAGTCTCAGCAAAAGGGAAAGATAAAGAGAAAGAAAGAAAAAGAAAGCTTTTGCCAAAAAAAATCTTCTTGTTTTTTGAGCTGGGAGAGACTAATTAGTGGAAACTAGCACATAAAAAAGAGTTGCATCATATGAATTCCTCTTAATTGGTTGCAATCTTAGGAATTCAAAATCATTTTAGTTTTCAATCGAATGTTATGCTTGCACATTGCAACTATTTCCATATTTTATTGTTGGGTGACTTGTTAGAGACTGGAATTTCATGTTTTGTTTTACATTGTTAGTTTTCATAGTGTATGGTTAGTTATCACAGATGTAACTGCAATAGTTAAGAATAACAGAACAAAAAGTTTTATGTGGTTCAGCTATCAACCAGCTCACATCCACGAGCAACAAGAGTTGTAATCTACTATGCTGTATGTGTTTACACTCGACTTAGGAGTCTTTACAATAGTAGCCACTCGATCACTCACTAACCTAATCTATGTAAACTTGATCACCCTCGATCACAGCTAAAGTCCTTCATACACTCTTCTGATGTTACTCTTCACAGACATGTCGGACTTAACTATAACAATTTAGTCAGACATAACCACGATAACTGTTATAGAATCATGTAATTACTCAACTCTCTTAAGCTTATACGACTTAATAACTCTCACAAATAAGATCTATGCACATACTCAACACATCTGAGTCATACATAGTCTAAACTAACTCAATCATAAAGATTTTACAATGAAAATTATGATAAACAAAGACACTCAAGTGCTTTCTACGTTTCTGCATATACACCACTCTATTTGCATTTCTGTGAAGCCTTGAGTGCTTCCCTTTTATATAGCCTGCGTGAATAGCTAAATTATTCATGTAATCAATAATCCTAATCATCATCAAAGTCCTAGAAAACTAAAATAGGATGATTGGATAAACTATAGGAAAGTATATCATAATATCCTAATCAAAATAGGAAATTGTAATCAACTAAAATACTAAGCTAATTAGGATAAGTATCAAAAGCCTTCCAACTCTAAAAGCTTTCCAATAATTAAATCTTTTCCTAAAACAAATATCTCATAATGCATTAGGAAAAAGAATATCACACGTGTGTTTATCGCAAGTTGACAAAAATAAATTTTAGTCACATGCATTGCACATGCATGGAATTTGCCGCGTGTCACATGGACACTAACATACATTATGATTTATGTGATATCTCGTCTTTGGTCAAAACTTCTTTGGCGTTTCCAAGACTGTATCTACCTCCAAAAGGAAGCTTCTTATATTTGATCTCTATCTATGTAGATAATATTTTGGTGTCAGGTTCCCTTTTGCAGCCTTTTTTTTTTTGGTTTTAACATCATCATGCAAATCTATCAAAAAGAAGTGCCTTTGTTTATTAATTTGTGTTTGCAAAATGATTTGATATTTTGAGTAAATATTTTAAGGGATATGTGATTGATATTGAATTTAAAAAAAATATTTAAATTTGAAATGTAATGAAAAATGTGCTAAGCATGAAAGTGTTTTCTTTTACAAAAATAAAGAGATATGGCTAAAACATTTAAGAAAATTTTGGGGCCTAATCTACAGAAGCAGCTAAGCTCTATTGAGTGGTAATTTCATTTTCTTGACTGCAAGGAGCTAACCAGTAACACAATTGACCAGTTTGGGATTGTTGTTGCTGTGAAAAAAGTCAATTTTTTTTTGTAGCAGTAGAAACTCAAGGGCGTTTGGGATTGCTTCTCAACTACTTCAAAAAGAATTCTGTTGTAAAAAAAAAAAAAAACTAGTTTCAAAGAAAGAGTCTAAAAACAGGTGGCCACTTGTTTTTGGAAATCAGATTCTACTTCTAGAAATTGAAATATCAAAATTGCTCTCAACAAAAAACAAAAATATAAAATTACCCTTATTTACTAAATTTTTTATTAATTTTATACTTATAATTAAAATAAATAATTATTTATTTATTATTTATTTTTATAAAATAAATTTTTTGAAAAAAATTAAAGATTGGTCAAATGTGCCACCAGAGTAGTTGCCGGTCTGATCACTAGAAGTTTATAGCTAGATTGCAAAATTATTGGATATATAGTTATTTAAATAAAACTTGGGGTGCAAAGTGATAGTTTTATACCATAAATCATTAAATTTAACTAATTTTTAAAAAAAACTCTAGCCCAACGGGGCTCCCCCTCCCCAATGCCATTGTGAATAGGTTTGAATTAAACTAAAATATAAATAGGTCTAAATATAAAAATCTGAATGATATATTTGTTCTTTATTTTAATATTTGAATTGAAATGTCTCATAATTAATAATTTACATATATATATATATATATTATTTTCACTTGTGATTTTATTTCACACAGTAAAAATATTTGCATATCAAAATTTATTATGAATTTAATTTATTTAAATGTGTATAATTAGGTGAAGAAGTTATTATTATTATTATTTTGCTAAAAGAATTAGGGGCTATTTAGTTTGAATCTTATTTCATTATTTTCTATTTTGTTGATTTATGATGATATATGTGATTTTGGTTCTCATTTATAGCATGTTAGTGATTAGGATAATGTTTGGACATTAAGGTTAGTTTTCGATTTAATTTTTTGTTTTGATGACAATAGTAATTGATGTTGGTGGTTTAAATCCTTTTTAGGATATGGTAATTAATTAGGATGTGATTTTGAATGATTAGATCTGATTTGTTGAGTTTAGTTGAATGTGGGAGTTGGTGAGTAATAGGTGGGCTCATATTGATGGTGAGAGTCCAATTTCTCAAATTACAACTAAATTTAAATCCTTAATGATGATACTTTGATTAGAATGTGAGTTTGATTTGATGAATTGATTTTACCATGGATGAACTCATATTGTTGTTGAGGAATCCATTTTTGAGGATTGAAGTGTGATGTTAGTGTTTTGGGAGATGTTGAATATGGATAGACCCACAATTACTGGTGAGGAATCTTGTAACGACCGGACCCCTGTGGTACGCTCCCGACAGGCTACAGTCGCACACAGTCCAGTATTGTCCGCTTTGGTACCCCTCGCTAGAGGCCCTCACGGTTTTGTCCACATCGGGGAACACGGTACGCTCCCGCTATTTACCCGTGTGGCGCCTCCCCCACTCGAACCCAAGACCCATAGGTCATTGGAGTTCAACATGAGTACCATTCAGGCAAACTACTGTCACACCCCGTATCTAACAGAGTAATACTGCAGCGGATAAGGGCTTACCAAGGGAACACAATCGTCGTTATGCCGAAATCCTTCCTTAATCTTTTACTGATCGAATACCTGAGGTACACAACAGACTAGTGAGTATGAAACTCAGTAAGCAGCTAGAATTATAAAACTAGCGTAACACTCAAAATAAAACAATAAATGGCGATAACCATTTCAGAATATGACTACTATTCAATACTTATTCCATAATCACTGATTACTGTTTATTTCTTAGTATACAAGCTGATGCGTTTGAAACTAGCAAGTATACTAGTCGCACAAGTAATAAAGTGATAAGTAAGATATCGTTCCCACGAGGATTGATTCTAACTGAATTTGTTATTTTCCAACCACAATTAACTAAATGGGGGGGTTTTGTTGAATGATTAACTAAATGAAATAAGAATGCAAATTAAGAATAACAAAACAGAAGTTAATTTGAATGAAAAGATCAATGAGAGAAATCTGGTTAAGGGATCCTTCTCTACCACAAGATATGGATTTGCGAATTAATCGTAGAATTGTCATCCAATTACAGCATTGAAATTATCAACCGTAGATAACAACAAGCTCTGTTATCCCAATCTTTCCTTACTTTGTTGTTAAATAAAACAGGCTCTTTATTTAATCTCTATCCATTAAACAACCTAGAACAAGCTCTCTAAATTTAATTCAATGGATGCATTACGATAAGAAAGATAGGTTGATCTAAGCAATAAACACACAAGCTCGGATTATTTAACTTAGGTTGTATTCTCCAATTGCAATCTCTGATCACAATTTTGCTACTAAGGATTAGAAATTCAAGACAATTACGGATCAAGATTTCTACTCTAGCAATAGACAACAACCAGATTATATTCAGTTGGCCATTCCAAATACAATCAGCAAGCAATCATAAGCATTAGATATGGGAAAATACAAGCAACTTCAATTAGAGAATTGGATAACAACTTCTTGCACAATCAACTCACAAAAACCATATCAAGGGCTTTGAAATCACCCTCAACCAATTCAGATTCAGTTACACATGTTTAAGAACGTGGTAAATACAATACAACATGGAGACATTCCAGAAAATGAAAGGGAAGGGAAAAACTTAGCAAATTTGATGTAATTCTCTTTGGATTGTAGTTCTTCCTCTTTCCAAGCTTCCTTTCTCCTTCAAGAACTCCAAGAGATGAAAGAATTCCAGAGCTGCAGCCTCCACCACGTTCTCCCCTCTTCAAGTTATGAAATAAAACCCTAAAATGTGTTTAAATACTCTGCTACAGTAACGTGCTACAGTGTCCCGTATTATACATGCTACAGTGATGTGTGGAATTACATTTCTACACTTCTCACACTGTTTTGATTACAACTTTCGGTACACTGAATGGATTCATAAACCGTAAATTTCTCCAAAAAGTAGACTTCGAGAGCTTTTCAACGGTATATGATATGTCATCGGGTTCATTGTATATCAATACAATTAAATCCGAGAAGATGGTTGACTAGCAGAGGTGAAAATGAAGGGTTTTACTCCATTTTTGTGCAAGTTGCTCCAAAACTCCTACAAACATCAAAACCACACAAAAACATAAAAATACCAAGGAATATAGCAAAGAAACATGGACGAATTGATATGAAAATGATATATAAATAGACACTTATCAAATTCCCCCACACTTAGACTTTGCTAGTCCTCGAGCAACTACGACAATATGAAATAAAACTAAACCGAAACAGAATCAACAAAAAATTAAAACACACAAATGCTTCATCTTGCAAATAGGCCTCAAAGATTGTACTTAATTATAACCCAAGGAAAACTTCAAAATAATGCACTTGATCAAGAATTTCATCTCAAAGATTAGTTTCGCTTCACTTCAATTCCTCAAGTGTGTGTGTGTAGAGCCATTCTCACCTAATCACTTGTAACCTGGATGAGTTTATGCATAAAAATGAATCATATTTAATATTGAAGATGTGTGTATAAATGAACTCCATAGGCCTGCTTTTCAAGTCACTCTCCACTAATGTAGACATGCACAACACCAAGGATCAAGTAGGACTTTATTAAGCTTGTAACGTTTGGCTTGGGTGAAGGTATGATAAAGGATAATAATTTGGCTCAAATCACCCACAAACACATAAATCATTCAAGACTATGTAGAGCTCAACCCTATAACACAACTTCATTTCAATTCACCAGGTTACTCCCCCAAACTTATTTAGAACACTCAATCTTTTTTTTTTTTTTTTAGAAAACAAAAGAAAACTACACCCCCACACTTTGTTGTTTCATTCTTTTTAAGAACACTTAAGGGTATAGATCTCTTATTCTTCTTCTTTTGTTCTTTTTTTTTTCTTTTTTTTCTTTTTTTTATTACACTTCCCCTCCCCCACACTTAAACAACACATTGTCCTCAATGTGTAAGTACGTGGACGATAGGTACAGATTGGCTTTTTTTTTCTGTTTTTCTTTTTTTTTTCTTTTTTCTTTATTACACTTCCCCTCCCCCACACTTAAACAACACATTGTCCTCAATGTGTAAGTACGTGGACGATAGGTACAGATTGGCTTTTTTTTTCTGTTTTTCTTTTTTTTTTTTCCAAACACAATGGAACTCACTTGTATTGCTCATGATACATCCCAACCTCCTCTAACTTCCCAAAACCAGAACATAGCTCAGAATTTAATTGTGAATGATCTACATGCTCATAGGTAAGGGATAAACTGTTTGGAACAAATTCATTTGAGGTTAGGAAATCTTTTAGTGAGTTAACAAAGAAAAAGGCTTACAGAGGCTCAAAGGGGTAACTAGGGATCAATTTCTGTCAAGGTTGGCTATTAAGGCTCAAACGGTCCAAAGATGGCCTAAATCATTTCCCCAATGTTGCACAGCCTAGGATTTCGCCTTGAGTGACCATCAAACAAGTTCTAGAATTCATTGAAATCTGAAGAAACATTTAAATTACATAAACTTTCTCTAAGTGAACAAATAACTCAGTGATAATAGCTCAGTGCTCAATGTTGCGCAAGGAATCAAAAGCAAAGCGAAAACCAATAAACATTTCAAGCACACAGATCCATGCATCATTTATCATTTTCCAAGAGTTATTCTTAATTCAATCATTATCTTATCATCGACCCACAAAATGCAAGAAAAGAGGTACGTGGCGTTGTTACACCTGAGTCAAGATTGTATATTTCAACAATCCTTAGGACCAGTAGCCCGCAGACTTAAGGTTTCCAGCCTATATACCTTTATTATGAAAGAACAAAACAAGAAACAAGACACTTCAAACAACATGAAATAAACAAACTACAGATTTATTGAGAGAGAATGCGTTTCAAGAGTTAAGAAAACCCCATATTCTGCCATTCTCAGGTTTTTCCACAATGTTTTTTTTTTCGAATCGAAACTGATAAAGACAAAAATACACAACAACTCGAAATTACATAAAACTAAACTTACTCAGAAAATAATAAAGTCCAACAAATCAGCAAACACAAACAAGTCAGTTAGAATGGGTCTAAAAAGTTTAGAAGTTAGCCTCCTTATTCAGCCATTATGGATTAAAGAAATCCAGAATGCGTTTCAAGAGAACTTGAACTTTTTAAGCCACCACTCTAAAAGCCAAGATTAGAAAACATTACCTGGGGTGAAAAAAATAACCTGAAAAAAAACTCAAAAGAAATGACATGAAAAATCTCAAATAAACACACTAAAAAGAAAGCAAACAAAAACGAAGCAAACCAGCAAATAGAGATTACAGATGGAGTGTTAAATCCAGTTTACGCCTCTTATTGCCTTCTCCAAACCAATCAATCCGAGCATGTTGTTGGATCAGGCGAATAGACGAATTCTTGTAGTTTGTCAATTAACTCCCCTGCCGTTGAAGCTGTAACAAGGATTTGCCTCGCTGATGGTGAGATAAAATTTTTTTCTACAGCTTGATCAAGAAAAGACAACAAACCATCAAAAAAATTATTGACATTTAACAAACCAATGGGTTTCCGATGGATGTTTAGCTGTGCCCAAGAGGTGATTTGAAATATCTCCTCTAATGTACCATAACCACCGGGCAAAGCTATAAATGCATCGGACTTAACAATCATATGTGCAATACGCTCATGCATACTAGAGACCTGTAACTCTTCCCCGATTGTGTTGCCTACGATATCTCGTACAGCTAATGGTTTAGGGATAATGCCGAGAACTTTGCTCCCTCCTAGGGATGCAGCTGTCGACACACACCCCATTAACCCAAGACTACCCCCTCCATAAATCAAATTAATACCCCTCGCAGCTAATGTCCTACCAAGATCAAGAGCTGCTGTGGTAAACTCTCCATCTTTACCAAATTGCGATCCGCAAAATACGCATATATTGTGGAATCGCCGAATTGGTGTTTTCTCCATTTCTACAAGTGCTCTAATCTTGTGTAAGACACGTTAGATATTATGCTTTTCAATTGCAAGACAGGTTATGGAATGACATATGAAAATATGCAGAATGTATATATACACCCATAAAACTCTCAAATTTTGACACATGGGGACATACTTTCGGTGGGGGTTGCTCGATGCAGATTTATCGCCCCAAGATTTGAAAAAATGAGATATGCTTTCGGCGAGGTTTGACAAAACCTACACACTTGTCTCCCACGTGAAGCATGGAAAATGGAGATACACTTTCGGCGGGGGTTGACAAAACCGCCACACTTATCTCCCACGTGAAGCATGAAAAGTAGAGATATACTTTCGGCGGAGGTTGACAAAACCTCCACACTCGTCTCCACGTGTGTTATGACATGGGGTAGTCATATGGTTTGTCAAAAAGAAAACTTGAAATTAAAACAAACAAAATCAACAAACAACAACAACACAAAAACACATTGATAATCAGATCAAACGAAACAAGAAAGAAATAAAATTCGACAACAACAACACACATTCAAATATACAAGTAGTTGTGATTGTGGCTCACATCTTCCTCTGGTTTTACGTCCAGTAACGGCTGAAACGCCTTCTATGAGTCGGGGATTTGCTTCCCATCCAGTTTCTTATAAACTGGCAAACAGGGTCGTTTTTAGTCAGATTCCCTAGACTATAACACTGCAATTCATCACGAAATTGTGTCCATAGATTAAGCAATTCACGCTGAACAAGTCCACAAGAATGTGACTCGAGAGTTAACAAAACATTATCCAGCGAC
Organism: Boswellia sacra; assembly: GCA_013180625.2. NCBI lineage: Eukaryota > Viridiplantae > Streptophyta > Magnoliopsida > Sapindales > Burseraceae > Boswellia > Boswellia sacra. The sequence goes on along the minus strand of SNVD02007176.1, from coordinate 164,543 downwards.
TCATTACTCAAACCATTCTTAATAAATGAAAGTTTATCTTCTCTATTCCTGGACACAAAACCTAATGAACGACAAGTCTGGTTACAATTCCATCTAGCACATTTATAACATACTTGTAACCTTTTCGCTCTTCGCCTCTTGGCGTAGTAGCTTTTTCCTAGACCAGGCATGTATTTTGTGAGATTAATGTCAGGCTCACCGGACAATCTCACCTTCGCTTCGATAAGCCATCGGATATCCGTAGGCAGATTTAAGAGCATTAATACCCAAAGTCTAGTCATCCGTACTTTATAAATTTTAAACACAGCATTTTGAGGAAGTGAAGGAAAATATTTACGAAGGTTCGACAGAAAGATATCGGCATCCATTGAAGAGAAGAAATTGAAAGATATTACCGATAATTCGTTTGAGTCTATTCTTCTCCAAGATATGCACGCTTCAAACCTTCAAGCAATGGCTTCAATTCTTGTTTCGGTGTTTCCTCAATCTGTTGCACAAATGAGCACAAAGTACGAAATAACCAAATTAAACAAAAGAAACGAAAAGAAAAGAGCAGAAAAGAAACTAAAGACACATAAAAGAGATAACAACACAATAACAAACAAAAGTCAAAAACAAGTAAAAACAAATAAGACAGATGTCAAAGAGAGATAAAACCTGATCAATTTGATGGCCTACGAATGGAATCTCCTCGAGACACAAAAATTGATCATATTACCTTATTTTATTTTTCTTTTCTTTTCTTTTTATTTATTTTTCAAAAACATTGGGTTTGCCTCCCTAAGCGCTGGTTTAACGTCCTAGCCGACGTTGGTTCCATCACGGAGGGTCCAATCTCTGTTGGTGCTTCACTAATGGGCTTGGGATCCTTCGTCCAACAAGATACGTTCCATGCATATGGCTGGGCCTTGATGTTAGCAATCATCACTCAAATAGCTATTTTGTGATCTCTAATACTCGGACGCCGTTTCTCTTCTTTTAGTGGTGCAAGGCCCATTTCTATCATAATTGGCAAAGTATCATTCTCACCCAAGAATCCATATTTCAAATGATCTGGAAGTGGCTTAAGTTCCAAGGTATTGGCTTTCATCACAGAAGGAAGGAGTTTCTCATTAGATAAAGGCAATTCAATGTACAAAACATCATACCTGTTTGTGGTTATAGCTATGATCTCATCTAAGCTTGTCACAGCTTCCTCCATTTGTTTGGACACTTGTATCAGCTTTCTTGGTTCTTTGAAACTTTCTATCCTTATGTATTCACTAATAGCAACATCACTAATAGCAACATCCACTCCATTCTTGCGAGTTAACTCAAAACATTGTTGTGGCAAATAATCAATAACGTCAACTGCAAAAACAGAATGTAAGTCATTAGAGTACATCATTTTCTCAAAAATATTAAAACATATCACCTTGCCATCAAACTCTATGGTCAAAGTGCCATAATGAACATCAATCTTGATTCTAGCAGTTTTCGAGAATGGCCTCCCTAACAGAATCGGTGTTGGATAAGGAGATGTCTCATCCTCTATTTTAAGGACATAGAAGTCTGCTGGAAAAACAATTGATTCACCTGCACTCTTTTGGGATATGCATTAAAAGGATCAGCAAGTTGAATGGTAATACCAGTTTTTGCAAAAGGTCTAAGATTTAAAGAAGCATAAATAGAATATGGCATGACATTAATAGATGCTCCTAAATCTAACATAGCTCTTTCAAACTTGGTTTTTCCAATGGTGCATGGAATGGTGAACGTACCTGGATCTTTGCATTTCGGAGGAATTTTTCTTTGTAGAACAGCTGAAAAATTTTCCCCCACACTTACTTTCTCATTTCTTTTTAACTTCTTTTGCTGGTGCAGAACTCCTTGAGACATTTTGTATAATGAGGTACTTGCTCGATATCCTCCTAGAAGTGGTATATTTACCTCGATTTTGTAGAAGATTTCAGGATTTCTTGTTCTCGTTCCTCCTTCGATTTTGCAAATCTACTAGGAAAAAGTGGAGGAGAAACATATGAAGGAATGGGAGTTATAGGATTTTACCTGAGAAGTCAGTGTTTTGTTCATGGTGGAAGTGGTGTCATCTCCTTCATCAGTTTGTGATTTCTTTGGTAGGACATCTAATTGCTCTTCATTTGCAAAGTTATCGCACAAGAATTCTCTCTTGGATTGATCACCGTTTCACAAGATAATTCTTCTAAGCCTTGGCCCTCGAATTTGCTCATGCTAGTAGCCAATTGTCCCATTTGATTTGCCAGGTTTTGGATACTTGCCCCAGTTTCCTGCTGGAATTGCATTGTGTAGTGGCAAGTGCATTAACAATATCCTGGAGTGACATACCTGAGTTTTCTGAAGCTGGTTGTGGTGCTGGTTATGGCATTGGTGGTGGTTGCATTTGAAATGGTTGTTGCACTCTAAGTTGATTAAAACCTTGTGGCCGATTTGTTTGTATCACATTTGGAGTGATTGGTGTGATTCCGAGTAACTGAAATATGTTGATCTTCCCATCCAGCATTGTAAAGTGCAGAGAAAGGATCATACCACTGCCTCGTTTGTCCTGGAAATCCACCCATGGCATAATTGGCTTGTTCCATATATTCTTCTTCTAAAGTTGGATACATGTCGATTGGATGCTCCATCGTAGAATATACCCCACATTCATAAGATTTTTTCATATCTCCTACAGCCATGTTTTCCACAGAGAGGTTAGCTCATAAAGTTGTTGTTCAATGTTCGGAGTGCTTACCTTATTTACTCTCCATGGTTACTTGTTTCGTTGTGGCTCAAATCCGCTACTGACTTGATAGAGTTTACTGCCATGTTGTCTAAACACAAACAATCAGAAAAGAAAAAACAAGAAAAATATGAAAATCAACAATGAAAACAAAATAAACAACCCTCGCCCATTAGAAAATCAATCCCGGAAACGGCGCCAAAAACGTGATGCGTGTTGAAAATAGCAAGATCCTAGGTCGCACAAGTAATAAAGTGATAAGTAAGAGATCGTCCCACGAGGATTGATTCTAACTGAATTTGTTATTTTCCAACCACAATTAACTAACGGGGGGGGGGGGGTGGGGGGGGGGGGTTTTGTTGAATGATTAACCTAAATGAAATAAGAACGCAAATAAGAATAACAAAACAGAGTTAATTTGAATAAAAAGACAATGAGAGAAACCTGGTTAAGGGATCCTTCTATACCACAAGATATGGATTTGCGAATTAATTGTAGAATTGTCATCCAATTACACCATTGAAATTACCAACCGTAGATAACAACAAGCTCTGTTATCCAATCTTTCCTTACTTTGTTGTTAAACAAAACAGGCTCTTTATTTAATCTCTATCCATTAAACAACCTAGAACAAGCTCTCTAAATTTAATTCAAGGAATGCATTACGATAAGAAAGATAGGTTGATCTAAGCAATAAACACACAAGCTCGGATTATTTAACTTAGGTTGTTTCTCCAATTGCAATCTCTGATCACAATTTTGCTACTAAGGATTAGAAATTCAAGACAATTACGGATCAAGATTTCTATTCTAGCAATAGACAACAACCAGATTATATTCAATTGGCCATTCCAAATACAATCAGCAAGTAATAATAAGCATTAGATATGGGAAAATACAAGCAACTTCAATTAGAGAATTGGATAACAATTTCTTACACAATCAACTCACAAAATCCATATCAAGGGCTTTGAAATAACCATCAACCAATTCAGATTCAGGTTACACATGTTTAAGAACGTGTGTAAAAATACAATACAACATGGAGACATTCCAGAAATGAAAGGGAAGGGAAAAACTTAGCAAATTTGATGTAATTCTCTTTGGATTGTAGTTCTTCCTCTTTCCAAGCGTCCTTTCTCCTTCAAGAACTCCAAGAGATGAAAGAATTCCAGAGCTGCAGCCTCCACCACGTTCTCCCCTCTTCAAGTTATGAAAATAAAACCCTAAAATGTGTTAAAATACTCTGCTACAGTAACGTGCTACAGTGTCCCGTATTATACATGCTACAGTGATGTGTGGAATTACATTTCTACACTTCTCACACTGTTTTGATTACAACTTTCTGTACACTGAATGGATTCATAAACCGTAAATTTCTCCAAAAAGTAGACCTTCGAGAGCTTTCAACGGTATATGATAGTCATCGATTCATTGTATATCAATACATTCGAGAAGATGGTTGACTAGCAGAGGTGAAAATGAAGGGTTTTACTCCATTTTTGTGCAAGTTGCTCCAAAACTCCTACAAACATCAAAACCACACAAAAACATAAAAATACCAAGGAATATAGCAAAGAAACATGGACGAATTGATATGAAAATGATATATAAATAGACACTTATCACAAGCCAACAGTGCTTTACTAAGAAAATCATAACATTGATTTCAGTGTTCAAGAAACGCGCACCATTTAATTATGCTCCTGCGCCAACCCTGTATCATTGGTCATTTCCTAGACCAATTACTCTCTTATCCAGTCACATTCCTAATTCCATAAATACCTGTCTATGGGCAATTAAGCATGACTTTTCTATGTCAAAGCTTATCACATACACCCATTTATATACACATCTCATTTACACATAAACTTTCCACAAGTCTATCACATCCTCATGTGCTCCCATAAACATATAAATCATTCACACATGAGTTTCCATAAGCTAGCTACATTGTTCATATGGATATCCATTCACATAATTTCGGAAGCTTCCACAGTACAGTCACAGACACTTAGGAACAGTGCTCTCTAATCAAGGTAGGACTTTTCGTTTCACAGTCAGTTCCCATATGTAGGCCTACCCATGAATCAGCTCAAGGCTAGTCTGACAATCCGGGTGATACCGGGCCCATGCTACCGAATCTCGTTTAAAGAAACACATGGTCCAGACCTCCCCTCAAGCCATGGGGATACAGAACAGTACAGATACATTCAAATGCCTACACTTGAAATAGCTCAAGGCTAGTCTGACAATCCGGGTGATACCAGGGCCCATGCTACCGAATCTCATCTAGAGAAACACATGGTCCAGACCTCCCCTCAAGCCATGGGGATACAGAACAGTACAGATACATTCAAATGCCTACACTTGAAATAGCTCAAGGCTAGTCTGACAATCCGGGTGATACCGGGCCCATGCTACCGAATCTCGTATAGAGAAACACATGGTCCAGACCTCCCCTCAAGCTATGAGAGCCAAATATCCTAAGTTGCGGCATGCCACTCACATATCAGTTTTCACATTCAGTCACATAAGTGAAGCTCTATATTAAGCTTTCACTCTCATATCATATTTCACATTTCAGTCAGTCACATAAGTGAAGCTCTATATTAAGCTTTCATTCACATATCACATTTCACATTTCAGTCACATAAGTGAAGCTCTTTATATCAAGCTTCTAACCCAATCACAACTTATCACAATTCATTCACCATAATGCTAGCATTTAACGGTATCACATTTCACATTCGACATTCAATATATTCCCATAGGCTTGGCATGAAATTTCGAATTCATAACACATCATACCGTTATACATGCCTTCACACATCACAATATTGTAGTTCACTATCATAATTGAGGTTCTATGTAGGCTTCTCATTAATCACATATACATTCATAAACATAATAAGCCTACATATCTCACATACACTTATGGATGTGCACAATCCACACATTGACATCATTTCTACACATATAGAACCCCATTGAATTCTTTATTAGTGCCAACCCTTCCATTACTCTTCGATGTATTTCAATCACATCGTTGCATAACTATGTCCATGTATAACTAATCTCATTCAATTTCCACTCGTACACATTCATGGCACTCTAATACACATGGTTTTTCAGACATTCATTTGTCATGCCATCTCACATGAGGAAATAGTATCCTCGAATGTTTGGCATGTATTTCATTCTTCATATACACACATCGTTTCATTGGCAATATTATTCAAGCCATATCACAACAAATTCACATATATGAGGGCACAGTCACATTTCTATATCTCACACACATAGAAGTTACGTCAACATGTCAATCACATACACATCAAAGTGTGTGAAATCACACATTTCATAAATCACTATAAACCCCAATCGAATCATTTCTCATATCAAGGTCCATGTATTCATGACCCCATACACATTCCATCAACACATTTCACATATATTCACGAACACAATCATTAAACACATTTCATTAAAAGTTAACATCTGTTGTGTCCTCAGAAGGATCTAGCTACTTACCTGGTTAGCCTCGCCTCTTAATTTTGCTCTCATATGTTTCTTGATAAGCAGTTATTTAAAGTTCATCTCTTCTTCTTCTCCTTCCTCTCTGGTAACCATTGCCATAGTCATGACACACTGATTAGTGTCCATTTAGAAGTCATTAAATCCCTTATATGTTAACAACAATTCAACCAACCAATAACATCATTTATTAAACTCTATAACACACACATATTGGTTGGATTATTATAATAAGGAGTTATTCATTTCCAATCATCACCAAACTTCATGGAACTCAAATAGACATACATATTATAGTCCATGAATTTTATTGAATCAAAATAAGGTCATATACCCCTTGAAAATCCTTAATTTCATTCACACAGCAAATCTGTTTGCAGACCTCTCCACTGAACAGTGAAACTTTGAAGAATTTTATAAAATTTTACAATAATCCAATCTCCACCAAAATTCCCAGTCTAAAACTAGACACATATAAGAGTCATTTCACCAAAAATCATGATTTTCTAAGGAGTTTAAGGCAGTCAGACAGAATTTATTTCACATACTCAGTTCTGGAACTCAACATTCACAGTTCTTTAAGTCCAGATTTGAAAAATCATAACAATTCATACACAACTCCAAAAACCATGAAAATTTACAGTCTAACATAAAACATACCCGAGGTTTATTTATTAAAAATCACAAAATTTAACAATGATTTGCCCCCTCAAATCGAGTTCATTCCCCCTGCCCTGTTTTAAAACAGGGGAATTCTCAATTTCGAACCAGAACTTCAAAAATTCATTACAATTCACATACTACGAATTTTTGAGTGTTTCAAAATTATATAAACTCCTTGACATGTCTAGTTTATCATATAAAAATTTCAGAGTCAGAAAACAACCATGGAATTTATGGGAATTTTCGGACTTGGCACTGTTCAGAAAAATAACTCTGCAGGATTCATGCTCATACTTCACTTCTAGCTTTCTAGCATCATCAAATCTTTAAATTCTTCCATAATTCACTCTAATTCATATTTTTCTAGCCATTTACAGTATATGCCTAACATGAAATATCACAAACAACAATAAACCATCACTTAATTGCATGGCTATGGCTAGAGTTAGAGAGAGAGGAGTGAATTTTTACCTCTTGGACTCTTGTTTCCTTCCTCTCCTCTTGATTCCATGGCAAAAATTGAGAGAAAATGGGAAGAGAGTGTGCTGGACGGTTCTAAGAGAAAGGGGGAAGAAAAATGAATTTTCTAGAGTTCTTCCATATTTTATAGATATACATCACACAATGATTTCCATTAAGCCCCTACACTTCCTTAGCTTTTCACTCACACCCTTCCATCTCTCATCTAATTTCATTCCTCTCCATGTATATATACATACATACCTCATAATGTTAATAATACATATTTTTACAATATACATGTAAGTCAAACTTACTTAAAATTTGGGGTGTCACAACTCTCCCCCCCTTAAAAGAATTTCGTCCTCGAAATTCCATATCATCATTCAATTAGAAAAATATTTACCATATATTCATTCTTTATTGCTCCCGAAGTTGCTTCACAAATGGGGAATTTATTTTAGGGCATTCTCATCGAAGATATCTTTTCCTTTCATATCGAATGCTCTTTATAGTCCATAACTCATATTAACCCTTCTTCATCTGAAAATTGTTTCTCAGCTCTAGTGATTTGAAACTTAGTATATAGGCGGAATTGAAATTTTTTCCCTCATCATTCACTTGTATAATACATTTGGTACACTTAACCATAAAAGTGGCAGTGTGAACCATCGGCTGCATTCTCAATCCTCAACAAGTCTCATAAAATTCGATGTATTTTGGACTAAATTTTCTTTTCTTACCAAACTTTGTTACTTTTGCCCTTAAAATCATGTCCACAAGTTGTTACATATTTTTCCAAGATTGAATGACTCTTTCGGTTTATCCATAAAAACCATACTAAATTGGAATGTAGTGCTTTTAACCATGTGAAAACTTTTTTTTTTTTCCGATATAGACGAAACCTTTCGGTCTCAAATCAAAACATCAAACACAAATATTCCATAGAACCTAACATCTTGTAGACATAAATTTACCCTTTTTATTCCATGGTAAAAATTATGTATTCAAGAAGAAAAAGGCACGAAATGGGTCAATCTATTAATAATTATCCAAATGGTATTACCGTCTTTTGGAATCCTATGTTGCCCACAATAAAATCCATGATTATGTGTTCTCGTCCTCATTCGAGTATTAGGAGGAATTTAAACATTCTTAGCGGCCTTAGTCAATTTCTCATGTTTAAATCTGTAACATCAAGAATACATAATATTCCTCCATCACCTGTCACAATAACTCGTATCTCTTTCCGTGGGACTTGTTTTCCATATGATATATAGCATTTAACTACTGATCTAGCATTTCTCATTCCTAAACAAAACAATGACCATTCTTTTGGTTAACCTTGCCCAAAACTTATCTCTTTGAGAATCCCGAAGTTCACTCTCAGATCTTGGAACTTCAATTATCTCATCATTATGAATAGTAGGATCCTCAACATTAGTCGCTGCACTAGCACTAGTCATGTTGTCCCCACTTTGTTTAACACGACAAAACACGATGATATAAACACAATAGACAATGAAATTCATAATTCAACTTTCCAAACATTAAGTCTTGAGGATTTGGCATAAGACCTGGTTCCCTTAACCGCTTATGACTAATATTGTCTACAGAATCTTAAACCTTTGCTCTGATACCACTACTGTCACACCCCGTATCTAACAGAGTAATACTGCAGCGGATAAGGGCTTACCAAGGGAACACAATCGTCGTTATGCCGAAATCCTTCCTTAATCTTTTACTGATCGAATACCTGAGGTACACAACAGACTAGTGAGTATGAAACTCAGTAAGCAGCTAGAATTATAAAACTAGCGTAACACTCAAAATAAAACAATAAATGGCGATAACCATTTCAGAATATGACTACTATTCAATACTTATTCCATAATCACTGATTACTGTTTATTTCTTAGTATACAAGCCAACAGTGCTTTACTAAGAAAATCATAACATTGATTTCAGTGTTCAAGAAACGCGCACCATTTAATTATGCTCCTGCGCCAACCCTGTATCATTGGTCATTTCCTAGACCAATTACTCTCTTATCCAGTCACATTCCTAATTCCATAAATACCTGTCTATGGGCAATTAAGCATGACTTTTCCATGTCAAAGCTTATCACATACACCCATTTACATACACATCTCATTTACACATAAACTTTCCACAAGTCTATCACATCCTCATGTGCTCCCATAAACATATAAATCATTCACACATGAGTTTCCATAAGCTTGCTACATTGTTCATATGGATATCCATTTCACATAATTTCGGAAGCTTCCACAGTACAGTCACAGACACTTAGGAACAGTGCTCTCTAATCAAGGTAGGACTTTTCGTTTCACAGTCAGTTCCCATATGTAGGCCTACCCATGAATCAGCTCAAGGCTAGTCTGACAATCCGGGTGATACCGGGCCCATGCTACCGAATCTCGTTTAGAGAAACACATGGTCCAGACCTCCCCTCAAGCCATGGGGATACAGAACAGTACAGATACATTCAAATGCCTACACATGAAATAGCTCAAGGCTAGTCTGACAATCCGGGTGATACCGGGCCCATGCTACCGAATCTCATCTAGAGAAACACATGGTCCAGACCTCCCCTCAAGCCATGGGGATACAGAACAGTACAGATACATTCAAATGCCTACACTTGAAATAGCTCAAGGCTAGTCTGACAATCCGGGTGATACCGGGCCCATGCTACCGAATCTCGTATAGAGAAACACATGGTCCAGACCTCCCCTCAAGCTATGAGAGCCAAATATCCTAAGTTGCGGCATGCCACTCACATATCAGTTTTCACATTCAGTCACATAAGTGAAGCTCTATATTAAGCTTTCACTCTCATATCATATTTCACATTTCAGTCAGTCACATAAGTGAAGCTCTATATTAAGCTTTCATTCACATATCACATTTCACATTTCACATTTCAGTCACATAAGTGAAGCTCTTTATATCAAGCTTCTAACCCAATCACAACTTATCACAATTCATTCACCATAATGCTAGCATTTAACGGTATCACATTTCACATTCGACATTCAATATATTCCCATAGGCTTGGCATGAAATTTCGAATTCATAACACATCATACCGTTATACATGCCTTCACACATCACAATATTGTAGTTCACTATCATAATTGAGGTTCTATGTAGGCTTCTCATTAATCACATATACATTCATAAATATAATAAGCCTACATATCTCACATACACTTATGGATGTGCACAATCCACACATTGACATCATTTCTACACATATAGAACCCCATTGAATTCTTTATTAGTGCCAACCCTTCCATTACTCTTCGATGTATTTCAATCACATCGTTGCATAACTATGTCCATGTATAACTAATCTCATTCAATTTCTACTCGTACACATTCATGGCACTCTAATACACATGGTTTTTCAGACATTCATTTGTCATGCCATCTCACATGAGGAAATAGTATCCTCGAATGTTTGGCATGTATTTCATTCTTCATATACACACATCGTTTCATTGACAATATTATTCAAGCCATATCACAACAAATTCACATATATGAGGGCACAGTCACATTTCTATATCTCACACACATAGAAGTTACGTCAACATGTCAATCACATACACATCAAAGTGTGTGAAATCACACATTTCATAAATCACTATAAACCCCAATCGAATCATTTCTCATATCAAGGTCCATGTATTCATGGCCCCATACACATTCCATCAACACATTTCACATATATTCACGAACACAATCATTAAACACATTTCATTAAAAGTTAACATCTGTTGTGTCCTCAGAAGGATCTAGCTACTTACCTGGTTAGCCTCGCCTCTTAATTTTGCTCTCATATGTTTCTTGATAAGCAGTTATTTAAAGTTCATCTCTTCTTCTTCTCCTTCCTCTCTGGTAACCATTGCCATAGTCATGACACACTGATTAGTGTCCATTTAGAAGTCATTAAATCCCTTATATGTTAACAACAATTCAACCAACCAATAACATCATTTATTAAACTCTATAACACACACATATTGGTTGGATTATTATAATAAGGAGTTATTCATTTCCAATCATCACCAAACTTCATGGAACTCAAATAGACATACATATTATAGTCCATGAATTTTATTGAATCAAAATAAGGTCATATACCCCTTGAAAATCCTTAATTTCATTCACACAGCAAATCTGTTTGCAGACCTCTCCACTGAACAGTGAAACTTTGAAGAATTTTATAAAATTTTACAATAATCCAATCTCCACCAAAATTCCCAGTCTAAAACTAGACACATATAAGAGTCATTTCACCAAAAATCATGATTTTCTAAGGAGTTTAAGGCAGTCAAACAGAATTTATTTCACATACTCAGTTCTGGAACTCAACATTCACAGTTCTTTAAGTCCAGATTTGAAAAATCATAACAATTCATACACAACTCCAAAAACCATGAAAATTTACAGTCTAACATAAAACATACCCGAAGGGTTTATTTATTAAAAATCACAAAATTTAACAATGATTTGCCCCCTCAAATCGAGTTCATTCCCCCTGCCCTGTTTTAAAACAGGGGAATTCTCAATTTCGAACCAGAACTTCAAAAATTCATTACAATTCACATACTACGAATTTTTGAGTGTTTCAAAATTATATAAACTCCTTGACATGTCTAGTTTATCATATAAAAATTTCAGAGTCAGAAAACAACCATGGAATTTATGGGAATTTTCGGACTTGGCACTGTTCAGAAAAATAACTCTGCAGGATTCATGCTCATACTTCACTTCTAGCTTTCTAGCATCATCAAATCTTTAAATTCTTCCATAATTCACTCTAATTCATGTTTTTCTAGCCATTTACAGTATATGCCTAACATGAAATATCACAAACAACAATAAACCATCACTTAATTGCATGGCTATGGCTAGAGTTAGAGAGAGAGGAGTGAATTTTTACCTCTTGGACTCTTGTTTCCTTCCTCTCCTCTTGATTCCATGGCAAAAATTGAGAGAAAATGGGAAGAGAGTGTGCTGGACGGTTCTAAGAGAAAGGGGGAAGAAAAATGAATTTTCTAGAGTTCTTCCATATTTTATAGATATACATCACACAATGATTTCCATTACCACTTCCTTAGCTTTTCACTCACACCCTTCCATCTCTCATCTAATTTCATTCCTCTCCATGTATATATACATACATACCTCATAATGTTAATAATACATATTTTTACAATATACATGTAAGTCAAACTTACTTAAAATTTGGGGTGTCACAAATCTGTTTTGGAGTTTCGGTTTATATAATGTATATTTTGGAGTGTGAATCATGGGTAGACTCACAATCGATGCTTTGGAAGTGTTGAATTAAATGTGGATATACTCCCAATTATTGGTCAGGAATTCATATTTGGGAGTTTGCTGAGATTATAGAGGTTGGAGGAGCTATGAAGTGTGGACAGACTCAAAATTAATGGTGAGGAATTCACTTGATTATTTGAAGTTGTGGATAGACTCATAATTGATTGTGAGGAATCCACTTGATTATTGGAAGTGTGGATTTGATATGGTTTTGTTTTGAATTTATTTCTTTTGCATTTATTTTCTTGCATTATGGAGAGTGGTTGTAATCCTCTTCCTTTATCCTATGTTTGAACGGAAATGTACTCCATTCTCCTCCCTCTTTCTATGGATGTATAGAAACTATTCCACTTCACATGTAGTAAAAAAATAAAATTGGTTATGTGCATTAATTAGAATTAGGATCAAGATAGATTACCATGAGTAACTTAAAACTTTGCGCTTGATAGACGCTAGCAGAGGTCGGACTTTGTCTGAGCGGATCGAAAATCCGGACCTAACTTCATGAACTCGTTTTCGAACAGTGAAGGCTGTTTGGGTCTAGAAGCAAGGGATCGAAGTGTCATCACTCAAATTCTCATGGTTATTCCTGAGTGGCGACTTCGTGATCTCCAAGCTTGTCTTCGTGACTTGTCCTGTTTTGCCCCCAAAGTTTTGAAAACAGTTACACTACAAGAAAAATGATCACATTTGGCGGTCTTTGACTGTCAAATATGTATATATTTGATGGTCTTAAAAGCGCCACGAATAGCACCGTCAAATATAGTCAATTTGACCATATTTGGCGGTCAGTCAAAGTGACAAATATACATCTGACTATACTTGGCGGTTTTTGACCGCCAAATATAATAGGTTTAAAAATTAAAAAAAATACTTGACGGTTTTTGCCCGTCGAGTATAATAGTTTCAAAAATTAAAAAAAAATATACTTGACAGTTTTTAAAAAGCCAAGTATTTAAAAAAATTAAAATATATATAATAGGTATTTTAAAAAGTTTAAGAGTCAGACTCATGTCAACAGAAAAGATTTCTATTTAAAGCATGACTGGCACTTCAATTTCCTAATTTTTTGATAAGCCACTATCATTCATAAACAACTCCAGATAAGCAACTGTCACCTACGAAATCAATATGAACATGAATAAGAAAAACATTAAATTAATGGCCCCTTATATTCTACTTGTGCTTTTCACAGTTTCATCACAAAACTTCTTCGGACCATCAATTCCAAACTGCGAACGAACAAGAACCTTCACATTGCCTATGAAAACTCCAGATAATAAACATATGTGTGACCTTGAATTGCTTGGGACAACATCCGTGCCCTAGGAAACACCAGTAAAAGTACAGGAAAAGAAAAATGATATCAGATGTTAAGGAAATCACAGTGACAGATGATAGCAACATAATTGATTATCTAAAAGTAAATTGGTGAAATGCATAATCTATAAGATTTAACCCAAAAAAAAGATTTCATAGCCAAGGCTGTCTCTGAATACACATTTGTAAATTGAACTTACCTCATAACGCTGCATGCCAAGAAGGTTGATGACAACACCAACAGCCTCAGAAGCATCTACGATAACAGTTCTAGAAAGTGAACATGAGATTGTAATTTGCATAGCGAAAAAATAATAATTATAGAAAGGATTTAAAAGTTCTAGAAGTCAATATTTTGACCATAAACAATTCAAAGCCTTGCATGTAAACATCAAATAACTGATTCAAAATTTTAAGTTTGAGCATTAACAATAAATTAATCACTCGATCATACCAAGAACAGTATCAACTAAGTCACTAACTTATCAAATTGTACCTCTTTGTTGCTTGGATCTAATGCATTTAGCATTTCAGAAAGGACATCCATAATACCTCTAGCATTCTTAATTTCTGTCAAGCTCATGGTCAAATTTAAGCCAGAAAAGGAAAAGATATGAGCACTGATCATATCACAGAAACAAGTACTGAAATATGTGGTAAATCTCTAGGTCATGCATAGAGTAAGACTATTGACAATAGAGTTTACTCAAGTGTACTCTTAAAACTTCAATCTTTTATGATAAAACATAAAAATGATACCAATAACCTTGCACCTTGTTGCAAATTTCAAAAGCATTTCACTATACTTGGATAAGATAGTTGGTGCTAATGTTAGAATATAGACAGATCCGTAGATTGCAACTTGACAAAGGAAACTTATTGATATCATTAACATCCAGAAGCGTCCATTAGTGCCTGAGCTTCTAGCTTATTAGGAACTATTTCAACAGCAAAATCCATTAAAATACTATCCAAATTTGATGGTCTATATTTCTAGTCCCAGTTACCCAAAAAAAAAAAAGAAGCAACTTAGCAATTTACAATACAAACTACTAATGTAAACAAAAGGGCATTGCATGCTGTGCAATATTATGTATTTACAGCATGCTGCTGAATAGTGGTAGTAAAAGGAGTTTGTAGGACAGTTGTAAAGGTGAACAATGTGCAATGGAGTGAATAAGGCAATTGGGTAAGGCAAAAGATTAGTAGAGAGGAGACAGGGCATAATAATGGCAATATATAGAAATAGTTTATAACAATCCAAAACCAATTCTGCATAAACCAAGAGCACAAAATCTCCATACCAAAATCAAAGCTAAATAGAAAACATAAAAAGGAACCCCATGGAATTTTAACACTCAAAAAAAGAAAAAATATATGTCTCTTAAAATGAAAATATAAAGGGAAAGGAAGCTCAAAAGCATTGCCAAGAAACAATCCTCTAAAACCAAGTTTGTAATCATGTATTATATGATGAATGATCTTCTTGAGGTTCCTAGAACGAACATGTTAAAGTGGGAACTTAAGGTCCAATTTAGAATTAAAGACACAAATATTGAAGACACAAATTTTTAAGCAGAAAATCTCGAAATATATCTAAAAATTAATGCAAAGCATAACTGATAGTTTTGAAAAAGGCTTCCATTCCCATGAGTGTAAAATATTCTAGATAAACAATAAAGAAGAATCCTATTCCACCATATCTAACATCCCTAAAGCAATCCCCTAAATATACAAAAACCAGTGTTATTGACTATCAAACATTGTTAGAAATAGATAAAATTTCTAAAAAATTATAATTAATCAAATTAGATTACTTTCTAATACACCTTTATGGACATGAGCTTGACTACTCCTTCAAAATTAACAACTTAATTAAAAGGCAACAATAAGAATATAAATTACCAATAAAAGAAATCCTTCAACTGTTAAACCATTATCATTTGTCATGTAGTCAAACTAGATGGAGATGTTACAAATGAAACATCAAACTCACAATTACTAAGAGTTATCTAATCATTAATCAATTGGGCCCACAGCAATTACATATCATAACAACCAAGAGAGACTAGGAAAGAATATATGAAACGCTTTAAATAACTAAGTAGAGGAAAACAAATGTCAAATATTTATCAGACTTGCCTGCCTTGTTCAGACCGGGGCCTAACAAATGAGGGATTTGCTTGATCACATATTTTGATACTAAAAAGGCAAGGTACTTCTTGGCAAGTTTCTTTGTTGAGCTTCTTCAAACCTTCAACATCCATGTAATCCAAACCAATATTTTCTACTTGCAACAAAAATTATACAATTAAATGTAACTCAACATACAAAATCATGACTTAAATAATAAACATATTAGGATGATAGTAACATAACACAAAGAATCAAAGATCCAAAATTAGAAAGTCGTACAAACAACCATAAAGACTATGCAATAAATTTGCAAATTCTGAAATAATATCTATGCTTGCAAATGACAATAAGATAGAGAACGTGAAATGACCTTGGCAAGGAATAAAATATTAAATAAATGAGAGTTTATTATTATTAAACTTGTTATGAAAGGTGAATTCCACCAATACGACACATGGACATTATGAACTTATCCTCAAGACATATGTGCATTAACTTGGCGTCAGATTATTAGCTATAGACACAACTCATGATTGAAGCCCTTGTATAAATCTAAAAAACGTTAATTCAATTTCATGAAAGGGAACATATAAATAACATTTTCATGTATTTTATTTAACAATAAAACGTGGCAAAAGACCATTGAAGACATAGCTTCATCACTTTGTGAGCTCAATAATCTATTTAAGATCAACAACCATAGAATTTATTTTTACATTGGCACAAAGGCAAAAAAAAGAACTTGCCGTAAATGGAAAATAAATCGTTATATATTGTATTAAAACTAAATCACTTCATCGATTTCATCCAATAGCTAACATATAATTTTGAAATTGACAAGTTGAATTGTTGAAACAATAATAGATTGAAAAAACCGATAACTAGAACTTTTATTTTTATTTTATTATATTTTTATCATTCTTTCATAAAGCTTCAATAGAAAAATGTAGAAATTTTACGTCTTAACTTTCCAAAATTTACAGACAAACATTTCAGCTAGAGGAAAGAATTCCCATTTGAAACAAATTTAACCACAGACATTTTATCCTAAATATTAAAAATAAAATGAAATTAAGCTTTAGAAGGACTCTGATAAATTAAGCCTAACACATAATATACAGCAAGTTGAGTTCAATTTGATTTCTTTAGTAATCAAACCAAACAAAAAACGAAACAATCAAGCTCTCTAATTTTCTATCTTTTCCTAAATTTCCCGAACACATGAGAAATTAATCCCAAAAAATAAAAACCCAAATCCAGTGGTGAGGAATTAAAGAGGATAATAGGATGGAATTAAAATATATTACGTAATTATAGTTGAAATCAAACTTTACTTGTTGAGAGAGGAAAAATGATTTGCAAACATTTGGTTAACTTGAGAACTTCCGATGATGAAACACAAAAATTTGTACAAATTAAGCACAACCAAAGTTAAAACACCACAACCTTCCCAAATTATTTAGCTAACAACCAGGGCATAACTAAATTAGAAACGAAACACAAAATCCTATAAATTGTTTTACTAAAACCAATTAAAAAATTATTCAGTTCACATGCTCAACAACAATGGATCTAAAATAAAAAAGAAAATTGTGATTTAGATTGCAAAAAAATTACTGACCGGAGAGCTCTATGGGCATAGATCGAGACTTCTTGAGAGCCAAACCTTTACAGATTTCACTTTTGAAATCATTAGAGCATGGTTAGAGTCAAAGATTGGGGAACGAGAAGATGGAGATAAGGAGGATAATGAAATGATGATGATGATGGAGTTGGAGAGATCAGTTGATGATGACAATGAGAGGGATGAGAACGATGAGGGTAATGAGAAGTATGAGAGCACGAGTTTGAGCGGCTAGGGTAAGACGGAAAATGCTGAAGAGCGTAGATCAAGGAGTGGGCATGTAGGGTTTGTTGCTAATATCAACCTAAACAACATCGTTTTGGCATTATTGGTTTTTTGAACCATTTGGTTTAAATTATTTTTAAAATAAATTATAATAATTTTTA
This sequence comes from Boswellia sacra, assembly GCA_013180625.2. Lineage (NCBI taxonomy): Eukaryota > Viridiplantae > Streptophyta > Magnoliopsida > Sapindales > Burseraceae > Boswellia > Boswellia sacra. The sequence goes on along the minus strand of SNVD02007176.1, from coordinate 146,305 downwards.
CTTAAACACAAATATTATATTATTTCAAAATAAAATTTATTTGAGATTCTTAATTCCTTAATTTTTATCAAAAAAATTTAAATAATGTGATTTTGATTAATTTGAAATTATAAAATAATCTTATTTATTTCATACAATTTCCACGTTTAAAATTTTGCTTTTCTATAATTTAATATCTAAATTTTTTTTTCATATATACAATAATATTATCTTTTATTTAAGGATTTTAAAACTTTTAATTTTAATTGCAACATCAAATTATATTATTTAATCAATATTTTAACATTTATAACTTCTTTATTTTATTAAAATTCAAAATATTATATTTACATACTTGAAAAGAAAAAATGAGAAGATGGGGGGAAATGAAAAAGTAGAGGGAAATGTGAGAGGGAAAAAGAAAAGATTACATATTCATATACTTGTCACACTTTTATAAATATGTTATAAATATGTGATTAAATGAAGATAAAAAGTGACAAATAAGATGAATAGGCAAGTTTGACTTCTATATCCGTGTTATATTTCTCACTTTTTTAAAAAACCGCCAAATAAAAAAATTGTAAAATGACAAATATGCAAAAAATTCTTGTAGTGTTAGAAAGTAGTGTCAAGGTACACTTATGTTATATTTACTAATCACATATATGAAAACAGCTTTCTCGAGTGATAGAATACACATACAATATCATCTAATCAATGTCCCTATCTAATTAGAAGCATTAAAAACACAAGGAAATATAAATGAATTTAAAATGAATCATTTAATCAAAATCAAGCCATCAAGGCATAGAATTAGTGTTAAGCTAAAATCATTTACTAGAGTAAGGGTATTTAGCTTATATTTGAGCTTACAAAACCCACAAAAAAAGCACAAGCAACATCATTAAAAACCTATAACAAGATACAAGAAAGAGAGTAGAGAGAGAAACTAGTCTCCAAGCTAGGTTGAGAGCTCCAATCCCGTGTAGATTCCCTTGAATCTTTTTATATTCCTCTTGTTTTCACCTCCAATTCTAGCCTCCAAGATATGTTCTAGTCTCCCCAAGGCTTGTTCTTTTGAAACCCTCACTTTGCCCTTTTATATCCCCATTCTTTCAAGTGAAAAATAAGAGAAATAACATATTGGGCTTGTCATTTGATGTTGAAGCATTGCCCTTGCTGACTTTCATGTGCTACGGTGCTGTCCTTGGGCTTTGTGGCATTGAACTTGCTGACTTTGGGGTCGTTTCAAGCTTTCAGCACTGCAGGAATCCCTAAGTTACTTGCATTATTTCAATCATAACTTCGATGGGTGAAATTCTTCAGAAAGTAATCTTCTAGAGTTTTTCAATGGTGTATGGCTCATTATATAATTTATTGTAAATAGATATAGTTAATTCTAAGAATTTGGTTGTCCAGCAGAGGTGGAAACTGATTGGTTTTGCTCTATTTGCTATCTTGTGCTTTCCAAAACTTCCAAACTCCTTGATGGATTCCGTAGTGCTCTAACACAAAATTATCCTAAATAAACACATTAAACCAAATATAAATAGCAAATAAATGCTCAAACACTAACAGAAATATGAAAGGAGTGTCAAAACAATTCAACTCATCAATTATTGTTTTTTTACTAATTAAAGATCCTGGAAGTTTGAAGTGATGATGTTAATTTTTATCTTTTGATGTACTGTCAGGAGGATTGTGGGTGTTGCCTATATTGAGGATTTTGAATGAATCCAGGATGCTAGCAAACCAGGGCTTATGAGCATCGAGCCTTTTAACTGGCAAAAATGCTTCTCAAGGAAAGGCGTAACTTCCAGGCCATTATTGAAGTTGTTTTAGCCATTCAAAAGATCTAGTCATACGGATTAGATAATTAATTAGCAAAGCATGCAGCTAAACACTCATGTTTAAAATAAACCTTTTCATTCTAGTATTAGTTAAATTTTCCTTGTCTCCCCTTTTTGTCTAGTAATTGTGGTGTTGTGAAATCGTTAATTTCCGTTTTGTGATATTATTTTTCTGCACACAAATTGATTTGATTGGTATGCTCCAGACAATGAATAGCAACATAGAGAAGGAAGAGATGCGTTAGCTCGTTTTTCTAAACATTGCTTGTAACCGGGCCTGGATTCTTTTAAACGAACTATAGGCCATTTTGAGATGGCTATTGCTGTGAGTTTTTTTTTTTTTTTAATTTACGATAATAGCAACCTAGATGTAGATGTTTGGGATTATTTCTCAACTTGCTTAAAAAGGAAGCTACTGAAAAAAATTTCAAAACCAAATTTTATAATAGACTCAAAGAGTGGGGCTTTGGTTGCTTTTAAAGACCTGCTTCTGCTTTTGAGATGTAAAAAATCTAAAGTACCTCAATAGAAAAATAAAAAAACAAAATTATATTTCTTGTTAAAGTTTTTATTTTTTAAAAATTATACTTAATTAATAAGAAAAAAGTATAAATATTTATTGATTTGTTTTCATAAAAAAGCTTTATAAATTTTATTTATTTTTATAAATTTTTTATTTTTTTTAAAATTTTAATTATTTTAAAATTTCATAATAATTTATTTAATTGAATAATTATTTAATGAATAAAATATTTTAAAATATTTTTAATGATTTTTATACTCAATTAAATTAAAAATATAATATAATTGAAACATTCGACCTTTCTTTTTAAAGCCCTACATTCTTATTAATATTTTAAATCTTGAATACTTTTATATATACCCAATTAAATTAAAAATCTAATTTAATTGAAATATTTGTGTTTTTTATTTTAAATTGTACATTCTTATTTAATTATATTCGTATTTATAAAAAAAATAATTTATCTCATTCAATAATGTGTTTTTGGTTCAAGTATATCTCTAAAATTATATTAAAAATGTGCATCGTGATATTTCCAGAAATAAAAGTAATAACAAAAATATCAATAAAATAACGGTAACTTAACTAAAATTAAAACTTTTCATTTCAAGATGATTTCGGTTCCTCCTTTTATTAAAGATCATTCACCTTGTTAAACTTCAGTTGCTTTCTATCTTTAGATAGAAGTTTTATATTTTGCAATTTTTGTATGTACAGGATAATCTCATCCTCCAATAAAAAGGAGTCGAATAGGAACAATATGGGATTTATCAATGATAGGGCAATTAAAAAAATGATATAGGATTCACCTATGATAGGATAATATATTTATAACTTTTTTTTTTGAAAAAATTACTATTTACATAAAAAAACAAAAGTACAAGATACGAGGGGCATACCCCAAGAAGAGTACCTAGTACTCACAAGTCCAAAAGGAAAAAACAAAGCCCAAAGGCCTCAAACAAAACAAACGAAACATAGAGCCAAAGGCCCCAAACAAACAGAAGATGGCATATTGGCCCAAAAGCAACCACAACAAAACTATCATCACCAAATCAACTAAACAAAAGGGCACATTGGCCCAAGCAACAAAAAACAAAGTCCAAGAAACAAAACTAACGATGTAGGCCCCATATGGCACGAAGCTGAGGAGTGATCACATACTTGGCCTCCAATGTTAGAAGCCGAGAGCGAACCAAAGCAAAAATCTCATCAATCATCTGACGACGAGTTTGATGACGCTGTTGATACACATGATCAGTTCTCTCATACCATAGAAAATAAACTGTAGCAGAAAAGACCAAACGTGCAAGGATATGTCCAAAATTCTTCCTGCCCTGAAGATGAAGAGAAGCCCAATGAAGTAGAGAGAGCCAACCAAAAGATGGCCAAAAAATGAGTGTCTTAACTGAAATCTCCCCCCATACAAAATACGAGAAAGGACAGCTAAAGAAAAGATGTTCGTGAGTCTCATTTGCTGAAGCACAAAGAACACAGCCCGAAGAAGATAACATGCCATGACGCCGTAGTCGATCTATAGTACGAAGACGACCCAATAAAGCAAGCCAAAGAATAAAGGAGTACCTTGGAACATGGCCAGGGAACCAGAGAAGATGATGAAAGGAGTTCACCGATCGTCTACTCCATAATAATTCCCATGCTGAGTCAATGGAGAAAATACCAGAAGTGTGGCCCTTCCAAACAATATGGTCAGGAGTCCCCATCATAGGCCGGATACTGACAGAGTCCCAAATCTGTCCAAGGACCGGCCCACCATCAGGAAAAGCTCAATCCCTATCCTGAATAATAGCTGAGACCTTGGCATCTGAGGGAAGACCTGTAGACGAAAGAGTCCTGAAAGAAAATAGATCACAAAGACGTCCTTGTGGTAACTTGTAATCCTACCAAAGTGAGGTATCACGTCCATCTCTAATACAAGAGACAAATTTACCCCTACACCAATCCCGACTGTGCAAAATCTTCCTCCAAGACTAGGAGGCTCTAGAAGTAACTCGAACCTGCCAAAATGAGCGACCCTGAAAGAGCACCTTATGAACCCAAGAAGACCATGTGGAAAACTTGTCAGAAAGAAGTCTCCAAACATGCTTCAGAATAACAGCACGATTCCACTCCTTCACTCGCTTAATTCCCAATCCCCCTTCCTTCAACGGATAGCAAACCGAATCCCAAGCTACTTTGGCCCTAGAACGAGACAAAGAGGTCCCTGTCCAGAGGAAAGCAGCCAGAATACCCTCGATCTTCCGTACCACAACAGCCGGTAAAATAAATATAGATGACCAATAAACCTGGATGGAAAATAATACCGACTTAATCAACTAGAGACGGCCAGCATAAGTCAGCACAGCAGAAGTCCATAACCTAACCCTTGACAGAATTCGTTCTATCAATGGAGCGCAATCTGAAAGGAGCAATCTGGTACTGATCAGTGGCACCCCCAAATATCGGACCAGCAAACTCCCCACTTGAAAACCCAAAATGGACTGCAATACTATTCGATCCTCATCATTGACTCTGGAAAAGAAGACATGACTCTTAGCCGAATTGGTAACCAAACCAGAGAGCTCTGTAAATTCCTGCAAAGCAGCACAGATTACCCTAACAGAGCCCACATCTGCCCTGCAAAAAACCATCAAATCATCTGCAAAACAAAGATGAGTAAGAGAAATCTGCTGGCATCTCCAATGGTATCGAAAACCAGGCCGCTGAGAGGCCTTCCGAAGAATACCACTCAAACCTTCCATGGCCAACACAAAAAGGTATGGTGATAACGGATCACCCTGTCGAACACCTCTAGAGGTGGGAAAGAACCCATAAAGCTCTCTATTTAAAGCAACCGAGAAATGTGCAGAAGACATGCAAGTCGCAATCCATCGAACCATACACTCTGGAATATCGATCGTTCTTAACCCCAAAAGGATGAAATCCCAACTGACAGTATCAAAAGCTTTGCGAATATCCACCTTTAAAGCGCATCGGGGAGGTGAATGCCCAATATGGTAATTATGCATAAGCTCTTGAGTCAATAGAATAGCATCAGAGATCCTCCGACCTGGGACAAAAGCTGACTGCGAACTCCCAATTACATCAGGTAAAACTGCTTTGAACCGGTTCACAATCACTTTAGAGATGCACTTGTAAAGTACATTACAACAAGAGATTGGTCGAAAGTCACTCATAGTCCTCGGAGTCTCAACCTTGGGGACCAAGGCAATCTTAGTGACATTAACACACTTCAGCATCCGGCAAGTCGCAAAGAAGTAGCGCACAACAGCCGTAAACTCTACACTAATAATGTCCTAAGCCCTCTTAAAGAACAGAGAAGTGTACCCATTCGGTCCTGGAGCTTTATCATCGGGAATCGAGAATAAAGCTGACCTGATCTCATCATCGGTAATAGGGCACACCAAAGAAGGCTGCATTTCCGTAGAAACTCTTCCAGAGAAAAACCGAGAAGCTTCTTCAATAAAAGGTCGAGAATGAGCTGTAAGTAATTTCTGAAAATACCTTACAGCCAGATGACCTAAGTCACGTCGATCCGTAATGATGGTACTGTTAGTCCTAAGGCTACATGATAATTTTGATGATAACAATACACATTGATTAATTGAGATTTACTAACATGTTTATTTATGTGCAAGAGTAAGATCATTGAAATAATTGTAAAATCAAGAAGAGGCTTATTAAAATGAAGTGTTGAAGCTAAGGAGAAGACCACATGTTAAAGGCACCAAAGTTTAAGAACAAGGTTTGATTCAAGGAATGTGACACATGAGCAATGTTCAATAAATTGGTCATATATTTCTCTACAAATGTCCAAATAACATGATTCTTGAGCCTTTGGAAATCTTACTCAATTTATAATATTTCATATGTTTTAAAGAAATTCAAATTTCAAGTGAAAGGTTGTCCAAATCATCATGAAATTTGAAAGACAAATGGAAGCAGCTGACATGAGCACCGAATACTCTTTTGGACATATCTTGAGCTAAAAAAATCAAAATAACTTGATTCTTATGGCATTGGAAATAGGACTTAATAAGGCACATTTCATATGTTTTCAAGAAATTCAAATTTCAAATGGAAGGTCGACATAATTGACATGCAATTCGGTGGACTGACACAGAGAAGAAAAATTAACTCATTTGAGCACCGAATGATGTTTTGTCCATATCTTGAGTTAGAGATATCCAAATGACTTGATTCTTATGGCATTGGAAATATGATTCAATGGATCAGATTTCATATTCTTTGAATAAGTTCAAATTTTAAATGGAAAGCTAACATAATACACATGCAAGTCAGTGGACTGACACAAGAAAGAAAAATCAAGTCACATAAGCATTGAATGGTGTTTTAGCTATATCTTGAGCTACATGTCACGCCCCGCACGATATGCGCACTGTTTCATGCCAAGCTTGCTCGAAAGAACGCCAAGAAATGGGATTTCAGGGCAAATGTTATGGTGATTTGGGATCCTTGTGTTGAGAGGAACTCGATGGCGCAAAGAGTAGGCGTGGTGATCCAGAAGCTTCTAGAAGGTTCCGCAACGTTCCAGGACATTCCGGAAAGATCCGGAAGGATCCGGAAGTTGTGAGATGCATGCAGAAGATCCTAGAAGACTCTAGAAGACTCAAGAAGGTTGTGAAAGAGTGTGGAAGGCTACGAAAGGTCCTAGAACGCCTAGCCCATTCTAGAATTCTCTAGCAAGTCAAAGTTGCTAGAACCTTCCTTAGAAATATCTAAGATATTTTAGGATAAATATCTAGATATTTAGGGAGATGATTCTAGATAGGAAATATGGACCGTTAGATATAATGAATCCTAGCCATCCATTGAGGAGGTGGATTACTATAAATACCCCTCCTAGGCTCATTTGTAAGCCAATCCCCACAAATCCCACAAAATCCAAGCTAAACCAAGCAAATAGAACACAAAGCATTGTAAGAGTTCTCTTGTGTAATACAAAGCTTTCTTGTTTAGCAACACTTGCCTCTAAGTTCTCTTCTCTTCTCTTGTTGCCTCTAAAGCTCTTTAGCTCAATGGTCCTAACTTCTCTTTGAGCGAGAAGCACACTACAAGGCTTACTTAGCAACTTTCAGGTTCAAGTTGTCTAAGTGTCGTACGAGCAGCTGCGCAAAACTCTAAGCTTGTGACATACAGATATCCAAATGACTTGGTTCTTAATGAGTTGGAAAGCTTATTCAGTTTTGCATATCTTTTCTGTTTTGAAGATTTTCAAATTTCGAACGGAACATTGACAAAAATGGCAGATAAAATTATGGTTTTTATGGTGGGCAGAAAATTTGGAGTTGGTGTCTTCACTTGATTAAGTTCATCCCATTTGCCTATAAAAGGAGCCCTTCTCCCATGCATTCAGGAAGAGCAAGAGAAGCATCTATCAAGAAAAAAAAAAAACAAGAGAAATATCAAGTCTATAGAGCTTTTATATTCTTTATCTACTCTTTGAAGAGATTTATACTTTTATTGTAAAAATTATCTTTGTTCTTATATTATGGTGAGAATGAGATATTCTTGTAAAGGATAATAGTTATCCTTGAAAGAACTCTTGTTGTGTGTTATCAAAAGTTGAAAGAAGTTTCCTTAGTGAGGTTGTTCATCAAGAAGAACTCTTGTTGTGTGTTATCAAGAGTTGAAGGAAGTTACCTTGGTGAGGTTGTTCATTAAGAAGAACTCTTGGTGTGGTGTTATCAAGAGTTGAAGGAATTTACCTTGGTGAGGTTGTTCATCAAGAAGAACTCTTGGTGTGGTGTTATCAAGAGTTGAAGGAAGTTGCCTTGGTGAGGTTGTTCATCAAGAAGAACTCTTGGTGTGGTGTTATCAAGAGTTGAAGGAAAAAGTCTTGGTGAGGTTGTTCATCAAGCAAGTTGTAAAGATTTCTACAACTTAGTGGAAAGCTTAGCTCGTGGAGCTAGGAGCCCGTGGACGTAGGCAAGGTTTGTCGAACCACGTAAATTGAGTTTGCACTCTCTCTATCCCTATCTCTTTACATTTAACTTGCACTTGTGATTGTTCTTTATTGCCATTCTCTTGATTGCATTCTATTTTCATCTTCTTCACCTTTGTTCTCAAAGAAAGATTTAAATAATTTTGATATTTCAAGAAAAGTTTTCTAAATCCGTTTTTATAAATAAAAACCTAATTCACCCCCCCTCTTGGGTTGCCATACCTGGGTCAACAGGTACCATCCTCATCCTCAAGCTGATGAATTCGATTCCTATCCTGTCTATGGATCAGAGACTTGTGAAAGAACTTGGTATTTTGATCCCCCAAAGAAAGCCATTGGATCTTTGATCTCTGCCGAAAGAAAGCCTCTTCATCCCTGCACAACTAGGAATACTGCTTAGCATAATCCCTCTCAGCTAAAATACAATATAGGGAATATGGGTTCTCATCCAAAGTAGCCTGAACTGCGGCCCACTGAGCCCTAGCCTCAATGACTCTACTAGAGATGTGGCTAGAATCCTTGGCATGCAAAATCTTAAACTTACGCTTCAATAGGCCCAATTTCTGTGTGACTCAAAACATAGGATCCCCGTCTACAGGCATAGACCATACTCGCTGAACAATCTCCAAGAAATCCTCTCGGTCAGCCCAACTATATTAACTAATCTTAATATTTAGAATATAATTGGGACTGAAAGTTCTGGAGATATGCAGTTACAAATAACAACACAGTAAACTGTAATATAAATCAACATAGGAGGATTTTTAAGTGGTTCGGTTATAAAAACCTACATCCACGACAGCTATAGAGTTACAATTCACTATGTTCTTGTTTGTACAATCTTAGGATCCTTTATTGTGCTGACTCACTCTCACACACAGATCCAATCTTTGACAAACAAGATCTTCGAAAAGATCCTAAACACTAGTGACACTGTTTACTTTCTGTCACAGATAACTTAAGAGAACACTGTGAAGTTATACATAACACCTGATGTCTGACATAGAATTACATAAACACTCAACCCTCAAGTTTCCCTAAGTGATTACTAACTCACTCAGACTTAATCAACAACTCCTGTACGATTTTAACTCTCAATGAATCAAAGATATAAAGACATTCCTTTGCGTCAAAGTTTTGCTCTTATGAAGTCATGGAATGCCGTAATCAACAATCAACAAACAACAATCTCTCTTGCGCAAAGACTCTTTCTCTCTCTCTCTGTCTTCACTTTTTGTCGACTTTTTTAACATCAATATATATTGAGAGGTCTTGAAACAATCTTCCTAAAAGTCCTGTAGAGATCAATCAAGATCACATTAGGATTAGGATAAAATAAAATAGGAAATGTTTATAGTTAATCTCCTAAAGTAATAAGGACACATTAACTATCCTCTTATTCTGATTAGGATACAAGAAGTATTATCCTGATCTAGAAAGATATTTATTGTGAATCAAAATACTTCTTATGATAATTATCTAGAAATAGTAAAATAGGAATCAAGATACCTTTCTTACTTTAATCACAAGTTAACCAAAAATTTGAACATGTGCATGTCACATGTTTTACGTTAACACCAACAATCTCCCCCTTTTTGGCAACTTGTAATGAAAGCAGTCAACTGTTTCTAAGAATAACACATGATAAGATAGATATCACTTAAAGTTATCATAAACTATAAGACAAACAAATATCCCATGCAAATAAATAATCAGAAAGCTGTTGTGAATCACATAACAGCACACTGTCATGAGATAAAGTACTAAGTGAAGTTTCACTAGTACACGCAAAGTCTGCAAAACAAATGAAAAAACACAACTGCACTCAAGATCATCTACAACAGTTATTCAATTTACTAATACAGATTATCACAATACAGCAAGCCATTCAAGTGCACATAACATATAACATATAGATCATTCTCCCCCTCACTTCTTACTTATTCCTTTGAGAAACAAGTAACACAAAAACAAAATTAGCAAGCAGAGAGAATAAAAGAAAAAAATGACAGCAAATAAAAGTACAGTAATAAAAGTAGTTCAGAATAGAATAAAGGTAGTTCAGCAATAGAATCTGAAAAATAAAAAACACCCAAGTTAAGTTCTCAAATTCTCCCCCTTGATGTGATCTTCTTCCCCCTGATTTCAGCACAAGTGGCCAAAAACTATCTGAGTCTGGGAGACTTTCGGACAGGTGGTAAGGGAGAGCTGCCAGGGCATTTGACGGATTTGCAAGCCACATGTTTAAACCGATGCTTAGGGGTAAAAGTTGTCTGATCAGATGGAGCTTGTTCTGTTGGAGCCGCAACTAGTGCTGTTGGTGCAGAAGGAGCTGGTGTTGGAGGAGCTTCAGTTGTATCCGAGGAGGTATCAGTAACTTCAGCAACTACTCTGCGTATCTCCCTCTCGATTCTTTTTGCAGTTGTTTCAATGGTTTGAGTAGGCGGTTGGGAAGATGAAATTGGTGACTCATGTACTAGCAAAGGGGGTAATGGTGGATGAGTTTCTTCTTCAGCTGCTGCAGGGTCATGAATATCCAGGGATTGTTTCTCAGCAAGTGGTGAAGGCTGTTTCATTTCGGAATCTGTTTTTGTTGGTACATTTGAATCAGATTAATCTTACAAAGTGGGAGTTGATTTGTCTGGTTTCTGCTTCTTCTGATCAGATGATTTATTCACCATTTTTAGTTTCTTCTTTCCCTTTCTGTTATATCCCTTGATAGAAGCCTTGTTGGATTTTTCTTTTGGCTTTTGTGCTACTGTTCTGTCTGTCTTAACAGTAAGCTGTGCAGTAGGACTTGATGGAGTTGGAGCTTCTTCCTCAAGTTCTGGTTCAGTGGCTTCTGGTAAGTCATCAGCTATTGTTTCTGGAATAACAGGGTCAGGTTCAGGTGCCATGGAGTGTGGTGCTGTGGACTGAGCCTGTTCGAGAAACTGAGCTTCCAACACAGATTGTTTATGTTTGATGTCTTTTAAATCCTGTAAAATATCTGTCAAAGCACAATTGATCAATTCAAGTTTTTCTTCAACAAATTTCAATTGATTTTTCCTGACTCTGATGGGTTTAGGTTCAGATGCAAGCAAATCAGTTTGATCATGCAATCTTTGAAGAAATCCCTTGGTAATGGACTTAGACAGAACTTCGGTTTGTTCACTAGAGCTCACAGGAATGTTGTTCTGAGCAAGTATACCTTGTATCAAACAGGGGAGCACAAGCAAGTAGTAATCCGAGTGATAGGAACCAATTTAAACAATTGTTCTATATGCTAACAGTCCAAAGTTTACTGGTCTATTAGTTCCTAAACAAAAGAGGAGTTTCATTCTATCTTCTCGAATCTGATTTTGATGGGAAGACGGAAGCCAATTAAATTGGGCTATTTTGTTTAACACTCGATATTTCTTCTTAAGATATTTCTGGTCAAGACCATCTCTGGGTTTCCATTCGATATCTGTTCGACCAATGACTTCCTTAACTATTTCAGCCATGTTATACTCTTCATCTAGAGAATGCATGCTCCCTATTGAAATGTCCATAAAAGAGTTTATGACATTGGGGGAGAATTTCACAAACTTTCCCCGACAATAGACCTTATGGTAATGAACACTCTTAGGGTCATCAATGGTGCTTGAAATATTAGCATAGAATTCCTGAATCAAAGACCGTTCGAGTCCAATAATTGGACTCAATCATCTCACTAACACCATATGAGTTGAAGTTCGAGAGTTTCATAGGCCTTTCTAACTGAAGCTTCCTCTATGAAGTAATCTTGTTAAATTTCTGTTTGATTGCAGCCGTGAGAAATTTGTTGTATTTTGGCTTGATCTTTTCCTTGATCTTCTTCACTGGTACTTGTTTGTCCTCGCTCATGGCTGGATCGACTACTTTTGTTGCCTGTTTGTGTTACGTAGGAGGCGACTGACTGCGGTTACTACTGTCATGACTGGAGCCGCTTGAAGAAGAAGCACTGGCTGTCGAGTTTGATGTTGCCATGGCTAGGGTTTCGAAACTGTAAAAAGTTTTTCAGAACAGAAACAGAGAGCCAAGATGCAAGACAAGGAAGCAACTGTGGATGAGGGATTACATGAACAGGAGAAGCCCACAAACTATTTGTTATATATAATAGGCCGATTTTTGAGGAATTTTTGATTTTCAACAAAAAATTAATTAATGACTTTCCTTTCCAAAAACTATTTAATAACTCCCTTCAAAACACTTCAATTCAAATTTGAATTAAATTCAAATAGGGAATACTAATAGAAAAAGGATTCCCACCATTGAGACTTCTCCCTCTTAATTCAACGATGCTGACATGGCAAAATTTGATACATGGACACACAAGTGACTTAATTTTTAGGATAAGCACATAGGACATTGTTATGAAACACGTAATAGAACACAGTTAGCTATATCATAACAGTAATATCTGAATTATCATATTTCTCATTCTAAGAAGGCATAATTTTAGAGCTGAGTGATTCACACATTAAAGCTTATTTTGAATATATTGAGTGGACTACTTTAGTATGCTTCTTACACACACAAAAGTTAGTCTCAATATAAATTTGCTAAATAATACAGTAGCTTTCACACATGTATAGAGGTAGCCCTTTTCCTTTTGAGTAGGTGACCTCACCATATTTCCTAGATACAATAAAGTTACTCTCAATGGATGCCTTCCACACATCATATACTGATAGCCCTCTCTGTATTTTTTATTTTTAAACCAGTATTTAATTATTCACACAATTTTTTATATCACAGCTCAAAACATGCTAATTTAGAAGGAAACTTATGATACTACAAATATGAATAACATAACAGAATACTATGTTCACTCATGTAACTGACAGATGCCTAAGGCTTTTCTTAGATTTTCAAATCTTGTTGTATCCAATGTCTTAGTGAACAAGTCAGCCAACTGTCTATCAATGGAGATGTGTTCGATGTGTATCACCTTAGACTCTACTAGTTCCCTTATAAAATGGTATCTTATGTCAATGTGTTTTGTTCTAGAATGCTGAACAGGATTTTTGAAAATATTTATAGCACTAGTATTATCACAAAACACAGTTATAGGCTTTTGTTCAATACCATAATCATTCAACTTGCTTCATCCACAATAGTTGTGTGCAATAACTCCCTGCTGCTATGTATTCGGCTTCAGCTGTAGATAAAGAAATTGAATTCTGCTTCTTGCTGTGCTATGAAACCAAGTTAGTACCAAGATAAAAATAACCTCCTGAAGTACTAATTATGTCATCTGCATTTCCTGCCCAATCTGCATCACTGAACCCTGCAAGATAATCATTTGTATCTTTAGAAAACCATATTCCATAATCACATGTTCCATATACATACCTGATGATTCTCTTTGCTGCTGCAAGATATGATTCTTTGGGATTTGCTTGAAACCTTGCATAAAGTCCTACACTAAAGCTCAAATCTGGTCTACTTTCTGTGAGCTAAAGTAGGCTGCCAATAATGCTTCTGTATAAGCTTGCATCAACTTCTTTCCTTGCATTATCTTTTGAAAGTTTTAGATTAGTACTGATAGGAGTTTTTATTGGTTTTGCATTCTCAAGCCCAAACTTCATTACAAGATTTTTGGCATATTTTGATTGAGATATAAATATCCCATCATCCATTTGCTTAACCTGCAATCCAAGAAAGAAATTTAATTCTCCTACCATGCTCATCTCAAACTCTTCCTGCATCAACTTAACAAACTCATTAATTTTGCTTTTATTAGTTGATCCGAAAACAATATCATCAACATATATTTGTGCAACAATAAAATAGGTTGATGCATGTTTGATGAACAAGGCCTTATCATTGTTGCCTCTTTTATAACCTCTGTTGATTAAAAAATTTGTCAACCTTTCATACCAAGCTCTAGGAGCTTGTTTCAAACCATACAAAGCTTTGTGTAATTTGTACACAAAATCTGGATGTTTAGGATCTTCAAATCCTTTAGGCTATTCAACAAAAACTTTTTCATTGAGATGGCCATTTAAAAATGCAGTTTTAACATCCATTTGATACAACCTAAAATTAAGCAAATAAGCAATTGCAAGTAGTAATCTGATTGACTCAAGTCTAGCTATTGGTGCAAAGGTTTCATCAAAGTCTATGCCTTCTACTTGTGTGTAACCTTGTGCAACTAGCCTAGCCTTATTTCTAACTACTTGTCCACTTTCATCAGTTTTATTTTTAAAAATCCACTTTGTTCCAATGACATTTCTACCTTCTGGCCTAGGAACTAATTCCCACACTTCATTCCTTTTAAACTGATTAAGTTCATCTTGCATAGCTTGAATCCACACTTCTTCTTTTAAAGCTTCTTTCACATTTTTTGGCTCAACTAAAGAAACATAACATGCAAACCTTACCTGGTTTCTTACCTTGCTCCGAGTCTTTATCATGACATCTGGTGTTCCAATGATAGAACTTGTTGGATGTGCCTTTTGAATCCATGTGGGCGGATCTTTTCTGTCATCATCATTCTGAATTGAATTTTTGTTTAAATTTGAGTTGTCAGATGTTACTGTTACATTGGGTGAAACAGCAGTTGTTTCCTCTTTCATAATAGCATCTTCCTTTTTATTGCTGTCTGGATCTGATTTTTCTACATTTTCTGTGAAGCTGGTTATGCTTCCCTCTTGTGAGTACTTTGCATAATCATCAAGGTCATCAAATACTACATTTACAGATTCCATGACTGCCTCATATCTCAAATTATAAACTCGAAATGCTTTGCTGTTTTGAGCATATCCCACAAAGACTCCTTCATCACTCATTGGATCCAATTTTTCTAATAGTTCTTTGTCGTTTAAGATGTAACACCTACAACCAAAGACATGAAAATATTTCAAATTTGGTTTTCTTCCTTTCAAGATTTCATAATGTGTCTGGTTAGTGCCAGGTCTAAGAAAAACTCTATTTGAAATATAGCAAGCAGTGCTTATTGCTTCAGCCCATAACCTCTTGGTCAACTTCTTGCTATTGAGCATCACTCTTGCCATCTCTTGAAGAGTTCTATTCTTCCTCTCCACAATGTCATTCTGTCCAGGGGTTTTAGGACCTGAAAATTCATGATCAATTCCATGATATTTGCAAAAGTCAGCATAGCTAACATTTTCAAACTCTTTGCCATGATCACTTATTATTCTCACAATTCTTCCGATGTTCCTATTTTGCTCATTTTCAAGCTTGACACAAAGGTTCCTGAAAGCATCAAAAGTGTCATATTTTTCTTTAATGAAATCAACCTAAGTATATCTAGAGAAATCATCCACACAAACAAATATATATCTCTTATCTGTAATGCTTTCAATTTGCATAGGACCCATAAGATCCATGTGAAGCAAATCAAGTATCTTAGAAGTGCTAAGATGTGGATTTGATTTGTGTAAACTTCTGATTTGTTTTCCCATTTGACATGGTCCACAAACTTTATCAATTTTGTCATCAAGTTTAGGAACTCCTCTTACAGTACCTAACTTAGTTAATTTAACCAAGTCTTTGTAATTTAAGTGTCCTAATTTTTTATGCCACAATTCTAAATCCGAAATCCTAGCATGAAATGCAATTTCTACTAGATAACAATTATCCAAAGATCTATTATCTTCTAGAATGCATTTACCAAAATTATCTAAGACCATGCATTTGTTTTGTGTGAAGTTAACAGTATACTTTTCATCACAAATCTGACTAATGCTTATAAGATTAGCTTTCAAGTCTTCCACTAAAAGGACATTTCTAAAATTGGGTAGGCCTTTGACATTCAAAGTCCCTTTACCAATGATCTTACTTGTTGCTCCATCTCCAAAGGAAACATTTTCATCCCTGCATGCTTTAAAATCTGCTAGAAATAATTTATTTCCAGTCATCTGCCTGGAACAACCGCTGTCAAAATACCACAAGTTATTAGATGCATGATTAAGTGCAGTAAAGGCAACATGGCAAACTGTTTTGTCTTTCTTAATCCACTGCTGTTTTGATTTTGGTAACAGTTTGAATTTTTTTGATCTTTTATACAAAAGATTCAACAATTTAAAGCATCTAGGCCTAATATGTCCCTTTTTACCACAAAAATAACAAATAGGAATGAATCTCCTTACCTTTTCAGGGCTGGATCTGAGGGAACTCAGTGGAGAAACATACGTTTCACTGCTCTTTGAATTAGGACTTGACTTTAAAGAGTTAGGTTTAAAACTCTTACCTGAAGTTGAAGCTTTCACAAAGACTGTTTTTGATGAAGATGCAACATTTCCTTCTGTGTACCCCAATCCATGTTTGTAGGAGTTGTCTCTTCCAAGGTTCAAAACTTGATCAAGTTTGGCTGCTCCAATTTTGAGCTGATCAACACACCTCTTGCTATCAGCCAGTTCTGTTGTGATTTTCTCAATATATGCTGTTTTGTCTGTTAAAACAGTCTCAAGTTCAGTGATGTGATTTTCAGCATAAGCTTTTTCACATTTCAGAACTTCAATCTCCCGCTTCAAGGTGTTGATTCTTCTTTTTGGCTCAGCCATTCACCATAGAGTGCATTATACGTTTCTTGCAATTCTTCATAATATTATGATCCATCTTCTTCATCTGAATGATCAACATTGTCTTGACAGTCTTCTGTTATGTCTAACATAATAGCCTTTCCTTTATCTGTTGCAGATGCTGTAAATACAACAAAATTGCTCATACAATCTGGGTCTTCTGACTCCGATTTTGATTCATCACTCCAGGTTGCTGTCAGCCCTTTGTTTTTCTTCTTGAGATTAGCACATTCAGATTGAATGTGCCTATAACCAGAGCATTCATAACACTGAATCTGCCCTTTCTTTTCAGGTTGTTTCGGTTTCTTTTTATTAATCTCTTTGCTGAATTTTCTGAACTTTTCTTCACTTGAGTTTGATGGCTTTCCTTGATTCTTTTTCCTGAAATTTCTTTTCATGAACTTGACATAATTTTTTATTAGAAAAGCAATTTGTTTAGAATCAGTTTCATCAAGCTCATCACTACATTCATCATCAGATTTTTCATCTTTCACATTAAATGCAATGCTTTTACCTTTTTATTTTCGAGTACTTTGATTTATTTCAAAGTTTTGGAGAATACCAATCAGTTCATCAACTCTCATTTCATCAGTGTTTTTAACTTCCTCAATAGCTGAAATTTTAGGTTGAAATTTGTCTGAGACAGACTTAATTATTTTACTAACAACTTCTGCATCAGTAAAATTTTTGTCAAGCATGTATGCTGAGTTTGTAATGTGACATATCTTAGAGTAAAAATCAAAAATTGATTCATCTTCATGCATCATCAGATTTTCAAATTGAGAATTCAACCTCATTAGTTTAGATCTTTTAATAGATGCAGTACCTTCATTTTTTACCTCAACTATGTCCCATGCTTCTTTGGCTACATTGCATCTAGAAATCTGTCCAAAGTTGTTTAAGTCTACTACAGCAAAGATTGCATTAAGAGCCTTGGAGTTCCAACTGGATCGTCGATATTCTTCATCAGACCATTCGTCCTCTGGTTTTGGTTCGGCATTACCGAAGGCATTCAGCTTTGTTGGCAGTGTCCATCCCTTAAGTACACTCGTCCATGCCCTATCATCAAGAGACTTGATATACATCATCATTCTTACCTTCCAATATAGGTAATTACTGTCATCGAGAATAGGTGGTTGCGTTCCAGATCCTCCATTGCGAATAAACTCCATCCTTCCAGATCAACTTGATCGTTTTCTTCACTTGATATCAATGAACCTGCTCTGATACAAATTGAAAGTTTTGGAGGTATGCAGTTACAAATAACAACACAATCAAGTGTAATGTAAATCAACACAGGAGGATTTTTACGTGGTTCGGTTATAAAAACCTACGTCCACGGAAAGCTATAGAGCTCCAATTGACTATGTTCTTGTTTGTACAATATTTAGGACCTTTTATAGTGCTGACTCACTCTCACACACAGACCCAATCTTTGACAAGCAAGATCTTCGCAAAGATTCTAAACACTAGTAACACTGCTCACTCTCTGTCACAGATAACTTAACAAAGCACTGTTAAGTTATACATAACACCCGATGTCTGACACAGAATTACATAAACACTCAACCCTCAAGTTTTCCTAAGTATTTACTAACTCACTCAGACTTAATCAACAACTCATGTACGATTTTAACTCTCATACATGAAAACAAAGACTCAATGAATCAAAGATATAAAGACATTTCTTTGCGTCAAAGCTTTTCTCTTATGAAGTCATGGAATGCCGTAATCAACAATCAACAAACAACAATCTCTCTTGCGCAAAGACTCTCTCTCTCTGTCTTCAATTTTTGCCGACTTTTTCAACATCAATATATATTGAGAGGTCTTGAAACAATCTTCCTAAAAGTTCTGTAGAGATCTCAATCAAGATCACATTAGGATTAGGATAAAATAAAATAGGAAATGTTTATAGTTAATCTCCTAAAGCAATAAGGACATATTAACTATCCTCTTATTCTGATTAGGATACAAGAAGTATTATCCTGATCTAGAGAGATATTTATTGTGAATCAAAATATTTCCTATGATAATTATATAGAAATAGTAAAATAGGAATCAAGATACCTTTCTTACTTTAATCACAAGTTAACCAAAAATTTGAACATGTACATGTCACATGTTTTACGTTAACACCAATAGGGACAAAAATTTATTGCCATATTTGATTTTCTTTAAGATTTTGGTTTTCTCCAATAATTCAAAATTTTATCATTATTGTAGTCACACATTAATACATTGATAGCGCAACTCATAACATCGAAAGAAGGTTATAGATAATATTTAATCATATGACAATTTGACTCGGGTTGCATGATTACTCTAAATGCCATGTTATATCTTCTCATGAGCGTGCTCTCATGCAAATAGTGTTAAATAAATAAAGTGATAACATCTATTCTAACATTTACTAGATGTAATGCTTATAAGTTTAAAATATAAATATGTATTTTCATTAAATATAATCTTGGTATGAATTGTCCTTTTTTTCCTTAAAAAAGTAAGTATTATTTAATTTTATAACTTAAGGTCATTTAAAATATTTAAATATTATATATATAAATAATGTCATGAAAGTATATATAAATTATAAATCTCATTGAGATAGATTGATGAGAAACTTATATAAAGTGTAATATATGGTTGAAAGGAATGGTATTTTTAACCCTGTACATTAAATTTAACCAGCATTCATAAGGTCTTGAAGATTTGCCAAAATTTCTACAGCCTGCAAACTTTGCCATTTTACAATTAACCCCTTAATAGTTATCCAAATAATTGATCAACCATCATTATCTCAACAAAAATATCTTAATATACTGACAAATTTTATCAACGTACTTCCATACCCAAATTTATGTGACATAGATTAATGAAACAACAAAAGTGAAAAAAAAACCAAATAATCTCAAATAATTAATTATGATAAATAAAATGACAATAAATATGTAATTTGACGTAAACTTTGTCAGCAAGACTATAACATTAGTACATTACTCCTATGATAACGATAATTTGCTTAAAAATTGAGATAAAATAATATTTTAATATTTCAAATGAGAAGAGAAAAAAAATAACACTTATAATAATAGTCCCTCGAGCTCCACTTCTAATTTGGAAGAGCAGTAAAAATTTTAAGCGTTACCCTTTTTTATTTAGCCAAACATATAAAATTTTGAGTGTAATATAAGATCTCCCTTTTTTTCGGAAACCATCACGAAGCCCCTACATGTGACTAATTAATGGTTAAAATTGGTAAAATTAATTGAGAATATCGAAATATCATTTATACTCTTCAATAAAATTAGAAAACAGGTGACTAGCATTCCTATTTTCCTTTCTTTTCTTAGTAAGCAAACAGGTGCTCATGGTCATATTCATTATATTTGAGCATTTGGATCATATTTTCATATGATCAAAGCCTTTCAATAAATAATGACTACTTATAACTGTGATTAATAACAGAAAATTATAAAGGGAAAGGGAAAAAATATATTTGATTGAAAATTGGTACCTAGGAAATGATGTGCCTTTCAGTGGGAATATTTTGGTGGTTATATGTTAAAAAGGAATTAAATTTTTAAATATGCAGAAAGAAAAAATATTTATATTTTACCTAGTTAAGTTAAAAATATAATTTAGTTGAAAAATTTGAGTTTTATTCTTGAGTTTTGTTTTTTCCAGTTTAAATCACAGATTATTATTTAAATATAATCCTATTTATAAGAATAATTTTTTATTTTATGGTAACATATCATTTTTTCGGGGTGATTGTGAAACATTAGATCTCCAAATTTATATTAAAATTATCCCTATTAATATTTGGGGTAATATCACTAACCACCTTTATGATTGTTTTTTTCCAGTTTAAACCACGGATTATTATTTAAATATAATCCTATTTATAAGAATAATAACTAACCACCCTTATGGTTTGTCATAATATTAAACGGAAAATATGTTTGAAGAATATATCAACGTGACCCCAAATATTTACATTTTTTGTATCATCCAGGTCTATTTTGATAGACTTAGATGATACAAAAATGCATGTTTGACGAACCTAGATGATGTAAAATTGCAAATATTTAGGGTCACATATTATATTCCCTAAACATGCTTTCCGCTTGAGATTATACTATAGGGGAGGCTAGTGATATTAGCTCATTGATATTTCATAGGGATAAAATTAATAACTATTTATTATTAAAGTAATAGTTAATATTCATTTTCTTTTTACTTTTATATTTTTGTTTCAATTACCCGAATTATATTTGGGTTTTCAACATGGGTTACGCCAACCACTTAAAATGTGCTCGCTCGCATGTTTTTGGTTGACTGCGACCTTTTTTTAGCAAGGTGAAATCCTACAATTAATGATGAGTATTTGATGGGAAAGGATATGCTATCTTGAGAGATGAGGCATCTCCAAATAATTGACCTCATTAATTCACAATTAAATTAATAATGCATATATTTTCAAAGATAAAAAATGATCATAATACTTAGGATGGAATTTATTATAATATTTGATCATTTTGTGAGAGGAATTTGGTTTTCTCCAATAACTCAAAGGATGTATATAATATTTAAAATAAACACAATGACTGATAAGTGTCTATTTATGTATTACTTTTATATCAATTCGTCCATGTTTCTTTGCTATATTCCTTGGTATTTTTATGTTTTTGTGTGGTTTTGATGTTTGTAGGAGTTTTGGAGCAACTTGCACAAAAATGGAGTAAAACCCTTCATTTTCACCTCTGCTAGTCAACCATCTTCTCGGATTTAATTGTATTGATATACAATGAACCCGATGACATGTTATATACCGTTGGAAAGCTCTCGAAGTCTATTTTCTGGAGAAATTTACGGTTTATAAATCCATTCAGTGTACCAAAAGTTGTAATCAAAACAGTGTGAGATGTATAGAAATATAATTCCACAAGCACTGTAGCATGTATAATACGGGTCACTGTAGCAGTCACTGTAGCAGAGTATTTAAACACATTTTAGGGTTTTATTTTCATAACTTGAAGAGGGGAGAACGTGGTGGAGGCTGCAGCTCTGGAATTCTTTCATCTCTTGGAGTTCTTGAAGGAGAAAGGAAGCTTGGAAAGAGGAAGAACTACAATCCAAAGAGAATTACATCAAATTTGCTAAGTTTTTCCCTTCCCTTTCATTTTCTGGAATGTCTCCATGTTGTATTGTATTTACCACGTTCTTAAACATGTGTAACTGAATCTGAATTGGTTGAGGGTGATTTCAAAGCCCCTGATATGGTTTTTGTAAGTTGATTGTGTAAGGAATTGTTATCCAATTCTCTAATTGAAGTTGCTTGTATTCTCCCATATTTAATGCTTATGATTGCTTGCTGATTGTATTTGAGTGGCCAACTGAATATAATCTGGTTGTGATTTATTGCTAGACTAGAAATCTTGATCCGTAATTGTCTTGAATTTCTAATCATTAGTAGCAAAATTGT
Source organism: Boswellia sacra (assembly GCA_013180625.2). Lineage (NCBI taxonomy): Eukaryota > Viridiplantae > Streptophyta > Magnoliopsida > Sapindales > Burseraceae > Boswellia > Boswellia sacra. Next base: position 123,924 of record SNVD02007176.1, on the reverse strand, counting down.
GATCAGAGATTGCAATTGGAGAATATAACCTAAGTTAAATAATCCGAGCTTGTGTGTTTATTGCTTAGATCAACCTATCTTTCTTATCATAATGCATCCATTGAATTAAACTCAGAGAGCTTGTTCTAGGTTGTTTAATGGATAGAGATTAAATAAAGAGCTTGTTTTATTTAACAACAAAGTAAGGAAAGATTGGGATAACAGAGCTTGTTGTTATCTACGGTTGATAACTTCAATGCTGTAATTGGATGACAATTCTACGATTAATTCGCAAATCCATATCTTGTGGTAGAGAAGGATCCCTTAACCAGCTTTCTCTCATTGATTTTTCATTCAAATTAACTTTCTGTTTTGTTATTCTTCGTTTGCATTATTATTTCACTTAGTTAATCAATCAACAAAACCCCCCATTTTTGTTTTTGCTGGAAATAACAAATTCAATTAGAATCAATCCTCGTGGGAACGATATCTTACTTATCACTTTATTACTTGTGCGACTAGTATACTTGCTAGTTTCGAACGCATCAATGACACAAATCAAACTCATAAATTTTAAGGCTAGATCACTTAATCATATGAAAATCTTATTCAAATCAGATAATGATAATCATTCTAATCTCATGTTATATCTTCCTCATGACGATGACCCATGCAAATAATGTTACAAAAATGAAGTGATTATGTCTATCTTCACATCGAGTGGATATGATGCTTATAGGAGTAATTTCATTAAACGTAAACCCTAATACTAAAGAAAAAAAAAGTAGGCATTACCATATTTTCCCTCGTTATATTTGTTGATGCAATGACCTTAAAAATAGGGTGAAATTAGTTAAAATAGTCAAATTTAAACGATGATAATGAGTTTAAGTTGTTAACGTTATCTAATTGTCTAGCAAAGCTTAAATCATTTGAATAACAATATGGCAGAATATGATTCATACAAGGATGTCTTATATATCTAGATGAGAGACTTTGACAATAAACTTACATGGCAATAAACTTATGTGAAGGGTAATATTTGAAAGGACAAGTATTTTTATCCTAATGCATTAAATTTAATTGTTTATTTTAATTTTTTAGAGATTTGTTAAAACTTTCAATCTGCAGAAATTTTCTACTTTAACAATTAAGTCCTTACTTGATTATGTAAATAAATAATTGATAGACCATAATTACCTCCAAACAAAATATATTATACTCATTTAAATTTTAAAATTTTTTAAACATAACTCTCATTTAATTATAATCAACTTTATAAAACTAACCTGGTTAATTCCTATTGTAACACACGTCATTGTGTCGGCTTACAAGTTTGGCATTACATCTCCACATATATATTAAAATTGTCATCTTTGTTAGTTAAAAAAAAAAAAAAACCTAAGTTAATAATGGGTTAATGAATATTTTATTTTATTGTTCTCAAAATAATATATTAAATCATTATCTCATAGGATACATCTTTATAATCAATGTGGCGAAATGGGTATCTTGGTACTCTTTGACATTGGAATTGATATCCTTCCGTGAATTACAAACGGGTTGTACGGAGGCTTAAAATGGCATTGCCTTATATTCAAGTTTTTATATTTTTCTTTCTTTATTAGTATTTTTTTAATTCGAATTTTCATATATTTTTAATTAATTAAGATACTAATCAAGTTAAAGGGTTATTTTTTTTAACCATCCATTTTTTAAAAAAATTGATTGGAGTGCGCAATGATTACCCACTGAGGCAGTTGCTAGTCATCTTGTTATATTTTGAAACAATTTTTTATTTAGTATTTTAAATTATTTTTACGAAAATAACCATAATCATATTGGCAGTTGTTTAAAGAATAAACAATTAAATCTATTACTCTGATAATATTTTCATACAAGACAAAGAGCCCTATTTTTGTTTTTTCTTTTTAAAGCATAACATTAGTTACATATTAATTGGGATTACAACCAAAACTATGTTCAAAGATGGATTAAAAATAAATAAATAAAATTTTTGTGCAATACCACTCCAAGAAAAACTTCAATAGTTGTATTTTTTTTTAGGGGTGGCAATTCGTGTTCGCGGGTCGTATTCGTGTCGTGTCGAATTATGACACGATAAAGATTGACACGACACGAACACGACCCGTTTATTATTCGTGTCACTGTGACTCAACACGAACACGACACGATTAATAAACGGGTAACACGACACGACACGCTAACACGAATAATAAACGGGTCGTACTCGTGTTAGACACGAACACGACCCGTTTAACACGATTAAGACACGATTAAATTATTGACACGACCCGATTGACACGGTTATGACCTGCTAACACGATTATGACACGTTATACATTTACAACACGATTATGACACGTTATACATTTACAACACGATTATGACACGAATATACATTAAAACATATTTTTAAATGAAAAAGATATAACAAAAAATACAAAATTAAACAAGATTAAATACCAAGAAATCATACATACTTCAAATGCAATACAACTACCATAAGAAAACAACTTTAACAATTCAAATACAACAAAATTAATAAAAATAAAGTCCATCAAATCTCAAATAAACATGCATCACATTCCCAAATTATGGATAACTTTGAACAAGTTCATCACAAACAAACAAACTATAAAGTTACAATTATCGGTCACAAATCACAATTAAGTGCGTCACAAACAAACACAAAAAAGTTCTTCAACTCTTATCCATCTCCTCTTCAACTCTTAAGCAACCTACAAAAAGAAAAATCATACTTATGAAAAAAATCAGATTATAGAATTATATAAGACATATTATAAATTAATCAAGAAAGTTTACAATTTGTTCATGATCTAATAAATCATAACAATGAAAACTACAATACATTTCAAATCTTCAATTACCGAATCAGATTTCACATGTAAATGAATTATGCTAATGAATATCTGCTCAAGGAGATTACTTATGAAAGATTGATAATGTTAAGTAAAACAATCTTATTAAACTTAGTAGAAATACAAAACAGAAAATACATTGAAACAGCAAAAATTTCAGTACTTGTCAATAATTATTAGTTAAGATCAAATTAATTAAAACTTGAATGAAAATTTCAGATAGCAAACGAAAGATGGAATGGTATAATAAACAAATGAAAGCATGAGGCGAGAGAGAAAAGAAAGAAAGTGGCCTGCATTTTCCTGGCATTTTCCTGGACACTTTGCTTAATAAGTTGTTCATATTGAATATTATTATTTTTAAAAGTGGTATAATAAACAGATTCGCCAACAACTTTTAAAAAGAAGACATTGAATAATTTTACGTGATGTAAGCAATGATGTAAAATTGCTGGAAAGTTTGCCCTCCACCAATTAAACTTTTTGGGAAAAGCAAAAGCAAACTCTCTCTTTAAATAAATCACTTGTAGTTCTGCAATACAGAACAAAGTCTCACCCATGATGTTCTGCAGAAATAATATGTGTTGAAGCTTTTAAAACGGGAGAAGTCCCAAACACTGTCAAAACTTTATATTGATAAATTAAAATTGATAAATTTAAACTAACCTGTCCATTTATTTCAATTGATCTCACAAGAAATGTATAATAATTGCTCTTGTCACGAATGACAAGAAGACACAAAAGTTGCTGGAACTTCAAAGTTAACACAAGCACACAACAATAAATCGAGAAAAGAGCAAGAAAATAAGAGAACACAAGGTTTATACCAGTTTAGACCACCATTGGTGATCCTTCAACCAGTTGCCGACAATAATCAATCCACTTAGATAAAGACAGTGCTACAAGATTGTCCGTGAATTTTATTTGTGAGAAAATACAAATAAGAGTTTTCTAGCTCCCCAAATAGCCCATTCTTTCTCTCTCAGCACCTTTCCGAGAAGTTTCCATATCTTTTCACTCTCTATTCCACACCATTAATTAGGACAAACTCTCTGGCCTCTATACTCCAAAACAAAACATAACAATTTGCTGCTCCAATGACTCTTTGCCATGTGTTATTCTTACAACCAAAAGTCTTATCAAAGCTAAAACTATTGCAGATCATCAATTACAATTGCTACTCACATGTTGGTGTTGATCATTATTTAGAATATAGAAAGAATAACTGATCATACGAAAGTAAGACCCTTAGCTATTTAGCTTAGCTTGCTCACATGGTTATTGCACATATTTGAGTTCTGTATATATCAAGTCTGAATTGCCCCTCCTACACTGAAAGTCTAGCAGCATTGGCTGATGGCCAATAGTTCAGCTGACTGGATAATTTAAGACTTTTGGAGTTGCAGTTCACTTGCAGATGCTAAGGGATTTCCTTAGTGCTCCAATTCTCCATTATAATTTCACCATTTCTATGAATGATAATTCTAGCTGCGTAGAGTTGTTTATGCCCATTACATCATACAGACATAGTCTAAAATGCAGAACCCATTACTTTCTCTATCACAAAGCAGTGATCCATTTTAAGAAAGAAAATCAAACTTGGAGGATAAAAACCAAAAAGCAGGTATCTAAGACAACACAAAAGTTAAGCATTTTATTTTCTTTTATGTAACACGATATCATCAAGATATATGAAACATTGTAAGCTCTTGAAGAAAGTGATGAAAGATATTGAATGATCGATATGGCTGGATCTCAAAGTGTATATATATATATATATTTATGAAACAGAATCAGACAAATCTAAATGCCATCATTCACATCTACACCCAGCACAGAAGGAGAAAATTAAGCAAGCACATCAGCACACGATTATGAACTTACAGTGTGTTTGGGACGAGATGGACGAAACGATTGGAGGGCTGTGTTCACAGCTTGAGGACAGGGAGAGGACTAGACGGTGGAGGGTGATGAAGCTGCGACGGCTGGCGGCAGTGAGGATCGGAGATGGAGAAAGGCTGCAGGCAGCTTCCCCTGGCTATGGCCTGAGATCGTGACGAGGACTGGAAGACTGGAGGATGTAGTCACCAGAAGGGGAGGACTAGGTGGTGGAGCGATGGTGCTGAGCAGTTGAAGCCGTGATGATTAGCGGAGGATAGCAGTCGCAGATGGCTGGCGGCGGTGAGGAGAGTTCTTCACGTGTTATTCAGAGTTTCAAAGACATTAGGTTTCCAACTTTCCCGTTTCCATTTCCAATTTTGAATGAATTAGTCAATTAGGTTTCAATTTTGGTTAAATGACAAAATTAGCTGAGCTTTAAAATTTATTACGTTTTAAAATTATATACTTATTTTAAAATTTGGATTAATATAAGGACTAAAATGTCTAAAATTAAAATATTAAATTTAATATTATTTTATAATCGTGTCAATATTCGTGTTAATCGTGTTAATCGTGTTAAATATGTATTTGTGTTATTCGTGTTATGCGTGTCGTAAACGTGTTCGTGTCATAATCGTGTCGTGTCGTAAACGTGTTCGCGTGTTGAAGACTTTCAACCCGAACACGACACGATTATTAAACGGGTTGACATCTTCAACACGAACACGAATAACCTAAAACCCAAACCCGCTTAAATCTGTGTCGTGTCAAATCGTGTTCGCGTGTCGTGTCGAAAATTGCCACCCCTAGTTTTTTTCCCTTACAAGTATGCCTTACTTGTGGGTTTTTCTCACACTTTTGGCTATGACATATATTCTTTACTTATGGGTCGGGCAAATCTACAAATATGAAATTGCACAATACTTGTGAAATAATGAGCCACAAATATTTATCCTTTAGGACTTTGGATTTGAGTGTATAGTTGTCTCTTATTTGGACCATATTTGTGACATTGTGACAAATAATAACTAAGTAACACTTGAAATTTTTTAAATTATGTGACAAATATGAGGTTGTTAATGGTCAAAATTTTTTTAAATTTGGTTAATACTTGTGGGTTATCAGCCCACAAGTATGTGAATTTTAAATTTTTTAATGCGATTTTGATATATACGTAATAAAACATATTCTAATTAAGTAAAGAAGAATGCTAAAAAATTTTACACTTAGAATAACGTTTTACAAATGTATTAAGATCCCAGCCAAAAAAGGCACCCAATTATTGTTAAGACAATCAAATGTATATATTATTAAATGCTGGACATATCAGCCAAAGGTAAGGAGTAAAGTTGTAGAGAAAGGTCTCATAAGAACAAGCAAATTATAGAAATACTAAGCATAAATCTGTACAAGTACTCCAAATTAAGTCATTCATCACTTCACAACTTAATTCTGGCAACCACCCATAGACCAGCTAAAAGTTTTTGATACCCTAACAAGATTAGTTGAGAACAAGGCAAAATGAAAGAATACCATGCAATTTATCCTGGTTATAAAATTTAGAAAATGTTGCCTAGTATCTGGCATAGCATTATGTATAATGACAACCCAAAAATGGTCAAGTTTGGAAATTTGCCTTATCAAAACTATACTCTAAAACTAGAGACAGAGACATTACGTTACTAATATGTTATAGCATATAGAGCATCTAAGGCATTCACTATTGAACAAGGCTAGAAAAACAATAATTCTCTTTATTCACATGTTTTCAGTAGAAGGAATGTATGAAGCATTCAATTTCTCACAATATCTAGATATCAAGATGATAACATTTCTCAGCAAAACTCCCATTAATTCTCCACACTTCTCGCTTCAATTAATAGTGAAACGTATCAAAACTATGACCCCAATCAACAACTTCATATCAAAGATATATACTTTAAGAATGCAAACACTTTCCGAGCCTTCACTTACCAAACTCTAACTTCTCAATCAACTGGAAACCACGTTGATAACAAAGATTTTTTCAATGCTTTATCGATATAACAGAAAATAGTAAGCAGCAAACCTAAACCAAGATCTTCTCAGCCTCAAATTACTGAACATAGCCAAAAATACATACCCTTTGCTGTGTGATGCAATTGTTTTCGACTTTTGGAAATAACTCCTTTTGCACCTGAACCTGTAATAAAAGTTCAATGTAATGAAAACACATACAATTAACTTAGACGTGGAAAAGAAGAATATGCAACATTGTACCTTACAAAGTCATTGTCGACTACTTTCCAACTGTCTCTGGAGGCATGCAGACGTACATTTATTGAGCAATTACATACTAGAACCATATTAAAAACACAATCGACTTAGATAACCTGAAACTTGAATACTTCTTAATATAAACAGTTTGAAGTATTCATCCGGTTGTAAAAAAGCAAACAAAGTTCTTATTTTCACTGCTTAAGAGTTCAAAAATCCTAGTAACCCCACAAAAAATCTATACAACTGTATTTCCGAAACATGGTAGATTTTGTGAATTTCTGATGCTGTCTATGCCAAAAAGGGTTCCCAGTACCAATAAAAGCAATCAAGTTATATAACCATTCATATAGTCATCCCTTCAGTCAGCCACTACTACACAACCCAAAAACAGTCAGAATCTAACATTTTGTTCAACAAATTATCTACATAGCTTCAATCTACACCATTAGAAAGACACATGTTAGAAACAAGTAACAATTATTCAAACTTTAATAATCAATTCACAAGTTAATGTTTTATCGAACCTAATATGCTGGTGTTCTTCTTTTTGGCTACACTCTTTCATTAAGATAAGAGAAACTTGCTTTGCCCATTCAGCTCTTATCTTATTTAGCTCATCTTCACTATATTTGTCTTTCTTTTTGTACTATAATATAACGAAGTTAGTTTAAACACACAACAACTACCAAATGAGTAAGAACATAAAAATTTTTACAAACTTTCTCACCTTCTCAGAAGGTATGTTATGGTCTACTATGATCTCTTTCATGTATCTAAGAACATAATAGCCACATTCAATGCTTCCAACTTGTTTTAGTCCCCTTACACGAACAATGTTAACTGTTCCCCATTAAATTATATAGCTAGAAACAGTTGAGGCGTAATATAAATGAGAAAAAGTCTTTTAAATAATCTGTACCTTCACTTCCGTCCATAGATTGTTCTTCTTCATGTTTTCTTCAGCTTGACTTTTCCACATCATAAAAGCCTTTGAAAACAAATTATACACAATCAGTCTCCAATATAAATTAGGCTCAACAGCTTGGATTAACGGGGAATAGTAATAATAATAATAATATGAACACACTTACTGCTTTATGACTTCCTTTGCAGCTACTTGAGTTCCTTTTCTCATTGGGTCAATGTAGTATATTTTCAAATTTGACATGTCAAACACAATTAAGGTCCAATGGTACCTGCCACAATGCATAAGACAATTATAATTCACATACAATTACTAATGATTTATCTAAGATTGTACATTTTCAAATTATATCCTGAGTTGTATGGAAGGAATACAAAGTTCCTCTCCCCAAATCTGTTTAATTTGTCTGCTATTGACTGAGACATTTCAAGACGAAGTTGAGCGTCTTGAAATTTGCTAGGCAATATGGTTTCTGGGTTTATGGAACCAAACTTCACTTGAGCAGATCCGCATTGAAATTCCCCATAAAGATGCCTACACAATCAATGACAATAACCAAACTTCACAGAGACATGAAACAAATGCCACTAAATGAATGTTTCAATTACTTGCTTGGATATTGACCGAATATGTATATGGAACACCTCATACAAACGGAAAGAAAATTTCCTGACAGCTCCTTAAAATCAATCACGCATGACATGTCACCCTCTAAGACATAGGTGCTAACTGGGTATCCAAAGACTCCCTCTTGAAATTTGATTTCAAAATGTTTATTTCTATCCACCCTAAAGTTAGCCATCGCCTCCAAAACTATAACTTTATCAGGTTTTTCAATCTCCCTTTGCTTGGTTTCATTGGTTTGAAGCCCTTTCAACTCATTAATAAGTTTCTTCTTTGTGGGGCTTGGCTGAATTGAGTCCTACCTTATACCACACACTTGTTACTTTAATTAAACTAACAAAAACTATATACACATAAACATGTCATAGGCATACATAGAGGCCATTACTCCTTACCCCAGTGGTTACAATAACAAGATCTTCAGGCCATCCAACATGCTGTCCCACAGAATCATATAAGGTAAGTGGCTCATCCTCCTCTATCTGTATAGGTAGCGGGGAATATCGCTCAAAACAGACATCAATGCATACTACCATGTTTGGCTTTGTTTGGCTTCAAATCCTTGACAATTGTACCAGTAGCCACTGGTTTTCCTTTGATATCCACTTTCAATCTATAGGTTTTAGCCTAATACACATTAACACCGTAATGAATTAGTATTAATAAACCAGTAAAAGTAATAAAAAAATGCCAACAGAATAGGACGATATATTCAAAGCTGCCAACAGTTACCTTTCTACTGCCACACTCATCTTCATCTTCAATTTTAGTGAGTCTTGGTATCTTTTAATGCTACTTTCGTACATCTCCGCAGTTGACTTCTTCTTAACTTTACAATCACTGACTTCTGGTGTATTTTTCCTCAAATCCACAGATGGATCAATGCATTCTTCCTTGTGAATGGCTGTCACTTTGTTGCTAGAGCCAACTGACTTGACATCAGCTAGTTCACTCTTTAGCATAGCCACTTCAGCATCCCTTTTCTGAAGCTTCCTCTTCAAGTCCTTCACAATTTGATCCTTCTCATAATCTCTTTGTACAAATTAAAAAAATGATGTTGGGGTCACAAATTTACCCACCCCTCTTACACGCCCACAGTGCTCATCTTCTCCTAACGCTTGCCTGAGTATATCATTGCGACCAGATGGGTCGATGACACTAGATTGAGATTGAGCTTTCAACTCATCCCACAATAGAGCACATCATACCCAAGTTATAATATCAAGAGAGTCAATATAAGTTACAATTTTTTCAACAACAAGAATCACGTTAGGATGGAAAGCTCCGCCTTTCTTTTTCTTCCTTTCAGCCATAAATCAGCTCGATCTATGGGTGAATTCCAATCTCCAGATTCTTCTCGCTGTAAAAATTGTCGAAAGTGTAGAAGTGATTTTGAATTGAGCCCAAATGGTCACGACAAAAATTAATCATAATTTAAACTAACTTTTTCCTTACCATTTTTTGGTCCAGATTTGCATGTCCTGACCTTCCTGTGCAATGGTTATATTTGTTTGCAAATCGTCTCTCCCTGTAAACCCCACTATAGGTCTTCATATATTGCAAACAGAACCGTCATAAACACAAGCTCATTTTGCTCAATAAACTAGGAAAACCTATAATTTCTAGGAAAAAAAAAATACATGTTTTGCTGTTTTTCCTTTGCAAATAAACGGTAGATGCAATTTGATTCCTAATGTTGCCAAGTAAAGTTTAATTTATTCAAAATAGATAAGAGTTGAAATAAGATATGTTAATGATAAGTCAATTTCAGTATATCCTGTATGATTACTTAACTATTAGTCTAGCACATTAAACTCCATACATATGAAGTCATGTTGTACCTTTGTGAGCCATTTTCAATATAAAATCCCATAAAGCAAGCCATATGCTTGTCACTAGTTTGTTCACATTGTTGAACATTGATATGTAGCAAAGTATGTTGTCATAAAAGAAATCATAAATAATTAAAGCTGCTTCTTTCTTTAATATAATTTAAAAATAATCAAATCCTCTTGAATTAGTAAAAAGTTCATCAGATAATTAAAAGAATCTACATATTATAAATTACCTATATTCGATCTTTTGGGTTCTAAGTTATCAAGTGACGTTCATACTATGTGTTAATTCAGTTGGAAACATTAGTGCTCTTCTTATTTTGAATTTTTAAATAGTTTCTCATGATATTAAGGGGTCTGTTATTGATTTGCTTTTTCAAATATTTCAAATTTTTTGCTTTAAGATGGATGTGTTGATGCAGAAACTCCATCAATAATAATACCCCAGACCCATAATCAAAATATCGTTAACAGAATAGGAAGACCCCAACAATTAAGATGATGAGATGATAAGCCAGCTCTTATTTAATATTTAAAGAAATTATTAGTGAAAAAATCTATAAGCCTGTATTCCGTAAACAATATTAAAATTTCCATAAATCATTGTTTCAAAACTAACATAGTCAATTTGATTCAATGTAATTATTGTTATCTAGCTCTATTTAGCAGCAGTAAATCATAGTTTTCCATAAACGTCATAAAATTTAAATCTGATTCTAAATATGATACAGCCAAATCCATTTAATTTTTCCTTCTAATATATAACTTATAATTTGTTGGCTCAGAATGAACTACTGGTAATCAAATTGTTAACCAACTACATACACCTGTGATTTATTGTTTCTAGGCAGATTTAATATTCACAATAATTAACCTTAGTAAGCCATTATCAGTCCACCTGTTTAAAAATAAGCAAGCTTCAATGAAATTCTTTGCAAATCTTAGCATATCATGCTAAGCATGTCACAAACAGTTTTGGCAATCAGTAAAAAATTATTAACATAGTTAAAGTTAATGCTTTTGATCATTGCGTGAAATTCCACTGTTAAACAATGACGAATAAATTCCTCCCAATCCTTCTGTTTAATATATTTCTTCCACTCATCTGATGGATTTGCTAACTTTTTAAAATCATTCTTATTTGGCCTTATAACCTTGCTTGTCAAGTTTGTCTTGAAGGAGCTCCATGCTCTACATGCACTATGCAACAAATCCTTCTTGAAGCGTACATCAATAGCAAATTTACGCTACATAGAAAGTAATGAAAATTAAAACACAAAACATTAGCGAATACTAAGTGAATGCAACATAATGTCGTAGGAAACGTACCAGGACTTCATCCTAAATGCCATCTTTTTATTTCAGCTGGCAGAAGCGTCCAATCCTTGTATGAAAGAGGGACTGATTGATGTGCTAAAACACCAACAGTAGTAACAAGCTCATCAGCATTTTCTTCAACAGGTTGTCCATTGCTGTTAAACTAAACCGGTAGTTTCTCTCCTTTATTCGCTTTGTTTTTCTTCTTATTTGTGCAAATGCCTCTGGTTTTACGCTTCTTATTTGGTGGCTCTGCAGTTTCATCGTCTTCCATACGTTCATACAATTCATCCTCCAAGTGCTGGTTTAGTTCATCTTCATTCATCGCGGCAGACCTAAATTCAATAAGGTAAACTGCCAGCAGCCAATTTCACTCAGTAAATCCAAACACATTATAATATTTTTCATGAATCAAAACAAATAAGTGCAACACATAGATTATGAATGATATAATGCAAAAGACGTTATAAGCATACCAGTGAAGCACAAACAGTTGCCAAGAAAGTTATATCAAGGTTGTGTTGCCAACCCAAATTCCCTCTAAATCCTCTCTAATACAGCCACTGTCATTATCCTCAAATCCATCAAATGAGTCTAAGTTAGACAAATTCTTTGTATATTAATGTTGCTTAACCAACGTTTGAATTTCATCCTGACTTTTATCTATTTTATAATTATTATCGGATGTGAATTGGACTAAAGACCAACTTTCATCACTTTGGCCTCCAAAATAAAAGACTTGCTTCACTTGATAGAACAAATGAATCAGATTTGTGACCAATTCAATTAAGATCTACAATGTAACACCAAATTCATCCACTTTCACATCACCGTTGTTGTCAAGCCAATCACACTTAAACTACAGTAAAACTTAGTTCATGGTATTCTAAAGTCCATATTTTTCATATTACACCATAAAAACACAATTCTTCAACTATTGGATTTTTATCCTTCGCACTTGAAATTTGCATTGTAGTGGCAACAATGCTGACTCCAGAAGTTTGATGAACCTTGTTTTCCCCATAATCCCTTGTGTGGTAATGACAACTGTTGATGACATAACCAGGGTAGGTTGTCACATATGGACGAGGCCCTTGTGCCAACGAACGCAAGGTGGCAGAGACATCATTTACTGCCTTTCCAACCTAGTTACAAAATAAAGAGTTTGTCATTCCAGATTCAGGTGTGGCTAAGCACAAACTAAGATAGCCAGTATTGTAGTATAATGTTGTCAAACAATACATCCGTCAAATTTGAACCATTCAATGAAAGTACAATTGTGCTCATCTTGAAGCCACTTTGGGTTTTTCACTTTCCTTGGGAAACGATTTTTAAACCATTTCATATGCATTCTATCAAAATTGAAGAAGGATAGTCAGTATTGAATGAATAAATGAGGAAAAAAGTTGTTAACACAACAAGAATAAAGAAATTAGATACTTAATGTACAGTTGGACTTCATCTATGTTTTGCAAGATGTAGAGGTGTGCTTGTGCCCATTCATCAACACCAATATGGATCACTCAACCACCAAGCAATAGACTATCTTCATAAATAAGTACGTCAACCACATGCACATACTCAGAGCAAAAATCGATTGCTTCGGATGCAATATAACACTCAGTAATACATCCTTCAAGTTGATATCTATTCCAGACATACCCTTTAAGTATTTTCATGAATCACTCAAAAGGATACATTCATATAAAGTAAACTGGGCCACACAACCTTACTTCTCTAACAAGATGTATGGTTAAATGTACCATGATGTCGAAAAACGAACGTGAAAAGTATTTCTCAAGTAAGCATAGGGTAATGATGAGATCACTTTGTATTTGGTTCAACCTAGGAGCCTCTACCACTTTGGTGCAAAGTTCATTAAAGAAGATACAAAACCTGGTAATAGCATACCAAACATGCCTAGGTAAAACAGTTCTTATGGCCAATGGTAGTAGGTGCCACATGAGAGCATGACAATCGTGAGACTTAAGTCCAATAAGCTTCAACTCATCTATGGAAACAACTTTTTTAAAATTGGAACAATAGCCAAAGGGAAGTCTATGGTCATATAGTGTTTGACAAAACATTTGTTTCTCTTGCTTACTAAGTGTGTAACAAGCAAAAGGCAAATATGTTCTATTGTTTTTAGTAGTTGGTTGTAACTCATTCCTTAAACCCATGTCAACAAGATCTAATCTAAAGGCCAAAGCATCTTTTATTTTCCCAGGAATATTTAACAATGTGCCAAAGATATTGATGTAGCATGGCTTATTTTATTCTCAGGGTTATTATAGTCTTTTAATCTTTATTTAATTAGAGTTTCATTTTCATTTGAGAAATCATTAGTTTAGAGATTTTGACTCAAAAGACGGATTTTGACTTATCCTAATTTAACTCAAATTCCCAATATGTCTTGATTAGTATAAATAGGTTTTCATTATTATTTTTACAGACTTTATACAAGCATTATTCAGATATTGATTATTTCATATTGGAGAGTTATGTGAGTGTTTGTTGGAGATTGATCGTGTTTGTTCTTGATTTTGGCTTGTTTATATTACGTGTTCCCCATCAAATTGGTATCAAAACCTAACTTCGTTTCTGTAAAATCATTCCAAATTCCATAAACTCTAAATACACAAAACTCCAATCGCAGTCATTGTTTATCGTTGGATTTACTGTTCACCATTGGGAACCGGCGAACCACCCATCACCGAATTTACCAAATCGTAGATCGGGCCACCCTTATCATTCTTCCCTTCATCACCATCCCTAAAATCTCATCGAAAAGCCTTCAAAAACCCAAAATTAATTTCAGTACCACCACACAAACCACCCTCCTCCACTGCACGTGAACCGACACTGCCATTGTCAATTGCTTCAAAAGCCATTGTCTAACAAAGCACATCTGTTCCCGCTAGACGTTCATAGCAAAAAACCGGAGACCCATTGCGAAAATCGGCTTGCCATTGTGGTCTTCATCTCCCGCAACCAACCACCAAGCACCACCACGACCACGACTTTCACCAATCGCTGATCTGCTGCCTGGACACCTCGATGTTGCCATCAAGTTGCTGAAAGTTGTCTCACTCGCGCACGCGCCGCCACCCGAGAGTGCTTTGGATGTTTGAGGTTAGGCGCTTCTTTGTCAATTTTTAAAGTTGACTGAAATTTTTTATTAGGGGCTTTCAATTAATTTGCCATTGCATCAAGCCTAATATTCTAGAAACCCACCAACTTTGCATAATTACACTACTATCTGAGCTTTTAAATTTTTGCAGTTTACCCCTTTACATTTTTACCCCTACATTCTCTATTTACAGATTACCCTATACAATTTCAGTACATTTCACTTTAGCCTATACTTTTAATTACAAGTTAGCCTTCATATTTCATTTTATTTTGATTTAACAAAAAAAAATCATTGCATATTTACTTTTCTTGCCTTTATTTGCATTGCAGCAGCATCATATTTAATTTTATCACTCATAGGAAATTTAAGTATAGACTTAGCATAACCACTTTAAAAAAAAAAAGGGCAGACCAAAATCCCCCTCCTGACCAACTTATCTAACAACATATCCAACAACCTGATTTAAATACCATAAACAATAGATTGAATGGATTACAACTTGATTCAATCGCATGGAACAAATAGAAATTGACATTAGAGAACAAATTAATCGCAAGGATAACAATATTGGATCATTTAATAGGTTTGATAAGGGTAAGAAAGTCATAGGATCTATATCTAAAAGACACCATGAACGAGAATTTACTCATAATCCTTTGTTTGAAGATGATAGTGATAATAGAGGCAGTTATAGAAGCAATAAAAGTCATTCCATGCATGAGTCATCTGACATTCCAAAAGGTGTCAAGCATAATGTTCCTGAGTTTGATGGTAGGTTAAAAGGCACGGTTTTCCTAGATTGGATAGATGCCATAGAGGAACGCTTTACATGGCATGACATGGTAGACACCTGCTGTGTTCATTTTGCTTGATTTAAGTTAGTTGGTACTGTTAAGATCCATTGTCAGTCTATAGAACGTAGATTTTACCAACAAAATCGTCGTCCTCATACTTTGAAAGAATTGAAAATGGACCTTACACAAAAATATATCCCTCAGTCCTATAAAAAACAACTTTACAGACAATTGCTTAACCTTAGGTAGGATTCTTCTAGTGTCTTTGAGTACCAATATAAGTTTAATAGTCTTCATATTAGGTGTAACATCATAGAGTTTGATGATGCCACCACATCTAGATTTAACAATGGACTTAGGTATGACATTCAGCATATTGTTAAGTTAAGCTATCCTGGCAATTTAGAAGATGCCTATAATAAAGCCTTAGATGCTGAACTCCAAACTAAAGCTTATAATACTAGGCAAACTTCTTCAGTGCATACTCCATCTCCTCAAATTAATGCTTTCAAAGAAGCAACTTTAATCAACAATCCTCTACTACTAGAGCTTCTAATTCATCAACTCCTAGTTACCCTACAGCGAGTGCTTCAAATCCCAATGTTAATTCCCGTTTCAACTTGAGTAGGGATAGATCAATAAGCGCTTCAAACCAATCCTTTAGTAACTCCAACAACTCTCCCATTGTGCGTCACAATTGTTAAGGTAGAGGTCATTTTGCTTCTCGTTGTCCTACTCATACCACGACCATAGGGTATGACCCTAGTGAATCAACACATGAGGATCTTTAAGGAGAGGTCTTAGAACCATTAGAGAAGAATGAAGATTTAGGATTATGAGACATTCACGAAGAGGAGTTTGAGGAACAATTGTCAGTTACACGTTGTATCTTGTCCACTTCAGTAGTTTTTGATTCTTGAAAGAGAACTAGTATTTTCCATACTTCAATCCTCGTTAAGAGTCAATTGTGCAAACTAGTGATTGATGGAGATAGTACCTTAAATATCATCTCCAAGCTGCAATTGATAAGTTTAAACTCACTCCAGAGACTCACCCAAATCCTTTCCAGGAGCTTGGGTCAATAAAACAACCCTACTTGTCACTCATAGATGTCTTGTTCCTCTTAAGTTGTGTTCTTACAATAAAAATATCTATTGTGATGTGTTACCCATGGATGTAGCTCATATCCTCCTACGTAGACCTTGGCTTCATGGCCATAATGTTATAAACCATGAGAAAGAGAATATCTATGTGTTCAATCACTGTGGTAAACCTATTATTTTAAAACCAGCCAAACCTACTGATAATTGTAAGGTTTCAATTACGGTTCAAAAAGATAAGTCAACTCCAAAGCCTAGATCTAATACTTTAGAACCTAAGAAACATAATTTGAATATTCTGGCCCTAACTCATTTTATGAAAGAAAGCCAAGAGATTAGTGTTGTGTACACTTTGGTTCTAAAAGAACAATCACCAGAGTCTAGTTTTAGACTTTCCCCATAAGGTTGTGTGTAACCATTACCACAGGCCAATAACTATAAGCACTACTTAGGGTACTTTGTGGATTTATCCCATCAGCTGAAATAGCTAACCTAAGATTTCTACTCTCAACTCCCAAACTAGGCCACATTCGATCAACTAACTTCCAAGAAGTTGTGTCAGCAGAATGCCTAAGTTTGCCATCTATAAGTCTTGCATTGGCATGCCAAGTTAGGATTTTTGCAATTTCTAAATTTTTTATATAACCTCTTAAACCTTGGGATGGGAGGAAATTACCACAATACTTTGGCAGGAATGCCTTTTTTAGAAGTCGAGGATTTATTGGTTGCCTTCCACCTTGACAGCCCACAACTGGGACAACATGAGAAAGATGCAAACTCTTTCCTTTATAAAAGGCATTCATTAGGACAAACATGTATCTTTTCATATGACAAACCCAATGAAACTATTGTTTTCTTTGCTTCATACATGGATGAAGGCATTTCATTTTTTGGTAGTAGCATTTTGGATGACATTCAATAACTCTGAGAAACTATTGTCTGACCAACCAAATCTCTCTTTAATATTATAAAGTTTCCATCAATGCAGATAATTTTGAGAAATTTGTGCAACCTAGGTATAAAGACTTCTCAGCATCTTCAAGCAAAGTTTTTAATTTGTTCGGGTCATCCTCACAATATTAAAAGGCATCATTGACCATATCTACAGTTTCATGTAGAGGAAAATCATTGCATTCATCAAAGGATGAGTTAAAATTGCTAGGTTCGCTAAAAGGATTTGGTTCCCCATGCCAAATCCAAGTTTGGTCATTTGTGTCAAGCCCACTAACAAATAAATGGTTTCTAATTTCGTTACGAGTGTGTAAGGCCAAGCAACAACATGCATTGCATGGGCACTTCAAAAAAGATGTGTTGGGATCGTGGGTAGTTGCACACTTTAGGAAATTATCAACCCCATTTTCATACTCCTTGGACAATTTATCCTTCCACAACCAGGATTTATCCATTCTTGGAATATGTAGTACACTTGCGGATACAAGTTACTTTTAAGTGTGTGTTAAGATACATACATTATTTTCCATTCTTTTGCATTTACAACAGGTTTAAATTTTTTGTTTCTATGTTTTTTATTTTCTATTACTGTGTTTCTTCAATTTAAATGGAATTTATAGGTGGTGTTTAATGTAGATGGAGGACTAAGTTCTAAGTTTGTTTGCATCTTTAACAACAACAACAAAAAAAAAAAGGATTTGTAACTACACAATATAACATCAATAAATTAGGAAGAATGCAAATTCAATTGGAGGTTCATGCCTTGTGAATGTTATAATGCAAAAACAAATCAAAACAAGACCAAATTCCTCATAAAATAACACATCATTAACACTAGATATCAGTTATGCTTTATGAGAAGATAAAAAATGGAATAAGGATTTGTAACGACACATCATAGCATTAATAAATTAGGAAGAATGCAAATTCAATTGGAAGTTTATGCCTTATGAATGTTATAATGCAAAAACAAATCAGAACAAGGCCAAATTCCTCATAAATCAACACATCATTAACACTAGATATCAATTACGCTTTATGAGAAGATAAAAAATCCAATTCATACCAATTACGATGAAACAACATATTAAAAAAATGAATGCAAGCATTTAACTCAGCATGAATAGCAAACAATATATCAATAATAGTTGAAAGCAATCAAAACAAAATTAATAGTCTCAAATAGCATATGAATAACACTTGAAACTAACTTAAAACATCATGAATAGGAACTGGTGAAGCTTACCTCTAGTAATGGATGAAGATTGTGTTCTATGTGGATCAACCAAGTTTGTTTTCTCTCCAACAGCTCGAAAATCTAATACATGGAGATGCTAGTCCTTGTTGATGGCTTATTACTGTCAAATAACATATTATATAAAATAAATAATATTAATTTGTGACAATTTGTTACTTTGTGACAGTATTGATTAAAATCAAAAACTAAAACTAGATTTATTGATTCCAAAGATTAATTTAAAACACACTTAATTTCCAGGCTTCAAACTACAAAATAATATTTACAAGCAGATATAGTGGTGCATGCCATCAGGATGGTCAATTTATTTTTAAAGCATAAACATAATAATTGAATAAGACCAAGAAAGAATATTTGTTAGATGCATTCTCAACTACCCAATGATTTAAATTTAATGACCAGATTATTTATAAGCAGAATATAATGGTGCGTACTAGCAGGCTGGTCAATTTTTTAATGCATAAAAATAAAAATTTCATTCTACCAAGAAAGAATATTTGTTAGATGCATTCTAGCCAAAGTAATAATAATGAATTAAGAAAAAAGAAAAGCGTTTGAGTACGTAAGTTAAGAATTGTTTCCAATTTTATGATGCATAGAGCAATGGTTAAGTTGTGAAGAGTTAGAAGTGTGATTCATAGCACAACAAACCTGGGCAAGTCTGATTTCAGTGTACTATTGGCAAGTTGTGATTGATAGTTTTTGGTACTCTTAAGCCTTTAAAGCTTTTAAAACTATATAGAACTGGAAACGCATCCAAGACAAAAACAATATAACTTTAAACCGAACCTCATTTCCCATGAATCAGTTATTAAGAGATTCCAGTAACTTAAGGCTTACTTGGATATGCAACCAATTTGTTTACCAGGAACTCATTAAAGAATAGAGAATTGAATGCATGATCAAGCAATTAATTAACTTAAATTTGGAGAGCAGAGGGAACGAGTAATGGTACATTAGAACTTATCAAGCTAACAAAATAAAACTGTGTTGTGTAAGCAATGAAGCAGACATCGTAGCTATCACTATTTCAAGTACAAATAATATTTTTATAATTATAGTTTGATCACCTGAAGCTGTTAGAATGTTGTTGCCCTCCTACAAAAAAGTGTAGAACATAACATTAGAATTAACACAAAAGACTGGTCAAAACATCTTGAATTAAATTATAAATCACATTTGTTGAATATGTAGCTTCAGCTGGCTGATCCCCTAACAGTTGTAACTTACAAAAGCAAGAGACACATGCTTGAAACAACATTTAATTTGCTCGAGATATTTGGAAAAACACGAATTTTAAATTTGATGCAATATGTGTAATTTAATTTGCATGATATTTTATACGCATGAATATTCGTCAACTTTTTAGTAGATATATAGTTCAAAGCTGCCACGCGGAAGTTCCAGCATATAAGGTAGCTAGCAGCAAAAGATTGCATGAATAATTAAATATACCCTCATGTACATGTATTCTTTTTATAGGTTATTAGCGCATTTATTCTTCATTTTTTTAATCCTTTTTCATGTCATTACAGTACTCAACTCATCTCTTCTCTTATTTAATTAAAAGCCTGCAAAGAGATAATTTGATGTAAAATGATTTATTTTATTATTAGGGTTATTATAGTCTTTTAATCTTTATTTAATTAGGGTTTCATTTAATTTGGGAAATTATTAGTTTAAGGATTTTGACTCAAAGAGGGATTTTGACTTATCCTAATTTGACCCAAATTTTAATATGTTTTGGTTAGTATAAATATAGACTTTTATTTATTTTGACAGACATTATTCAGATATTAATATTTCATATTGGAGAGATTTTTCATACAGATTGTTGAGTTATTTGTTGTGTAATTGTTAGTTGGAGGTTGTTCGTGTTTTTTCTTGATTTTGGTTTGTTCTTGTACAGGTTCCCCGTCACAATTACACCACAAACTACATTGTAACATTATTTAGATTAACTAGAGTCACTTTATGTAGAAAAATAAAATTATGAGCAATATATATAAGGTAGTAGTACTAGCACCTCAATGAATTACCTAATGAATTATCAGCAATATATGAGGTAGTAGGACCGACACCTTAATTTGAATTTTGTATAAAACAATGAAGGAGAATATCATAGACATGCATATGTAAAGATATCTATGTTACTCGTCTAATTTTTAGAAGATTAATATCCCTGCCATGCAGCATATATATTGACCAGTAGGCATATGTTAACCACCATAAAATTCCAGAAGCGAGCAAAAGACAGGAATAACTGGCATTTTGCAATACTTTTTACTGCCTAAAAAGGAGTTAGCTAGCAATAGGTTTTGAAGATCAGCCAAAAAAGAAATGTATCAAAAAATTAAATAATAAGCAACAGTACAAAACAACACCAGGTTATCATCCTTCTCTATTTCTAGAAAACAGAAAATACAATTTCATCATTCTATTGATTAACAAATGTGATTTATGAAGTAATTGTTTATCAAATACATTATATTGAAGGAAAAAATAATAGATAAATATAAGGCACTTCCACTCCAAATCAAAGAGACACATCCGATAGATTAAAAGGTGAAACGATTTTTAACTTACAGAAATTAGCTTGTTCAGTCACAGGATTGCTTAGCCAGATGCTCAATCAATCATCAAGTTCATGCAACGGATTAGCCTATGAATCCCTAGCAAGATCCTGGAATGATGTCAGTTTACAACAATTCATTTACCCTAATGCATCAAAACTTCTCCAAAAGCTAAATTGACGAACAGGATAGTACAGAATAGCAGTGACAAGCACCTTTGACAACTCAGAAAATGCATATCAATCTCAGACTTCACCTCTGACACCTACAATTTCTAAAGGGTAATGAGCAAATCTTAATATCACTTCCACTATATATGTCTTATTTAAGAATAAAGCAGTTAAAGAACATCATTAAGGCAAAAGGAAATGAATCTGCATTTACATGATTGTATCAGTTCTAATTAATTACAAGTCACAGAGTCTCAAATAGCAAATAAATCTGCACTTGCATGATTGTATAATAATTTTAAATCCAATAATAGAATCCATGAAAAAGCAACCAAATCAATCTGTAAGCCAACAATTACACAGTAGTAAATCTTAAACTTAGAAATAAAGTTCACTTAAAGAATCTGCACTTGCATGATACATACGTACAAATTAACTTTAATTTCCTTGTTTCAGTAAACATGCACCAAGGTCAATTCATTGTTTAGTAGCCTACTTGGTGGTTGATAAGACAAAATAAATTTCAAGCTAATAGGACCAACTTGCTGTCTGCCTCACTCTATTAGACCAAACAAAGTATCACTCATTTTATTAAACTTGCACTCCGGGACAAGCAAACACCCCAAATTGATTTAAAGAAGAAAATAAACAATATGACAGAGAGATTCACAAAAACTAACAAAAGGATTCATTAAATTACGCTGAACCTAAGTAAAGAATTATCAGTACACAGTCCAAAGCAAATAAAAAATACTTAAGAGACACAACATGAGTTGAAAGAGGATACTCACTCTTGAAACAAGAAGAAACAGAGGCTTTTACAGAACGATAGCTATTGTCGATAAGATTGATTGAATTTCAGATCTTCTCTAACAAACAACTCCCATAAATTTCAAATAATCTTAGTTACCGAAACCTTAATTAGGCAAAAAGTGAACAAAAAGGCAAAGTTACCTTAATCAACAAAAAGTTCAGAAACCTTAATCTGTAAAAGAGAGAGCAGAGAAGAGAGTTAGACTGCAGCAAACGCAAACGCAAATTAGCAAATTTCCAAAACGCAGCAAGCACAAATGAAGATTGCTGAAACGCAGAAAAATTAACAAAAGGAAAATTAATCAGCAAGTGCAGTCTAAGAAATTCCCATACCCATAAATCTGCTCAAAACACAAGCTTTTACCAAACCCATTGAAGGAACTCACGGCAAATTTAAACCAAATCCAGAAACATAAATGTAATACTCCAATCACTAGCTTACTACAGTTGAAGATTAAACATAATACATTTAACCGAAATGTTAGGAACATAAACCCGGATCAGATGAAGCATAAACTATAAAGGTAGCTAATGTATTAACCAAAAAAAAAAAAAAACAAAACAAAACAAAACAAAACAAAACACAGGTCTATCAAAATCACCGATTATACAAATGAAATGTTAAAATAACATTAATTGGCAGCATATGCTTCAATTATTAAATTATTATACAAAACCATATAATAATTGACAGCATTACAAAACCCCCCCAAATATTTAAAAATATATTTCACAAGGATACAAAAAATTCTAGTAGTGTATGTTTATAATTATATTCCAGGGATATATAGAAGAGAAAAATAGAGTTAGATATTTAATATTTTTACATGCCAAAATTTACTTTAAACCTATCATCTTTCTATTTCATATAAATAAAATGAATAGTTAAAAATAAATATAAATCCAAATACATGCAACCACAGCAGGATGAAATTTGAGGATGGATTTATTATAAATTCTCTCATTATAATAGATCCTATTTTATTAAATTGAAAAAAAATTATTCATAAATTTTGTTTTGTCTAAGAATTTTGGTTTTCTCCCCTAATTCACAAATAAATACGACCTATTGATGACATTTAACGATATTAGAAGTTATTGAGAACATTTATACATGAAAATCTCATTCCATTCACTTTTTAATGATCATTCTATTATCATGCAAACAGAATTGAAAATAAAATGTTATCTAACCTGACGGTGACAACCATAATGTTTACCTCGATTTCTATTTTCACAGCCGGGGTTACATAAACATTTCATTAATAAGCAATGTTATATTTTAAAATTTTAGATTTTGAAATACAGTAATACTTATGAGCCGATATGATGTAAATATATTCGGTGGGTAAAATTAAAAATAATTTTTTAAAAAAATTATTAGTAAATTATTTGATAACTATTCATCTAATAGTGAGTTTGTGCCACAATTATGTTGTATATATTAAGTTGTATATATAGAATTATTGTTAAAATAATATAACATCAATTTAATTTTATTGAATTAATTATTTATAATCTACTATTATCATTCATATGATACTTTAGATAAACAACAAATCAATAAAAACATAAATAATCAATTTTAAACAATTAAGTTAATTTTAGTCCAATATTATTCCCCATATGCCAATTTATTGAGATTTTTTTTAAAAAAAAAGAAGTGTTACAATTATACACTCACCTATGCAAATTGATACGACATTTTTTTTCCTATTATTATCAAACATCCTTCTCAATAAAGGTTAATAATTTTCACTTTTTAATCATAGAATAACTCCTGAGTTTATATAAAAAATTGTTCATAAAATAATACTATTATCCTAGTTTAATCTTTATAATAAGAGAATTAAAATGGCATCGCTTTTTCCTTCGTATATGGAATTTTTTGTAACTTTTTCAGATTTTACTGAACTCGATCTTATTCATGTCGGGGTTTTTTTTGTTTTTTTTTTAAATATTGGGTTACCATTGATATTTGTAGATACTAAATGAACAAAATTTTGTTTTCATTGTATTTTCGTATTACGAGGGCTAATCTCTCTTGTGGCTCTCATAATACGGTAAAGATGTCAAATCATACTTATATTAAAAATATGATATTCATATCAAAAAAATGTAATTAAAGTTTAAAATGGTCATAACAAAAGCAGACTTGTTTAGACATGCTATAATTAAATGGATAATACATACATTTATAAATATATAAAAAATATCATATTTACAATATATTTAAAATTTAGCATCCTATTTGATCTTTTTAAAGGGATTTTGTTTTCTCCAATAACTCAAAAAACTAACTATTGTATTTACAAACTCCAACTAAACTCAAATCATAACATTGATAGCTAAGTTATGAAAGCATTTCATGAGACGAGAATTTGATTGGAATTGTAGGATGATGATCATTCTAATTCCATACTTTATCTTAATTTCACATAAGAATGGCCTCATGCAAATAAAGTAATAATATAATCGATGGTGCAGTGAGATGTTTTTATGGTTCGTGAAGTTCATTGGAGGAATTGTTTGCTTTTGATGATTTAGAGTTAGGGTTCTGATTTGTTTTCTATTGTAATGAATTTCGTCCCTCTTCGTTGTTTTTGAATAAGTTGTGGGGTGAGTTTGATCTCTTAGGGTTTTGCTTTCTTGCGAAGATGAGATTTGGGTTTCTATTGTTCATCTCTTGAAAATCATTATTATTATATACTATTTCGATCAAATCTTAAAAAGTATTATGAACTTTTGGCATGTCTATGGGATTCAATTAAGGGTATATCCCAATCCATCATGTGGAATCACACTCCATCGACCTTTCTTTCGCAGTAAAATATTCTCAATGAATAAGAGTTATGAGAAGAATTCATTTGATATCTCTATGACCATGAGTAGATGGATGATATCTGTTTTAGTAAATATATAAATAATCATAGTAATTGTAATATATTTTTTATCATCTTTTTGTTTTTTTAGAGGGATTTGGTTTTCTCCAATAACTCAAAAATAAATAATTATTTACAATAGTTATAATCACAGGACCAACTATACTCATATCACAACATTGACACACGAAACTCATGATATTTAAAGCTATGAAGAACATTTAATTATATGAAAATTTGATTTGAATCACATTATGATCATTCGAATGACATGTTAGATCTTTCTCATAAGCTTGGCCTCATGTAGATGAAGTGATAATATCTATCTAGACACATTTGAGCAAAATCATGTTTACAAATTTTTACAATTTTTTTATTAAAAAGTATTAGGAATGTTTAAGTACAATTCATGGTAGATATGTTTCCGGATGACTAAAGTGAAGATTTATAGAAACAGAGCAGAGAAAAAATAAAAGCAATCTGTGAATTATCAGATATTGATTAATCATGCTTGAATAAGTTGCTCAAATGATACATAAGATATTTATACATGAATATGTAGAGTTTGAATGAGAAAAGAAATTTGCAACGGTAAAGCTGACATCAAGGATCTGCATCAATCTTGGAAAGCTGATGTCAAGGATCTGCATCAATCTTGAAAAGCTGATATCAAGAAGCAGCATCAATCTTGCAAGAAAATTTCTTCCAGAATCTTCAAGCAATTAGGAAAAATATTTATTTCCTGATTTGGAGCATAATGCAAGATTAGTTTCCATGGTTATGTCTTTTCTCTCTAATGGTGAAACATTGACAGCCTCCAACATTGCCTTTGATTCAAGATTTTGAGATATTGACTTTATCACCCTTCCTCAAGCTAGTGAGTGGAACACGGTGAACTCCTAGCTTGACACAAAATTGACAATGAGAATGCTTAGGTAATGGCTTACTTAGAATTTTCAGCAATTGGGTATACTGATAGAACATATTTTGTGCTTAGAGACCAATGAGAAACTTTTTCCCGGATTGAGTGGTATTTTATCTTAATGTTTTTAATTCTGGCGTGAAACACTGGGTTGGTAGTCATGTAAATTGCACTGCGATTGTCACTAAACAATTGAGGTTGTTGGTGTAGAGAAATGCCAATGTCTCATTAGCAAGTATGTGATCCAAGCGATCTTAGCTATTGTAGATGCCAATGCACGGTATTTTGCTTCGACGCTTGAGTGAGAAACAGTTGGTTGCTTTTTCAATGACCACGATATGCAATTGGATCTAAGGAAAATGCAATAACCTATAGTGCTTTGTCTAGTTGTTGGACAACTTGCCAAATCTGCATCACAAAAGGCATTAAGATTAAGAGTACTTTGGTTAAGAAATCTAATACCATGATCAAGTGTGCCTGTGACATATCGCAGTATCCACTTAACGGCTCAAAGATGGACGAGGCTTAGTTTTCTGTAGATGTTGACACACATGGTTTATGGCTTAAGTGATATCGGGTCTTTTGAAAGTGAGATACTGTAAAGCACGTACTATACTTCGATATTCTGTAACATCTATGGGATTATGATCATCAATTAAAGTTTGTGGCCTAATGGCAATAGGAGTTGTAAGCTTGGAAGCCTCGAGCATCTTAGTTTTAGTAAGGAGATCCTTGGCATATTTCATTTGAGATAGAAAAATACCACCAGAGAAATATTTGAATTCAATGCCTAAGAAAAAATCAAGTGATCCAAGACCTTTAACAGCAAAGGCTTTGCCGAATTTTTCAATGAAGCTTTGAATAAGAGTACCATTGTTACCTGTAATAATAACATCATCAACATATACTAACAATAAAATTATGTTACATTTTTCATGATAAATAAAAAGAGAAGAATCAGCCTTACTATGACAAAATCCCATAGTAAATAGAGATTGAGATAGCCGTTCAAACCAAGCACGTGCTGCTTGTTTTAAACCATATAGGTATTTATGAAGTAAACACACATGATTACGTTAAAAAAGGATTAATAAAACCTAGAGGTTTCTCCACGTATATTGTCTCTTTGAGATATTGACCATGTAAAAATACATTTTTCACGTTAAGTTGACAAAGAGACCATTTAGAGACCATAGCAATGGCTAAAACAAAGATGGATTGTTTTTGGTTTAATCACTGGACTAAGAGTTTCGTCGTAGTCTAATCCGGGAACTTGAGTGAATCCCCTTGCGACAAGTCTAGCCTTGTTGCGATCAAGACTACCATCCTCTTTGTATTTGATGCGATATATCCATTTAGGCTCATCACGTTATTAGTATTGACTGGTCGAGAAACAAGACTCCAAGTCTGATTCTTATGGAGCGCAATCATTTCTTCCTTCATGGCATCCACCCATTGTGGCCAAGTACTTTATTTGCTTTAAAAAAATGGCAAGCAAGAGACAATAAATACGAGCTAACATGCACGATTTAAGGCCATGTTTGGAAATTTGACCATCAAGTATGTGATTATCATTTCCCATTCTCTGTAATTCATTTATTAATTTGTGCCATATGAAAAAGTTTGAAAAGAATGGACTGTATATGGTTATATATAGTAGTGCATTGTAATGGAATATCTTGGAAGGACCCATCCATTTGAAATTTCTTATGTTTTGGTGGTATTTGATTGAATAACGTGGCTAGGAGCCTCAACATAGAAAACGTGTGGAGAGTAAGAGATCCTTCAACCTTCATCAAACTAATCGTACCACATCACATTAGTATGACTATAAGATTAATAAATGAGTATCACATCACACCAAACATGTTGTCACTATCTTTAGACTTTATGTTACAAAACTTTTATCTGATTCTTATACCATATCAACATAACTATAAAAGACAAATTTCTCGTTTCATAATAATGGACTTGCATGTTATAGTAATAGACTTACCACTTGTTTCATGTAACTTACATTAGGAGAGAATATGAATTTACATCAAAAATTGGAATTTTATTAGTGAGAAAGAAAATAGTGCTTTCTTACAAGAATTAAGAATATTGGAGTTTGATTTATAATTAAGAACAATGAACTATTGATTGAATAAAATAATTAAATTTTGACTTATAATAAAAGAATTGCATCCTGTTGATCATGATTTACTACGTAAAACTAAAGAATGTTTAAAGTTAGAATTTTCAATATTCTAAATAGAATACATAAAATTGATACACTAGAAGGTCTTATTAATATATTCTAATTTTTTAAAATTTTAAACTAACATCGAGCGAGCGACTTGCAACACGCACAGACACCCACCCACACACAGACACACACATATAAAGGCTTTATCCGCTATTTAAATATCAACCTGTGACGAATTAATCTCAGAGATTTGGAGCACCTAGTAGTTCAAAACCCAATGATAAAACAATTTGCATTTTCTTCCCTTTCACGTGTTATCATCATTTCATTGAGAAACGCTTGGAAGGACAATGAATATTGATTAAAACTCATTATTTGTACAATAAACTGATTACATGATGATGGAGCTGCAAACATTTTTGGAGAATAGGCATGTTTAAACTTCATAATATATTTACAAAGTACTTTATTTGCTTAAAAAAGTTGGCAAGCAAGAGACAATAAATAAAAGCTAACATGCATGATTTAAGGCCATGTTCGGAAATTTGACCATCAAGTAAGTGATTATCATTTCCTATTCTCTGTAATCTATTTATTGATTTGTGCTATATGAAAAAGTTTGAAAAAAATGGATTGTATATGGTTATATATAGCAGTGCATTGTAATGGAATATCTTGGAAGGAACCATCTATTTGAAGTTTCTTATGTTTTTGTGGTATTTGATTGAATAACGTGGCTAGGAGCCTCAACATAGAAAACGTGTGGGGAGTAAGGGATCGTTCAACCTTCATCAAACTAATCGTACCACATCACATTAGTATGACTATAAGATTAATAAATGAGTATCACATCACACCAAACATGTTGTCACTATCTTTAGACTTTATGTTACAAAACTTTTATCTGATTCTTATACCATATCAACATAACTATACAAATTTCTCGTTTTATAATAATAGACTTGCATGTTATAGTAATAGACTTACCACTTGTTTCATGTAACTTACATTAGGAGAGAATATGAATTTACATCAAAAATTGGAATTTTATTAGTGAGAAAGAAAATAGTCTTTCTCACAAGAATTAAGAATATTAGAGTTTGATTTATTATTAAGAACAATGAACTTTTGATTGAATAAAATAATTAAATTTTGACTTATAATAAAAGAATTGCATCCTGCTGATCATGATTTACCACGTAAAACTAAAGAATGTTTAAAGTTAGAATTTTCAATATTCTAAATAGAATACATAAAATTGATACACTAGAAGGTCTTATTAATATATTCTAATTTTTTAAAATTTTAAATTAACATCAAGCGAGGGACTTGCAACACGTGCACACACCTACACACCCGCACACCCACATATATGAAGGGTATATCCATTTCGCAGGATATTTAAATATCAACCTGTGACGAATTAATCTTAGAGATTTGGAGCACCTAGTAGTTCAAAACCCAGTGATAAAACAATTTACATTTTCTTCCCTTTCACGTGTTATCATCATTTCATTGAGATACGCTCGGAAGGACAATAAATATTGATTAAAACTCATTATTTGTATAATAAACTGATTACATGATGATGGAGCTGCAAACTTTTTTGGAGAATAGGCATGTTTAAACTTCAAAACAAATTTACAAAGTACTTTATTTGCTTAAAAAAAATGGCAAGCAAGAGACAATAAATGCAAGCTAACATGCATGATTTAAGGCCATGTTTGGAAATTTGACCATCAAGTAAGTGATTATCATTTACTATTCTCTATAATCTATTTATTAATTTGTGCCATATGAAAAAGTTTGAAAAAAATGGATTGTATATGGTTATATATAGTAGTGCATTGTAATGGAATATCTTGGAAGGAACCATCCATTTGAAATTTCTTGTGTTTTTGTGGTATTTGATTGAATAACGTGGCTAGAAGCCACAACATAGAAAACGTGTGGAGAGTAAGAGATTGTTCAACCTCCATCAAACTAATCGTACCACATCACATTAGTGTGACTATAACATTAATAAGTGAGTATCACATCACACCAAACATGTTGTCACTATCTTTAGACTTTATGTTACAAAATTTTTACCTGATTCTTATACCATATCAACATAGCTATAAAAGGCAAATTTCTTGTTGTATAATTGTTGAGAGAGAGAGGTAGAAACAAATTTAGGAGAAATATTTTTGTGTGTATTCCTTTATAAATAGGTGTACATATATATAGTACAATAGGGGAAATAAAATAGGAAAGAGAGAATCAAATATGTATCTAATAGGAACACAATCCTAAATTCTTATATAGAGATTTAACACTCTCCATCAAGTTGGAGCATAGATATTCTCGATACCCAACTTGGAACATAGATGAAGAAAAACTCCTTTATGAACTGCCTTGGTAAAAAGATCTCCAATTTGGTCTTCAGACTTAACATAAGGAGTGATAATCTCTCCACTCATTACAGTCTCACGAACAAAGTGACAATCTACTTCGATGTGTTTAGTTCTTTCATGAAAACTGGATTGCTAGCAATTTATTTTGCAGCCATATTATCACAAAACATTTTTGATGGCTTTTTTAAATCAATTCCAATCTCAGTTAAGAAATTCTTGACCCACATAATCTCACATGTTGTATGAGCCATAGCACGATACTCTACCTCTGCACTAGATCTTGCAACTACATTTTGTTTCTTGCTTCTCCAAGTCATTAGATTGCCTCCCAAGAAGGTACAATATCCACTTGTGGACTTCCTATCAGTTTCGGATCCAGCCTAATCAACATCAGAATACCCAACAATGTCCAACTCTTTACCTTTCTTGTAAAGAATTCCTTTACCAACGGACTGTTTTAGATATCGTAGAATTCTACATACCGCCTCCCAATGGATCTTCTTCAGATTTTGCATATACTGACTAACTGCTCTCACTGCAAAAGTAATATCAGGTCTAGTGACAGTAAGATAAATCAACTTTTCCACAAGACTTCTATATCTTTTCTTATCTTCAAAATCTGGACTGCTGTCACCATCCAATATTACACTAGGATCCATAGGGGTCTTTATTGGCTTAGATCCTGACATACCCGTCTCATCAAGTAAGTCTTGCACATACTTTCTCTGAGACAAAATGATACCTTCTCTACTCCTTAAAACTTCAATACCAAGAAAGTATCTGAGTTGCCCCAAGTCTTTTGTTTGAAAATGTGTCTTTAGATGTCTTTTTACTTCTTCTATGCCATTAGAATCACTTCTAGTCACAATGATATCATCTACATACACCACAAGTATAACAATACCTGATCTTGTATGTTTAACAAATACTAAGTGATCAGATTGACAACGGGAGAAGTTGATCGAAGACAAAACGCCACTCAATATTTCAAACCATGCCCTAGGTGACTGCTTCAGACCATAAATAGCCTTTTGTAACTTACAAACAGAGTTGGCTAACTCCCCCTGAGCAACAAATCCAGGTGGTTGCTCCGTATAAACCTTCTCGTGTAAATCACCATACAAGAAGGCATTTTTGACATCGAGCTGGAAGAGGGGCCAGCCAAAAACACAGCGAGGGAAATGAGAATGCGAACTGAATTGAGTTTGGCAACAAGAGAAAAAGTCTCACCATAGTCAACACCATAAGTTTGAGTGTACCCTTTAGCAACAAGATGAGCTTTTAAGCGTTCAATAGTACCATCAGGATGATATTTGATAACAAAGACCCAACGACAACCAACCACTTCTTTATCGTCTGGTAATTTTTGTAACTCCCATGTACCACGATCACAGAGAGCTGACATCTCATCTTCCATAGCTTTCCTCCAGCCAGGATGAGCCAAAGCTTCCTGGTAATTTTTAGGAATAGAAACCATAGACAAACACAAAGCAAAGGAGCGAGCAGACAATGATAAGGCATTAAAAGAGATAAACTGAGAGATAGGATACCTCTGAGAATTTCTAGTACCTTTGCGAAGAGCAATAGGGAGATCAAGATCGGAATACTCATTTGTAGGAGGAGTCAGATCTGGAGTAGAAGTAGAAGCTTGAGTGACCGGCAGATCAGTGGGCGGTAAATCATCTTGTGTAGCACGCGATTGATGTGGTTTTTGCCTAGAATAAACTAGGAGCGGTGGAGTTGAGGGACACGGTAGAACTGACACCGATATTGGAGGATCAACTAGACCAGTATCAAATCTAGAACCACTCGATGAAAAATATGGTGTGGACTCAAAAAAGGTGACATCTGCACTGACAAAAGTTTTTCCCGAGCAAGGGTCAAGACATTTGTAACCTTTCTGAGTTCTAGAATACCTAAGGAAAATACATTTGGTGGACCGAGGAGACAGTTTATCAGAAACCCTATGAAGATGGAAAAAACAAACACAACCAAAAAAACGAGGAGGAAGAGGAAAAGCATGTTGATTAGGGAATAAGATGGAGTACAGAGACTAAAAATTAAGGACAGAAGAAGGAACCCGATTAATGAGGTAATAGGCGGTAAGTAAAGCTTCTCCCCAATATTTTGATGGGACTTTCATATGAAATAACAGAGTTCGAGCCACATCTAACAAATGTCTATTTTTTCGCTCAGCAGCTCCATTCTACTGAGGGGTGTAAACACATGATTTTTGATGTAAGATCCCATTAGTGCTACAAAAAATAGATAACGAGGAAGAAGTATATTGTAAAGCATTATCATAACGTAAAACTTTAATAGAAATACCAAACTGAGTCTTTATTTCATTGTAAAACATTTGAAACATACTAGGGACCTCAGATCAATCTTTTAACAAATACAACCAAGTAACTCTAGAATGATCATCCACAAAGAATACAAAATATTTAAACCCATGACTGTTGGTAACTCGACAAGGACCCCATACATCTGAGTGAACCAAATTAAACGGCTGGTCACTAATTTTATTGACTCGACTACGAAACGAAAAACGAGAATGTTTACCTAACTGAAAAGACTCACATTCAATTTGAGTTGGACTAGAAAAACCCATATGCTGAAGCAATTTATTTGAAGGGTGACCTAAACGATAATGCCATTGTTCTGGAGAGACAGAAGGAGTAAGAGCTGTATAAGAGGACAAAAGTGCTTCAAACAAGTGATAAACGTCATTCTTTTCATGCCCGCCACCAATCATCTTCCTCATACCAAGATCCTAAAAAATACAATAGGATGGAAAAAAAGTGACTGAGCAATTTAAATTCTTAGTTAACTGGCTATCGGATAAAAGATTAACAGGAAATCTAGGAACATATAACACCAAAGATAAATGAAAACTAGATGTACGAATGGTTCCAGACCCTTGTACTTGGGTTTTAGAACCATCAGCAAGAACGACTGATGATTGTTTGTTAGAAGGGACAAATGAACTAAAAAGAGAATCATTACCAGTCATGTGAGAAGAAGCTCCAGAGTCTATAATCCAATGATGTGGGTTCGAAGAAGAAAATAAGGCAGTGGACCTACCTGTTTGGACTAAGGAAGCGGAAGGCTCACCGGCTGGTTGACTTTCAGATTTCTGAGCAGACTGCACAGAATGTGGAGCATGAGAGTTAGATGAATTACCAACGAAAAGACGCTCCTCAGAACTTTGATTTGGCCATTCAGGTTTTCCAAACT
Organism: Boswellia sacra; assembly: GCA_013180625.2. NCBI lineage: Eukaryota > Viridiplantae > Streptophyta > Magnoliopsida > Sapindales > Burseraceae > Boswellia > Boswellia sacra. The sequence goes on along the minus strand of SNVD02007176.1, from coordinate 89,781 downwards.
TATCCCAACACTTTTCTGAAGGATGATTAAGTTTACCACAATAGGAACAAGGAACTCTTCCACCTCGACCTCTAACACGCCCTCTACTCCGTCCAGAAAAGGATCCTCTACCTCGACTACCAGACACAATTAAGGCAGAGACTTCTTGATTATGTTGAGAGGTGGGTAACCGTTGGAGTCGAGCATATGCCGTTTTAAGACTTGGGAGATATTTCTCAGTCAAGATACTATTCTTAGCACTTTCATAGATAGGATTTAATCTAGACAGGAACTTAACAATAAATAATTCTTCTCGTTGTTTACGTAATGTCTCAATATCAGTAGTAACAGGATGATAAGAGTTAAGCTCACCCATTAATCCTTCGATTTCTCCTAAATATTCACTTAACGTTCTAGCACCTTGCTGACAAGAAAATAAAGTAGAGTAAACATAAAAAATGTTAGAGACATTTTGAGAGCCGCCAAATCTATCTTGAAGTGAATTCCACAACTCTTTGGTAGTATCAACCCACATCACAGTTGCCGCAAATGATAGCTCCATACTGTTCCACAACCATATAGTAATCAAATTATCTTCCTGAATCCATTTAGCATACTCCTTTGAATCAGACGATGGAGGATCTTGTGTAAGATAATTATGTTTCCCTTGACCAATCAAATATTTGGTTACTGCTTTTACCCATAACTTATAATAGGAGTCATTCAATTTTATGGCTGTGATGGAACCACCAACTTCGGGAGGATTAGAGGACGGTTGAGAAGCCATGGAAACCTCAAACACAATTTTTCAATCAGATTCAGGTGAGACTGCAGTTTTTCGACGATCAAAAAATTTTTCCGAAAAATTTTTGCGGTTGCCGGAAAAATTTTTTACCAAACTTTTTTTTTGTTTTTAAACACAGACAGAGAGGTTTTGTTCACCAATGACCGGTGACTTTAATAGAGTGATTTCCGGCCATATTTGAACCAAGCAGCAGATTTTTCGGTGATCGGAAAATTTTTTCGGCAGAGTTTTCTAGCGGAGGCAGAGGACTTTTGGTCGTCGATGACCGGCGATCTCGGACGTGCAGGCGGTGATTATCACCACTGACCAGGGGTGGCTGATTTGGCTTTAGGCAGAAACAGTTATGGGTGATGAACAGTAAAGTGACGAACAGTTTTTGGGCGATTTGAAGGGTTTTCGGTGAGATTTTGGTGACGGTGATGAAGGGAAGAATTATGGGGACAGCCCGATCTACAAGTTGATATATTCGGTGATGGGTGATGCGGCGGTGGCCGATGATGAACAGTAACTCTGACGATAAACAGTAACGAACAGTGACTGTGTTTGGGGTTTATGGAATTTAGGATGGATTTGATGGAACGATATTAGGCTCTGATACCATGTTGAGAGAGAGAGGTAGAAACAAGTTTAGGAGAAATATTTTTGTGTGTATTCCATTGTAAATAGGTGTACATATATATAGCACAATAAGGGGAAATAAAATAGGAAAGAGAGAATCAAATATGTATCTAATAGGAACACAATCCTAAATTCTTATATAGAGATTTAACAATAATAATAGACTTGCATGTTATAGTAATAGACTTACCACTTGTTTCATGACACTTACATTAGGAGAGAATATGAATTTACATTAAAAATTGGAATTTTATTAGCAAAAAAGAAAATAGTGTTTTCTCACACGAATTGAGAATATTGGAGTTTGATTTATAATTAAGAACATTGAACTATTGATTGAATAAAATAATTAAATTTTGACTTATAACAAAATAATTGCATCATGTTGATCATGATTTACCACGTAAAACTAAAGAATGTTTAAAGTTAGAATTTTCAATATTCTAAATAGAATACATAAAATTGATATACTATAAGGTCTCATTAATATATTATAATTTTTTAAACTTTTAAATTAACATCGAGCGAGGGGCTTGCAACACACAGACACAGACACAGACACACACACAAACACATCTAAAGGGTATATCCCTTTCACAAGGTTTTTAAATATCAACTTGTGACGAATTAATCTCAGAGATTTGGAGCATCTAGTAGTTCGAAACCCAATGATAAAGCAATTTTCATTTTCTTACCTTTCACGTGTCTTCATCATTTGATTGAGAAACGCTTGGAAGGACAATAAACATTGATTAAAACTCATTATTTGTACAATAGATTGATTACATGATGATGGAGCTGGAATTTTTTTGGGATAATAGGCATGTTTAAACTTCATAACAAATTTACAAAGTACTTTATTTGCTTAACAAAAATGGCAAGCAAGAGACAATAAATACGAGCTAACATGCGTGTTTTAAGACCATGTTTGGCAATTTGACCATCAAGTAAGCGATTATTGTTTCCTATTCTCTGTAATTCATTTATTAATTTGTGCTATATGAAAAAGTTTGAAAAAAAAGATCGAATATGGTTATTTATAGGAGTGCATTGTAATGGAATATCTTGGAAGGACCCATCCGTTTGAAATTTCTTATGTTTTGGTGGTATTTGATTGAATAACGTGGCTAGGAGCCACAACATAGAAAACGTGTGGAAAGTAAGAGATCATTCAACCTCCATCAAACTAATCGTACCATGTCACATTAGTATGAATGTAAGATTAATAAATGAGTATCAAATCACACCAAACATGTTGTCACGATCTTTAGACTTTAAGTTGCAAAATTTTTATTTGATTCTTATACCACATCAACATAACTATAAAAGACAAATTTCTCGTTTTATAATAATAGACTTGCATGTTATAGTAATAGAATTACCACGTGTTTCATGACACTTACATTAGGAGAGAATATGAATTTGCATGAAAAATTGAAATTTTATTAGTAAAAAAAGAAAATAGTGTTTTCTCACATGAATTAAGAATATTGGAGTTTGATTTATAATTAAGAACATTGAACTATTGATTGAATAAAATAATTACTTTTTGACTTATAATAAAAGAATTGCATCATGTTGATCATGATTTACCACGTAAAACTAAAGAATGTTTAAAGTTAGAATTTTCAATATTCTAAATAGAATACATAAAATTGATACACTAGAAGGTCTTATTAATATATTCTAAATTTTTAAAATTTTAAATTAACATCGAGCGAGGTACTTGCAACACCCACACACCCACACACACACACACAGACACACACACAGACACACACACAGACACACAGACATACACACACACACATAAAGGGTATATCCATTTTACAGGCTATTTAAATATCAACCTGTGACGAATTAATCTCAGATATTTGGAGCGCCTAGTACTTCAAAACCCAATGATAAAACGATTCGCATTTTCTTCCCTTTCACGTGTTATCATCATTTGATTGAGAAACGATCAGAAGGACAATAAATATTGATTAAAACTCATTATTTGTACAATAAATTGATTACATGATGATGGAGCTGCAAACTTTTTTGGAGAATAGGCATGTTTAAACTTCATAACAAATTTACAAAGTACTTTATTTGCTTAAAAAAATGGCAAGCAAGAGACAATAAATACAAGCTAACATGCATGATTTAAGGCCATGTTTGGAAATTTGACCATCAAGGATGTGATTATCATTTCCTATTCTCTGTAACCTATTTATTAATTTGTGCTACATGAAAAAGCTTGAAAAAATGGATTGTATATGGTTATATATAGTAGTGCATTGCAATGGTATATCTTGCAAGGAACCATCCATTTGAAATTTCTTATGTTTTTGTTGTATTTGATTGAATAACATGGCTAGGAGCCACAACATAGAAAACATGTGGAGAGCAAGAGATTGTTCAACCTCCATCAAACTAATCGTACCACATCACATTCGTATGACTATAAGATTAATAAGTGAGTATCACATCGCACCAAACATGTTGTCACTATCTTTAGACTTTATGTTACAAAATTTTTATCTGATTCTTATACCATATCAACATAGCTATAAAAGGCAAATTTCTTGTTTTATCATAATAGACTTGCATGTTATAGTAATAGACTTACCACTTGTTTCATGACACTTTACATTAGGAGAGAATATGAATTTACATTAAAAATTAGAATTTTGTTAGTAAAAAAGAAAATAGAGTTTTCTCACATGAATTAAGAATATTGGAGTTTGATTTATAATTGAGAATATTGAGCTATTGATTGAACAAAATAATCAAATTTTGACTTATAACAAAGGAATTGCATCATGTTAATCATGATTTACCACGTAAAACTAAAGAATGTTTAAAGTTAGAATTTTCAATATTCTAAATAGAATACATAAAATTGATATACTAGAAGGTCTTATTAATATATTCTAATTTTTAAAATTTTAAATTAACATCGAGCGAGGGCCTTGCAACACACAGATGTAGGCACAGTCACAGACACACACATATAAAGGGTATATCCATTTCACAGGCTATTTAAGTATCAACCTGTGACGAATTAATCTTAGAGATTTGGAGCACCTAGTAGTTCCAAACCTAATGATAAAACAATTTTCATTTTCTTCCCTTTCACGTGTTATCATGATTTGATTGAGAAACGCTGAGAAGGACAATAAACATTGATTAAAACTCATTATTTGTGCAATAAATTGATTACATGATGATGGAGCTGCAAATTTTTTGGGAGAATAGGCATTTTTAAACTTCATAACAAGTTTACAAAATACTTTATTTGCTTAACAAAAATGGCAAGCAAGAGACAATAAATACGAGCTAACATGCATGTTTTAAGACCATGTTTGGAAATTTGACCATCAAGTAAGCGATTATCGTTTCCTATTCTCTATAATTCATTTATTAATTTGTGCTATAGGAAAAAGATTGAAAAAAATGGATTGAATATGGTTATATATAGTAGTGCATTGTAATGGAATATCTTGGAAGGACCCATCCGTTTGAAATTTCTTATGTTTTGGTGCTATTTGATTGAATAACGTGGCTAGGAGCCACAACATAGAAAACGTGTGGAGAGTAAGAGATCGTTCAACCTCCATCAATCTATTCGTACCACATCACATTCGTATGACTATAAGATTAATAAATGAGTATCACATCACACCAAACATGTTGTCATGATCTTTAGACTTTATGTTACAAAATTTTTATCTGATTCTTATACCACATCAACATAACTATAAAAGACAAATTTCTCGTTTTATACTAATAGACTTGCGTTTTATAGTAATAGACTTAGCACTTGTTTCATGACACTTACATTAGGAGAGAATATGAATTTACATGAAAAATTGGAATTTTAATAGTAAAAAAGAAAATAGTGTTTTCTCATAGGAATTAAGAATGTTGGAGTTTGATATATAATTAAGGACATTGAACTATTGATTGAATAAAATAATTAAATTTTGACTTATAATAAAAGAATTGCATCATGTTGATCATGATTTACCAAGTAAAACTAAAGAATGTTTAAAGTTAGAATTTTCAATATTCTAAATAGAATACATAAAATTGATAGACTGGAAGGTCTCATTAATATATTCTAATTTTTTAAAATTTTAAATTAACATCTAGCGAGAGGCTTGCAACACACATACACAAACACAGACAGACACACACATATAAAGGGTATATCCATTTCACAGGCTATTTAAATATCAACCTGTGACGAATTAATCTCAGAGATTTGGAGCACCTAGTAGTTCCAAACCTAATGATAAAACAATTTTCATTTTCTTCCCTTTCACGTCTTATCATCATTTGATTGAGAAACGGTCGGAAGGACAATAAACATTGATTAAAACTCATTATTTGTGCAATAAATTGATTACATGATGATGGAGCTGCAAATTTTTTGGGAGAATAGGCATGTTTAAACTTCATAACAAGTTTACAAAATATTTTATTTGCTTAACAAAAATGGCAAGCAAGAGACAATAAATACGAGCTAAAATGCATGTTTTAAGACCATGTTTGGAAATTTGACCGTCAAGTAAGTGATTATCGTTTCCTATTCTCTGTAATTCATTTATTAATTTGTACTATACGAAAAAGTTTGAAAAAAAAAGGATCGAATATGGTTATATATAGTAGTGCATTGTAATGGAATATCTTGGAAGGACCTATCCGTTTGAAATTTCTTATGTTTCAGTGCTATTTGATTGAATAACGTGGCTAGGAGCCACAACATAGAAAACATGTGAAGAGTAAGAGATCGTTCAACCTCCACCAAACTAATCGCACCACATCTCATTAGTATGACTTTAAGATTAATAAATGAGTGTCACAGCACACCAAACATGTTGTCACGATCTTTAGACTTTATGTTACAAAATTTCTATCTGATTCTTATACCACATACAGATTTCTTGTTTTATACTAATAGACTTGCATTTTATGGTAACAGACTTACCACTTGTTTCATGACACTTACAATAGGAGAGAATATGAATTTACATGAAAAACTGGAATTTTATTTGTAAAAAAGAGAATAGTGTTTTCTCACATGAATTAAGAATGTTGGAGTTTTATTTATAATTAAGAACAATGAACTATTGATTGAATAAAATAATTAAATTTTGACTTATAATAAAAGAATTGCATCATGTTGATCATGATTTACCACGTACAACTAAAGAATGTTTAAAGTTAGAATTTTCAATATTCTAAATGGAATACATAAAATTGATACACTAGAAGGTCTTATTAATATATTCTAACTTTTTAAAATTTTAAATTAACATCGAGCGAGGGACATGCAACACACAGGCACAGACACACACACACACGCACACACACACACACACACATATAGAGGTATATCCATTTCACAGGCTATTTAAATATCAACCTGTGACGAATTAATCTCAGAGATTTGGATCGCCTAGTAGTTCAAAACCCAATGATAAAACAATTTGCATTTTCTTCCCTTTCACGTGTTATCATCATTTGATTGAGAAATGATCGGAAGGATAATAAATATTGATTAGAACTCATTATTTGTAAAATAAATTGATTACATGATGATGGAGCTGCAAACTTTTTTGGAGAATAGGCATGTTTGAACTTCATAACAAATTTACAAAGTACTTTATTTGCTTAAAAAATTGGCAAGCAAGAGACAATAAATACGAGCTAACATGCATGATTTAAGTCCATGTTTGGAAATTTCACCATCAAGTAAGTGATTATCATTTCTTATTCTCTATAATTCATTTATTAATTTGTGCTATATGAAAAAGTTTGAAAAAAATGGATTGTATATGGTTATATATAGTAGTGCATTGGAATGTAATATCTTGGAAGTCCCATCCGTTTGAAATTTCTTATGTTTTGGTGCTATTTGATTGAATAACGTGGCTATGAGCCACAACATAGAAAATGTGTGGAGTAAAAGATCGTTCCACCTCCATGAAACTAACCGTACCACATCACATTAGTATGACTATACGATTAATGAATGAGTATCACGTCACGGCAAACATGTTGTCACTATCTTTAGAATTTATGTTACAAAATTTTTATCCGATTCTTATACCACATCAACATAACTATGAAAGACAAATTTCTTCTTTTATAATAATAGAGTTGCACGTTATAGTAATAGACTTACCACTTGTTTCATGACACTTACATTAGGAGGGAATATGAATTTACATCAAAAATTGGGATCTTATTAGTAAAAAAGAAAAAAGTGCTACTAGAATCTAAATCTTAGGGTAAATTTGTCATTTAAAAACTTGATTCTTAAAATTTTGTCTTGGATTTTGAAATCAATGTTATAATAATGAAATATTTGGGTGTCAATATTCTGTTCTCTTATGTTGAATTATTGAAAGCCCCACACATCTATTGTGGTTGACAGAATACTTTGAGATATACAATAGAAAGTTACTCCCAAGTTGCAAGATTCTTTTTAATATCCAATTACATCAGCAGGTGAACCTTCTTTACTTTGTTTAGTTTTTATTTGATATTTACATTATTATGTTCTGTTTCTTGTCTTTGCATCTTTAACTATTGGACAATTTTATGCAAGTGATTTCTTTTTCCATTTTTAATGATATGTTTAGTGAAATTGTCCGGTTGGACATTTTGCTGATGGTTCCTCTGACTAAATGATTACTGCAAAATTTTTCGATGTCATTTTCTTACAAAAAATTTCAAGACAAGAAATAAATGGTTTTTAAGATAAAGCATGTTCTCATACAAATTATAATTACTAACATCATTTTTATTGGAAATTACAGACATGCATGGATTTCTACAGCTTTCTAATCTAATGACTCCTTACTTATGTCAGTTGATGTGAACTGTGGACTCCACTGCCAATCAATAATGCAACTGAAATTGATCAAATCACATTAGATATAAGATAATATATAGTCAAATATTCGTTACAGTAAACAATTTCATAACTGAAAAGGTTTACAAGTTGCACATGTATACGTCGTAATTTTTGGGAATATTTTTGAAAACCTATGTTTTCCATCGTAAACTCACAATATTGCTTTGATAAAATGTGCAAAGTTCAGGTTCAAGCCACTTTTTGAGGAAATTATAAGTAGCCGAATATTGTATATCTGTAAAAAAGGACTCAACTTGGATGCAGAGGTATGGAAGTTTACAGACTTCAAAATCCAAGATAAAATTTTAACAATCAAGTTTTTAAATGACCAATTGACCCCTAAGATTTAGATTCTGATAACAGAGGGTGTAACGACAGTTGACTAATGGGGATCTTCATGTCACTTTACCAAAAGTCAAGAGGTCAGTGTTACTTTGGCCAAACCATAGGGATATCAATGTTAATTACTCTTTTGTTTCTCATCGATCTGTCTCTCTCTTTTTAATCACTTCACAATTCCAACCCAACCCAACCCTTTTGTTCTGCATTAACATTTTAAGTAATGCAATTAGTAGTAATTGTTTGATTTGAATCTGTACTTTTTCCAATAAAAGTAATGCGTACTCTTTAATCTCTTCAATATGTACTTTGATTTGTTTAAAGTAATGTGTAATAATATCCAAGTACTATTTTTTCTGATATATCAATACAAAATAACTATATATATATATATATATATATATATATATATATATATATATGCACACACAGCCCATAACTTTATGTCCATGAAAATTCTTGAAAATTATATCATCATCATCATCACCCTGAAGGGTTATTTTACAGGTTTTTAATTAAGTGTGGGCAATGTCGATGAAGATGAAGAGAGTGGCAGTGATTGGAGCTGGGACTAGTGGGCTGGTTTCAGCTTATGCTCTTGCAAAAGCAGGCGTTGAGGTTGTGCTGTATGAGAAGGAGCAATACTTGGGCGGCCATGACAAGACTGTTACCTTCGATGGTGTTGATTTGGACCTTGGCTTCATGGTCTTCAATTCTGGAAGTTTTTAATTACTCTTTTATGTTTTTATTTTCTTAAAAAAATTAATTTCTTTTCATTGACATGATCATGCTCTTGTATATTACTCACTTTAGTTCAACGAAAAAGAGAGCTAATTTTCTAATTATTATGATTCATTTATTTTAAATTATTTTAAAATAATTTAAAATTTTCTTGCATAAAATTATTATGATACATAAAATTTTCTTGCATATATGTTATCCCACTACAACTTGAGTTTGATTAGGGATTTTAAATTCAATTTGTTTTATTTGTTATCCTTTTTTATTATTTGATTAGGAAGGGTAAATTCATTTGCTTAGTTAACATTCCAAATCATCGATCTCCATGAAGTAATGATCCCTAATGCATGGTGGTCCACTCACCCGACGATTGAGATTGGTTGGTTTGAAATTGAAAACCTCTCTTATTAACAAACTAAAGGTAGTCCATCATTTAAGGTTTTAATTTCTTAATTAATTAAGCTTAATTGAAATTTGATATCAAGTTGTAGACTTGTAATATTATCTTATACTTAATTTAACGAGGATCACGGGTCAGAATTGTCTTCGCTGTGTCCTCAAAATTAATAATTTTATTTTAAAAAATAAGATTACATAATAAAGATTATTACAGAATTAGAAGAGAGATTAAAAAATGCAGAATAAGTTTATTTTGAACCTTAGTGGTTTGTATTTAAACTTAAGGTTATATATAATAAATTTGAAATAAAAGTGTTAGGATATGATTAATTGTTAGATCAATACAAGTCCTTGAATTTACATAAAGAGAGTTTCAAATCTACATTAATATTAGCATGATGTCATGTGAAAATATTACAAATCATTAAAGCTACAAACTAAGATGAGGGAAAATGCTAGGGGTAGTGGCACCTAAAAGCAGATAAAAGTTGTAAATATTTATATAAAATTTGTAGACCAAACAAAAAATTGTAAATATTGTAAATGAATATAAAATTTTTAAATGGATATAAAATTGTAAATAGACATATAAAAGTTGAAAATCTTATTTATATATAAATTTTTAACTATGAACAAGTTTTGTACACTCATTTATAATCTTTATATCAATTTTTACAACTTTATTTGTTGAGGTACTAGTACCCCAACCATTCCATTGAATGACCAAGATAGGGTTATCTAAAATACAAAATCTGAAAATTATGGTTTTAATAATGAACGATTATTTATATAGTAAAATGCAAATTTACATTTATGTAAACTATTGCTATAAAGATTTTATGCATCTATTTATTTTTGTATGAGATAAATTATTATGAGCCACAAGAAAATGATATGAGAACCTCATCCTTTCTTGAAATATAAGTCCAAATTCTCTAATTGATTCACAATAATAATAAATAAATAATTTATTGATTTTTTTAATACTATTCTTATCATGTTAGGAGTAAAGAAAATTGGTTAATCTATTATGTAAACAAATAGATAATTTTTATGAAAGATAATATTAATGTACTCTTATAATATTTACTTAAACAAACTTTAGATGCTCTTCAAATTTCAAAATAAAAAATAATACTACTTGTATCAAAAAGTATTTAAAATTTGGTAAAGGAGTACATGATTACAATTATATCTAGTATAATTGTTTTAAAAGAAATATATTAAATGTGAATGATATTGACGTGACTTTATTATTTCCCCATGTCATACTCTTATTATTGATTCGACTAATTCGGTAAATGATTAAACGGTTTAAGTTTGTTATTAATTTTTAAACTTTCATGTTATTTTTTTCTCTATCTCTCAATATTTTAATTATGAAAAGTTTAACCCAATTTTTAGTAGTTCAGACTCATTTTTACTATTATATTAATTTGTAAAATTGATGTCCTAACTTTGCATTATTATTCTTTTTTCTAATTTCTTGTTTATAAAGTCTTAACAAAAGATTGAAAATAGGTTGACTTCTTGGAGACTACATTTATGTTAATTGAATTCTTCAAGATTTAATGTGTTATATCATTTTTCTTATAATAATTAATTTTTTAACATTATTAGTTTTTCTATATAGATTTTTTTTTTAATAACCATATCAAAATCCTAGCTCCGCTTCGATTTAATTGTAAAAAAATTAATGATAATTGTTAGGATTGGTAGTTGATAGATTGTTTTGTGAAATATAACCTAAAATTGTAAAGTAAACTGACATAGAGGTTTTATGTGGTTTGGTTGTAAAAACCTACATTCACAATGAACAGGAGCTGCAATCCACTATGTTGTCTTTGGGTTCATAGGACTCAAGGACTTATAATAGTAGATTCCCTCAACTTTTGATGCCTAGTCTATTGTAAACACGTTCTCAACCAAGAACACAACACTAGTGGCTCAACTCTCCTTGTCACTGCTCTTTTAACACTATACTGTCAATTAATGTAAAACAATGCATAGAACACTAGATTCATGTGACTATTTATCAACTTGAACGACACATGAACTGTAACAAATTAAAGAAGCTTAAAGCTTCAAACAAAATAGACATACTTTTGATTTCTCTCACTCTCTCAAGCTATAGTGAATGTGTGCATCTCCAAGTTGTGAAGTTAGTATCGGCATGATTACCATGAATGGCTTCGCAAGCAAGGAAGAGCCAATGAGATTCAGAATCCTTCACCACCTTAGGAAGATCTCGATGAAGGATGGGAAGATTGGCCACAGCCACAGCTGCCTAACGAACCAGTTGATCCACAACTTCCACCAATCAATCAAGTTCCATGGCAGGACGACTTCTTCTTCGACAATGATGAAGATTAAAGCGGAAGCAAAGTGGACCCGTCAGCGGAAGCAATGGTGAATAGACATGATGTGACTTGATGTGACATAAAGCAATAAAGCATAAGTTGAGTCATGCTAGTGTAATGATGTTGTATTGTCTTTATGTGTGAGTCATATAGTGAGGTGTCCAGTGTTATGTTAGCAGATTTTCTGTCCAGACCAATTCCTAGACCTATTCAAGTTGATGAGTCCTAGCATAGTATCCTGGCTTGGCCTATATTCTTTGTGCTCTGTTTCAAACTTTGGAGCAAGACATGATTGTCAGTACTGGAGTTGACAGTGACTATTTTCTTAATCAAGTTCGTGAAGAGCAGCGAAGATTGGGACACGGAATACTAGCCGAGTCTCTCGTGTGTCTATCCCTTGTGTAATCTCTTTCTCTAGTAATAGAATCAGAGCTTGTACTCTGAGCCTAGTTGTTTTAATGGTATCAGAGCCTATCCTCCCAAAAGGAGTTGAAGTTTAAGGTTCAAAATAATAAAGTTCTCTCAGTTCGGCCCTGCCGTCGGTTGAATTAGCAGATTTTCTGTCCAGACCAATTCCTAGACCTATTCAAGTTATAACAATGGCTTCCAGTTCCTCTAAGCCATACATGCTGGGTCAGGATGCCTTTGAAAGAAGATCTGCTAACACGTTTGATTCACCTTTGATGTAGCGAACCTTGAACTTGAATCTCGAAAGAGACTCTGACCATCTAGCGAGTTGAGGATCTGGAATCTCGCCTTCTCTTCTTCTAAGCATTCTCTACAACCCTTTCATCTAGATCCTCTTAATCCTTATAAGTTCTATGATGTCAGTGTTCTTATTCCTAAACTAAAAACCCTTGTTCCGTTTAGAACCCCTAAACTCAAGTCTGTGTACAAGTCCTCGGAAGTGTCCGTCCAGTCTATTTCTTCAAGTTCTTCACCACAAGATGATAGTAATTTTTCAGTTAAGCGATATATGGGGAAGAACAAGAGAACCATTTATTGAGCCAATTATCCATGATCATATGAGTGATGATATCCAGACGTGTTGGGATGGATGTCTGCACGCAAGAAAGAGATTGGCAGAAGTCTATCAAATGCCGTTCTTGTGGATATTAGCTCTTTTTTCTCACGCCACCTTGGCTTTCTTTTCGAGCATTCACACCACAATAGAAAAGTTATATCTATATTCTCCTTTTGTAGTAAGACCCTGAGAGGCAACATAAGGACAATGGATAACCAAGAGATAGCAACGACTGAATTTGCAAAGTCTTCTTCAGAAGTTCCTTCTTCTTCTAGTTCGGTCACAAACTTTCATTATGAGGCAGAGTATGAGTCAGATACTAAACCCAATTCTCTACAACCCTTTCATCTAGATCCTCTTAATCCTTATAAGTTCTATGATGTCAGTGTTCTTATTCCTAAACTAAAAACCCTTGTTCCGTTTAGAACCCCTAAACTCAAGTCTGTGTACAAGTCCTCGGAAGTGTCCGTCCAGTCTATTTCTTCAAGTTCTTCAGAAACCTATCTTCCTATAATTTCCGCACCAGATATCCAAAGATACAGTCGAGAAGGCTACCGTGGAATTCATCTGGGAGCAATTCGAATAGGATTGCAACCATTATTCCTTGGTGGTAAAAATGTTACTTGTTTCATTGCAGTTCTAGATACTCGTTGGCAGTCTTTTGAAAAAGCTTTGATATCAGCTGTTGAGGTAGGTCTCAATCAAGGTCATGTTATCATACAAGTTGAGCCTAACTTTACCCTTGATATTTCCAAGCCTACTTTGCCAAACACTATCAAAGTCATGATCCAGTTACATCAGGATTTCTTGGATCCTTGAGAAGATGGTGGGCAGATACATTTTCTGTGGCAGAAAAGGAGTATATCCTTAGTCATGATCAACCATATAATGAGTTAATCAGATATATAGTTGCTCATTTCTTTGGTACTGGAGAGCGAGAAAGCGAAATTGCTGAGAATTCCGAGGACTTGTACACAGACTTGAGTTTAGGGGTTCTAAACGGAACAAGGGTTTTTAGTTTAGGAATAAGAACACTGACATCATAGAACTTATAAGGATTAAGAGGATCTAGATGAAAGGGTTGTAGAGAATTGGGTTTAGTATCTGACTCATACTCTGCCTCATAATGAAAGTTTGTGACCGAACTAGAAGAAGAAGGAACTTCTGAAGAAGACTTTGCAAATTCAGTCGTTGCTATCTCTTGGTTATCCATTGTCCTTATGTTGCCTCTCAGGGTCTTACTACAAAAGGAGAATATAGATATAACTTTTCTTGTGGATATTAGCTCTTTTTTCTCACGCCACCTTGGCTTTCTTTTCGAGCATTCACACCACAATAGAAAAGTATCCTCAATCTATATTTCTTCACTCTGGATAGCCTTAACTGAATCACAACTTCTAACTCAGAAATTCATAAGATATCAAAATGATAAAATTCAACCGACGGCAGGGCCGAACTGAGAGAACTTTATTATTTTGAACCTTAAACTTCAACTCCTTTTGGGAGGATAGGCTCTGATACCATTAAAACAACTAGGCTCAGAGTACAAGCTCTGATTCTATTACTAGAGAAAGAGATTACACAAGGGATAGACACACGAGAGACTCGGCTAGTATTCCGTGTCCCAATACAAAGCCCAAGTATCCTTTATATAGGCCAAGCCAGGATACTATGCTAGGATGCTTCCTTATCTCTAAGGAATCTCCTTTACACGTATACACTACTTTACAACTCACACCTTATCATTATCATCATAACACTGGACACCTCACTATATGACTCACACATAAAGACAATACAACATCATTACACTAGCATGACTCAACTTATGCTTTATATATATATATATATATATATATATATGCTAACTTTGTAGGCCATGTTTCCTTTAGTTGTATGAATAAAACACAACTTTGGAAAGAATTAGTAGTAGGATAAAAGAGAAATGGGACAATGAATTAAATTCCCCTAAACATGACATCGGATACCAACATGAGCTGTCCTAAAGTGAATTAGGATAAAGTCCTAAAGTCTATTCAAGTTAGAATAGGATTACTTTAACTTCGTCCTAATCAAACTCTAATTCTCCTAATTACATATATTTGAATGAAACTAGGAAAGCTAATTAACTTGGAACTAAATCAACTTTGGGAAAACTTTAGTATGTTAATCATTAAATTAATTCTCCAACACATTATACACGTGCAACAACTACACATGTGGACCTAACAATAATAAATAATGTGATAAACATCATTTAATTATGTCACATTGTCTGGCTAAATGTATTTCATGATTAAATATTTTATTGTTAGAATCCATTGAGAAAAAAAGGAAATTAACCAATTTGTTAATGCTATGTATACATGGAAATGGAATGAAGTAGTTTATAACCTGAGAATTTCATCTTAACACCCTTTAATTTACATACTTCAATATTTTGGTTTCAAGTAATTACTGTTTAAAAATGGTGATGGGGCAGGTTACTTATCCAAATATGATGGAGTTGTTTGAGAGTCTTGGCATTGATATGGAGATATCAGACATGTCATTCTCAGTGAGCTTAGAGAAAGACAAAGGCTATGAATGGGGTAGCAGAAATGGATTGTCAAGCTTGTTTGCACAGAAGAAGAATGTGCTCAATCCATACTTTTGGCAAATGATTCGGGAGATAATCAAGTTTAAAGATGATAGTCTGAGGTTAGTTGCTACGCTATGAGCTACCAATAATGCCTAAATCTTACTTTCGCTTTCTTAGAATGAGGGAACATTATCATTTTTCTTCTGCATTAAAGTTATGTTGAAGAGCTTGAAAACAATCCGGAAATGGACTGCAATGAGACTTTAGGGTAGTTCATAAACTCACGGGGTTACTCAAAGTTATTTCAAAAGGCTTATCTTGTGAGACTGCTGAAGTATCCTTAAGCTTTTTACACTCCATTGTAAATATTGTTTTGTTTGTTACTTACTGCCAATGATGCAACTGTAAAATTATTAGATCCCAATATGTGGTTCAATATGGTCCTGCCCCTCTGAAGGAGTTATGAGCTTCTCCGCTTTCTCTGTTCTCTCATTTTGCCGTAATCACCATCTACTTCAGGTACATTCTCCTTTTATTGACTAAAAACTTATATTCACATATAAATTATACTAAATAGAGCTTAAATAGCAATGGAATTATTTGATTGTATTTTAGATTATTTTCTAAATTTGGCTTATAATTAATTCTTTTTTGTAGCTTTTTGGCCCCCAACAGTGGCTTACTGTCAGAAGGCGTTCACATTCTTACGTTAATAAGGTCCTCTTTTGTTTCTTTATTTACTAAAACTCTAAAAGTATCTCTTGCATGCAAGTGACTTCTGATTTTTTTTTCTTAAAAAAACTAGGTTAGGGGACAACTGGACAGTTATGGTTGTCGTTTAAGGACTGCTTGTGATGTGTGCTCAGTTGAGACAGTTGATGAAGGTTACTTATTATTTAAATTTATCATCAAAATTATTATTGTTAGAAGTGGGATTGAACCCATGTCCTCTTTAGGGGACTAGAACTTGAGTTTGGCGCCTTAAACCACCCGGCCATCCTGACTATTCTATGCACGATATGTTGAAGTCGCCTAGCTATTTTTTTTAAAGCTTAAAAGACTTCATAATGCTATATATGAATGGTCTTTATTAGTAATTTAGTAGGTTGATTTTTGTACTATAGCTAAGTGTGCCAACAATACTTGAGTTTGTAATTAGTAGTAGTACGATTGGATTTTTGTCTAAGAGAATACATTTTTACAGGTTGTACTATTGTCTGTGAAGATGGTTCTCAATAATTCTTCAATGGTTGTATAATGGCTGTTCATGCCCCAGATGCTTTAAGAATACTGGGAAACCAAGGAACATTTGATGAAAGAAGAGTGCTTGGTGCTTTCCAGTATGTTTACAGGTACTATATTCCATTACCAATTTACCATAATCTATATAGTGTCTTAATTAATATTATCAACATATTAGAATGATGATTTTCAATCAAAAGTAGAACTATGGTTCTCTCAAATATTTTTGTAATGTCCAAAGTTTTAGCAAACAAGGCACATGGCTTTTTCATTTTTCTTGGCTTTGAAATCAATGAGCTACTGAAATTGATGTACAATATGTAGCTAACTCTTGTAACCTATTAGTACGAAGCTAACTCTTGTAATCTATTAGTACGAAATGTGAAATGACTTGTTAACTCTCTATTGGCAGCGATATTTTCCTTCATCGTGACAGAAGTTTTATGCCCCAAAATCCAGCAGCATGGAGTGCATGGAATTTTCTTGGAAGTACAGACAACAAAGCATTTCTAACATATTGGCTTAATGTGCTTCAGGTTCGTAGAACATTTTCTTGGGTAAAAAAAACTTATAATCATATATTAGAATTTTAGAATATTATATGGATATTATATTCATCCACATATTTGTACACAATAAAGCTCTTAGTTGAAATTTATTATCATAGTTAGGAAATATTCTTTCAAAGGAAATCAAGGAAAAATTCAAATAATACAATAAATACATTCAGTGCCTTGTAATTAGCCAAAGAATTTGGTGACAATTTCATACCCTGCATAGGCTGAAATTTCAATATTTGTAGCTTCCATAATTTTGTCAGTGAATAAGTTTTCTTTGAAGATCTGAGTGATACTCTTTGTTTAAAAGCTCTAGTTACTCATTGGAATACTTGACCTTGCAGAACCTTGGTGATACAAGTTTACCTTTTCTAGTTACACATAATCCAGATCATACACCAGAGCATACCTTGCTTAAATGGAGAACTGGTCATCTAATCCCATCTATTGCTGCATCAAAAGCTTCACTGGAGCTTGATAGTATTCAGGGGAAAAGAAGAATTTGGTTTTGCGAAGCTTATCAGGGTGAGAATTTTATTTTTTGGATCTAAATATGCACCATCAACATCTTAGAACACTGGATTAGCTTTGTACTTTAGAATTACAAATCAATAATTTTAGTGCTTCTATTTCAGGTTATGGCTTCCACGAGGATGGACTAAAGGTACTTCCCCTTAATTTATTACTTACACATGTAGCATTAAAGGTATATTTTTTGTAGTAAAGTATTTGATGAATGTAGCAAATTTGAGAATGCAATGAATGTTAAATTATTTGCTTAATCATCATGAAAAGATGAAGCCTAAAGATTTTGGGTTTAGAATATGGTGATATATGGATATATGGCTTCTTTGTAGGCGGGCATGATTGCTGCACATGGTGTGCTTGGAAAGAACTATAATATTTTTAGCAATCCAAGGCAGATGGTACCTTCTCTGATGGAAACAGGGGCGCGCCAATTTGTTGCTAGATTTCTTAGACATTATATCTCTACCGGCTCTTTGATGTGAGTTCATTTATATCATTTTTCCCATTTTCTTTCCACAGACATGCATGACACTACTCTTCCTAGCTCAATCATTTTCATAGCATTCTATCCAGGGAGCAATCGGGGTTATGGAGTTACTAATATAGGTCATATCTTTCTATTTGGATCATTCTAAGCTTTATCATCAGTGCATTGCTCCTAAATCTTTTTTTATGACTCTTCTTACCTTTTTGGTTCTTAGTTCCAAATCTTCGCCTCATACATCTGCTAAATATGTAGTCTTTGTTACTATTTTCATATATTAAAGTTCTAAAAGTTAATTGAAAATAAGATGAAGATCTTGATAAAATGTCCTTGGTGATATGATAGTTTGTTGGAGGAAGGAGGCACAATGCTTACTTTTGAGGGAACCAAGAAAAACTGTCATCTGAAAACTATTTTGAGAGTTCATAGTCCCCACTTTTACTGGAAGGTATTTACTCAATTAATGTTTCATACATTCTTAATAAAGATGGCAAGCAAAATTCTAAATTTAAAGCATAGGCTGTATTTGCAACTAAAACTTGATAATAATCTTAACATGCACAAAATTCTTAGCAGTGTTGATGAGTTTTAGAAATTGTTGTCAGGTTATGACACAGGCTGATTTAGGCCTTGCAGATTCATATATAAATGGCGATTTTTCATTTGTGGATAAAGATAAAGGTCTTCTAATTTTGTTAATGGTAAGATATGAATTTGATTCCAAAAACAAATTATTTTCTCAACATCTACTTCTAGAGTATTTTTCCTTACTGAATTATATTTCAGATTCTTGTTGCCAACCATTTGGATGCTTCAGCCTCAAAATTGGGTCAAAAAAGGTAAAATGTGATTGGAGTCCTGGAATATGGCATTAAAAGTAGTTACCCCCTGACTATAACATTAATTATTTCCATCTATGCTTTAGGGGTTGGTGGTCACCATTGATAATCACTGCTGGTATAGAATCTGCAAAATACTTCTTTCAACATGTTTCAAGGAAAAATACTCTTACACAAGCTCGTAGAAATATCTCTCGTCATTATGACCTGGTAAATTCTTAATCGATGTCTTTTGGGCAATCCCAGGAAGAGAAAACAGTGAGGAAGCATTAATGCAAGTGAGCAAATGGTCATATGCTTCTGTAAAAGCATGGTTGTCAAAAAACATTGTAGAGGAGTGTTAATGCTTGGAAATGAGAATAGTTTCAAGTTTGTGTAAAAGCATTAGGCAGTCAGGCCACCTTTATAGTTTTTCCATATTGATTTTGCAATCGTCATTATGGAAGCAAAACCTAGTATTAGATTATTTCTAATGAAACGATGCCATCAATTATTTAATAACAAAGTTCTAATAACATAATATTAGTGTCGATATATATGGAGGATTTGTAATGTAAATAATTAGTTATACCAAGTGGAAACGTACTACTTTTTTGCTTTGTTTTTCTAGAGCAATGATCTTTTTTCTCTGTTCTTGGATGAATCAATGACATACTCTTGTGCGGTATTTAAGGTTTGAGTCTCATTCCTTGCTGATCTTATTTCTAATGAAGAAGTGATATAATTTGCTTTGGTTATAACAATGGCTTTAATTTGTTATATATTTTTATTTAAGGCAAAATGACCATGCTCTAATGCACGTATCAATTTGTTTTCTAGAATGAAGATGAAGACCTTAAAGATGCACAAATGAGAAAAGTTTCTCTTCTAATTGAGAAAGTGAGTCTTTTCAACTCTATTCAATTTTTAACAAAAAATTCACGTAACCAGTGCTTTATGCTTTATACTTAAAATCTATCCAGGCAAGAGTTACTGAGGAACATGAAGTTTTTGACATTGGTTGTGGGTGGGGAACCTTAGCCATTGAAGTTGTCAAACAAACAGGATGCAAATGCACTGGCATTACTCTGTCTGAGGAGCAGTTGAGATATGCAGAGATGAAAGTTAGAGAAGCTGGCCTTCAGGTAAACTGTTTAGAAGGACGACATTCTAGTACCAAAACCAATAAGTTCATTAAATATGGCAAAGGCAAAGATGTCTTATGTATGCTTATAGACCTCTATTGCTGGTTTTTCTTGCTCAGCATTAGAGTAACTACTATCTAGTTAAACTTAAAAGCTAATCTGAGAATAATATTCCCCAAGCTAGTTGACATTATTCACATCTTAACCTTCTCTACGATCAGGATAGCATCAAATTATATCTCTGCGACTATCGCCAATTGCCTAAAAATAATAAATATGACAGAATTATATCTTGGTAAGTACTTCTTCTACATCTAAGTACTATATTTGAAGCACCACAACTTTTAGAATAATAACATGATTATGAATGGCCTATTTTTAGTGGGATGATAGAACATGTTGGGCATGAATTCATGAAGGAGTTTTTTGGTTGTTGTGAATCAATATTGGCAGAAGATGGGCTTCTTGTTTTATAGGTAATGTTCAAAGGAAGAGGAAAAAGAAACTATTGCCTTTACTTTAGTTTGATTGAAACCTCATGGTTACAAATTCAGCATTTTAATAGTTGCCAATGATTATGGGTGGTTGATCTTTCCCAGTTCATATCAGTACCGGATGAGCGTTATAATGAGAACAGGATGAGTTCAGACTTCATAAAGGAATATATTTTTCCAGGCGCATGCTTGCCTTCATTAAGTATGATAACATCTGCCATGGCTACTTCATCCAGACTTTGGTATAAACTACTCTTAGCAATTATAGCACAATTTCGTTAGTTTTATGTTTCTTCTTTCTACCTTTTTCTCCACCGAGTTAACTTTCTTTTATGGCAGTGTGGAGCATGTTGAAAATATAGGAATCCATTACTACCAAACACTAAGATCCTGGAGAAAAAATTTCATACAGCATCAAAGGTATAAAAACTAACAAAAAAGTTGTATTTCATTCAGCTTTGGGTTATTTTCTCACTGAGTTCTTTTACGAATATGTAATTATGATGCTAGAACATTTCAAAACTATTCATCTTGATATAGTCTATTTATTTTTTCAGCAAAATTCTTGCCCTGGGATTCAATGAAAAGTTCATTCGGACATGGGAGTATTATTTTGATTATTGTGCTGCCGGTTTTAAGTCCTATACCCTTAGAGACTACCAGGCAAGTTTCAAACGTTCTAGCATTAGTGTATATAATAATATAATTGGCTTTTAGCATCTTGTTAGTCATTCGTAGTATGCCGCTATTCTTATGAATTAGCTTGGAGCATATTACTGCTATGTTTAATAGCATCAACATTAATTACTACTTGGTTTGTGTAAAACCAACTAATCCATAGTTTAAACATCTTATTAGTAAACAGAAAATAAGGTTTATATTCTAGGAAATGTAGAATCTATTATTTTGTTATGATAGACCTCGTCTTTTTATGTGCAAGCTAGTAATGAAACAATGGTAGCCTATTTACTGAATCACTTAGCAAGCAGCAGTGCAATAGACTAACATTAGATCTCATTCAACCCTGCTTTTATTTGAAGAAATAATATTTTTTTAGCTTATATTTTGAATTCTTATGCGAGCATAATAACAATTTGACCACATGATAGGTTGTATTTTCACGTCCTGGCAACACGTCTGCATTCAACAACCCATACAAAGGCTTTTCTTCAGCAAATTGATTCAGTTCTCTAAAGGGAAATCATACTTTCTCATGCAATATGGGTCGGACTAATTTGGATTATTGCCAGTTTGTTGGAAATTAATAAATTTTCTAGAAAATATTTGCGGAATTGTGTTTGACTTTTGTTTACTTAAATGAATACAAAATCTTTTAGAAATTTTAAAGACTTAATAGTCCAAAATTCAGGTTGCTTATGCGCAATGGGGGTTTATCCCCTAGGCAACAGAGGCAGTTGCCTAGGGCCCAAAATTTGGGAAGGCCCCATGTACTAAAAATTTGAGTAATTTCATATTAGTTTAAAAATTTATTTTATGCAAATAATTATTATATTAATAATATATTACATATATTATTTAAAAATTTTATAATTTAATTTATTAATGTCCACCTAATTAGGGATGTTCAAAATTACCCAACCCGATCCGACCCGATCGGGTTTTAGGCGGGTTAGTGTTTTAAAAAACCCAAAATCGGAAAACCCAAAATCGGGTTATTTAAATCAGGTTTCCTGCAATCGGGTTTAAAATTGGGTTTTTTTTTTTCTGCATATCATATCCAACCCGACCCGACCCGACCAATTTTGCCACATGAAATAAGCTCTAAAAAATCTGTGAATCAAAATCCAACCCCGATCCGATCAACCCGACCCGATGATTAGGGTTACACCTCGGGTTCTATACTTAAAAAACCCGAACACGGGTCAAAATTTTCAAACTCAACCATGCATCGGGTCGTATCGGGTTGGGCAAAACCCGACCTGACCCGACCCGTGTGCACCCCTACACCTAATTATTAAAAATTGGTGTGAGTTGAAAGATGCAAATAAATTTTTTTTGTCATAATTTATTTAAGGCCCCACCACCTAATTATTATACCCCAAATATACTTATTTTTTATTGTTGTTTAAAAGTAGAAACTTGTATTACACGCCTCTTTCCTCAATTTTCTTTGTTCAAGATTATGCAATGTCATTTCATTGTACCATTGTTGTTTCTTCAAATTTGCTTTACACTACTTACTTCCATACTCTCTCCATACGTCTTCTTCTTCATTTTCTCTCCATACTCCATCTGCACACCCGTGAACCAGAGTTGCCAAACGTCCATGGTCCACTACTCTTTCGTCAAGTTTTCTAACCACATTGAATATAATTTTTCAGGTTCAATTGTTTCATGTTTTAATTTTTTATTAAGTTTATATTATTGTGCATATTATTCATTTATTCATATTTTCTTATAGTAGTTATTTTATTTATTTATTTGGTATTTGCTTTTTGTTAACTAGCAATTTAGTCTTAGAAATGACTACTAGAAAATATGAATTAGGGTATGAAAAACTTAAGAAAACAAGAAAATTAGAAAAATTAGTTGAATCCCAAAAGGGAGCTCTTGATAAATTTGTTAAAATCAATAAAAATAATGTTGGTGAAAATTCAATAATTGAGCAAGATCAACACATACTAAAAGAATCCAATAAAGAAAAAGATAATGATAATCTAACATGTAATATCACTATTTTTTTTTTTAACCGAGGTGTCCGGGCCAGCTTACGCGCACCATAACTAATCCTCGAGAGAGACTAGTGCTACCACAACCCAATGTCACGATCTCCTGCTTACCTCATGGGGAGAGGCCATTGTGAAGAGTCGAACCCAGGACTTCACCGTTGGCTTTACCAACTCTCTCATGGGCCGCCCTTACCACTTGAACCAACCCATTGTAGGTCACTATTTTTGATGAAGAAAATCAAAAAAATATTGAGAAAAATGAAATAAATGAATAAATTCAAAATCGTAATAAGATATCTAATACAAATAATATATATGATCCAGGAACATGTAAAAATATTGATAATAAATTGAGACTTATTAATAGAAAAATGTCCTATTAGAGAAAATAATATAATTTTTCTAAAAGATGAAAATAATAGACATTTCTCTCCCGCATAATATACTAAAAAGTTATCAAATGGAGAAAAACATGATAGAAAATTGTTAGTATATTCAAAAGATTTTGATAAAGTATATTGTTTTTGTTGCAAATTGTTTAATACAAAATTTAGTAAAAGTCAATTAGATAATGAGGGAGTTAGAGATTGGAAAAGCCTTAGTACTAAACTTAAAACTCATGAAACAAGTAATGAACATATAACAAATGTGAATGCATGGGTTGATGTAGAAGTAAGGTTGTAAAGAAATAGAACAATTGATAAAGATATACAAATGCAAATTAACAAGGAAAAAGAACAATGGAAAAATGTGTTAAAAAGAATTTTAGTAGTGGTCAAAACTCTTGCTAAAAATAATTTAGCTTTTCATGGAAAAAATAAGAAGATTTATCAAGTAAATAATGGAAAATTTTTAAGTCTAATTGAAATGATTGTTGAATTTGATCCAATAATGTAAGAACATATTCGACGTATTAAAAATGGTGAAATTTATAATTACTACCTTGGACATAATAAACAAAATGAGTTAATTAAAATGCTAGCATTCGAAATTAAGAATTCAATTATTAAAAAAATGAAAGAAGCAAAATATTTTTCGATAATACTTGATTGTACACCGGATGCTAGCCATCAAGAACAAATGACTCTTGTTTTAAGATGTGTAGATATTTCAACAAGTCCAATAAAAATAGAAGAATATTTTTAGAATTTTTAGAAGTAGATGATACTTTCGGAAAAGGTCTTTTTAGTGAATTGGTAGATACAGTAAAAAATCTTGAACTTGATATTAATGATATAAGAGGCAAAGGATATGATAATAGATATAATATGGAAGGAAAACAACAAGGTGTTCAAAAAAGACTATTGGAAATAAATCCTAGAGCATTTTATATACCACATGGTTGCCATCACTACAAGAAAAATGCTCATATTTGACAGTTTTTGGCCGCCAAGTAAGTGTATATTTGGCGGTCTTGAAAACGCCACCAATGGCACCGCCAAATATGGTCAATTTGGTGGTCGGTCAACCTGCCAAATATGCACCGGACTATACTTGGCGATTTTTGGCCGCCAAGTATAAATAGTTTTAAAAATTAAAAAATATATATATACTTGACAATTTTTAGCCGCCAAGTATATATTTAATTATACTTGACAGTTTTTGGCCGTCAAGTATAAAAGTTTTAAAAATTAAAAAAATATATATATACTTGGCAGTTTTTAGCCGCCAAGTATATATTTAATTACACGTAGAGTGGAAGAAATAGTGAAACAATTGAAGGACCAAAAATTGATTCTCAGAGACATTTGACAACTTCAATTATTTAATTATATCCACATACTGAACTGTCATATCATTGATTCATGTTGGTCTCAATGGTGAAAATTTTAAAAGAGGCTAGTTGGATCTCTTTGACGTCAATTGATAACAGAACAATACGAAACGAGAGACAGAGGCAAGCTAAACCCATATAATTTTTAAGGAAAAGTCTATGACATTGCATGTTCGGAATAAAGGTCTTTTTTTTTAATACCCAACTTTTAGCTACATATTCCGAGCTCTAAGGGGGGACAGGAAAAAGAAAAAATGAATAAAAAAGTCATAGTATATGACCTGTAATGTGATTAAGTAAATAGACTCCAATGCTTGAACACGAATTTCAGGATCATCAACTAGTTCACGCTCGATCTTTAGTGTACTTGCAAGCTCAAGTGGCATTTTTTACGTGTCTTGTTTGTTATATACCTAGTCAGAAGCCATCATATCAAAGAACAAAAATCATCAATTATTGCATTAAATGCAAACAAGAACCAAGGTTGCAAAACATTTAAAGAGTGCAAATGCTGGGGCAGCGGACAGTTAAAAAAAAAATTCAAATTTAGAACAAAGGAAGCTATAAAATTTTCAGATCAACTGACAAAAAGAAACTGGAAGTATCTTTTAAGATCATTAATGTAGTAGTAGAATAGTTGCAACATTTATTTCTAGGTCAAAAAATTGGAATAATACACCAAAGATAGCATTTTATGTAAGCAAGAGCATACCAAATAGCTGGTGTGAAACAAATATTTTACTGACCAAAAATAAATTAAACAAAAAAGGACCTAATAATGCTTTGAAAGATTAAAAAATGCTAAGACATTACCTTGTTGCCAGCAACTGGAAGAAGTAGAGCTGGCCAAAGAAACTCAGAAATCAAAAGTAGATTTTTGTGCAGCTGATGCTCAGCTTCAAAACAGCAATTTCGAATGGTTTCTGAAACCTGCAAGCAAAGGACCATCACCCACATGTTGAGCCCACTATGCAATGGCCTAATCAAGCTTAACTTGGTTGAGTCTGGCTTGAGCTTTACTCAAGCTTACCTAGAGCAAGCCTCACTAGTAGAAGCTTGTTGAATCAGGAATTCTTTGCAAGTGCAAAGTCACCAGTCTATAATTCACGAAATCATGAAAACAGACACATCTTTGGCCTCATCATCAAAGCTATAATGTCTGTTGCTTTAGTCTTTTCTTTTATTAAATTTATAATCGTGTCATACTGCTATCTTGATAAATATAATGCAAAAGAAAAGAGAATTTCAGTTATTATCAAGGTAAGGACCCAGAACTTTCAAAATTTAAATCAACCAAAGAGATTATAAATTCCTTATCGATATGGATCATCAATACAAGACCAGCTTTGTTAGACAGATTTTTCATATGTTCAGCCATGCATCATCACAAAAGGCAACCTAAAAACAAGAACTAAAGTAAAAAGATGATCAAGTAGAGAGCTAGAATTTTTTAATTTTGCTCGCTAGGTCCTTTTCTTCCATTAACAGTTGTTTTTAATAATTAAATGACATATACTTAAGTAAAAAATTTACTTGTTCAAGATTTCTCCAGAAGAAATTCAATACTTTCAGATGAACTTTCATTCATACCCCTTTCTTTCGCACTAGACTAGTTGAATCAAACTGTCTAATAATCTGCTTCAGCAGTCCTCATTTTTGGTCCAACAAGATTTTCCTTCCGGCTTCTTTCTTTGAAATGTGTACCAGTATGGAACCAACATGTTCAAATGGATCAGCTAGTAGATGGGAAAAAAAATAAAATGTCAAGACCAAATTGTGGAAAAGAAGAAGTATATTATAAGTTCATAAGCGCATAAGATTCACAAAGTGGAAGTTATGCTATTTGTGAGCTTCAACAAGAATAACCTCCAAACTATATGCCCGACAAGGGTTATATACAGGCCTTAGCCAATGAACATTTCTTTTGAGATATTAAAAAGAATTAGAAAGCTAAAACCACCATTAATATACAGTCTCACAACTACCTATAGATGTGTTATGGAACAATAATGTAATGTTGTAAACTAGAAATGAATCCGGTGTCATAACCAACTAGAATAAATCAAGAAGTCAATTTAGGTCCAGGAAACAAACTATATGGAACAACAATGTAATGTTGTAAACTAGAAATAAATACGGTGTCATAACCAACTAGAAAAAATCAAGAAGTCAATTTAGGTCCAGGAAACAAACTATGTAGAGAAGGGAGAGGCAAGAAACAGAATAAAAATAATTGTAACTTGTAACTTTGAAGAAACTCTTTAAGTAGAAAAAAACTAAAGAAGCAAAACATACCACTACTTTCACTGGAAGATGTATAGAAAGAACTTACTAGCTTCATAACATACAATCCTTGCAGCTGTTCATCTTCAATCTAACACATATAAAAATCTCACTATCAATAAACTAATGTTTAGCATAGAAAGAAAAATCATGCCACCGCTACTAAGGCTATAAGAATTTGTGATTTCTCAATAGATAATGCTCTTTCAACTTGTATAAACTACAAGTGCATTAGTGATAGACCGACACTAACATCAAATGGCAAAAGTACCTGAAGCAAGGAAGAGATGCCATCATCCAGCTGTGTAAGATTAACTAAAAGCATAACCAGCAACTTTTTAATGCTCGAGTCTGGTTTATATAACAAATCCATGGCAGTTTTGATCAACACACAAGAATTTAAAAGTTCTATACAATAATGTCAACTAAATTTGCATTTACAAAGCACCAGCATCAGCCCTTAGTGAAAACTAATAGGCTAAAAACAAAGCAAGCATAAGCAGAGACATTCATTCAATCATCTAAGCTATGCAAATGCAATAAGCAAAGCTAGCAAAATAACAAAAGAAGTAAAGTATAATAAAGAGAGAGAGAGAGAGAGAGAGAGAGAGAGAGAGAGAGAGAGAAATTGCTTATGCTAATAGAAAAACAGACAGGTACCAACAAGCCTACATTTGATATTATAAAAGCAAGTCAACCAAGAATATATATATATATATATATATATTATGCTTACGAATAATATGTTAGCCCTTCAAATGGATCAAATAGACCACCACCACAATGACAAATTTGAAAGGGATACATAAAGAATGAAATATCAAATGACCACCCTTAAACACCACAAAAGAAATATGTAAACGTGTCCAGATTCATTCAATCTGAAACCCAGTTCTTTGGTCTAGTAGAACTTTCCAAAAGCACCATATATGCAATGAGTTAATAAAACAAAATCAACTAGAATTTCATCATTTGCTTAAAAAAAAAACCATTAATTGGGATGAAAACAAGGGAACCCGACGGAAAGAAAAAAAAATTTAATGGATCTGCACCTGTCTCGCCCCGCCTATTTACAATTTGTTTCTTTCGACAATCTAGTGAGGCAATTTATCAAACACTTGTCGTGTGGAACATCTCAACGATTATAGATGAGAAAGAAAATTAAATCTAAAAGCATGTATCTAATCAAAACACAACAAGAGAAGATAATCAACAATAAGTATAATTATATTTGTAATCTAATCCGATTAATCCATCAAAAATTGAATAAACTTTATTGCATTTCTGATCATCCATCATACAAATTAAACATGTATATTAACCAAATCTATTAATATGTATACATAATTATTGTTCTAATTCAATCTATTAACATTTATATCAACGAACTCATAAAAATTAAACAAAAAATCAAGAAATTAAATCAAAAGAGAGGAAGAGAGACAAACCTAAGTGAGAGTGACGGACGAGCAATCACGCCTGGCAAAGCTAGAAGGACGACGAGAGGGTGCAGCCGTGGACCCTAGTGGTGAGTCGTGTGAAGACGAGGAGCGTGCAGCGCAGCCGTGGACCGTGGTGGCAACTCGAGACGACAGAGGCACTTGTGGCTGCAAGTGAATGAGGAAGGCGAAGGCCAAGCTTGAAGAGGGTCACGTCCGAGTAAGGGGGTATAAGCTAGTCGGCGACGGTGGACTAGAACCAGCTCACAGACAGTGTCACGGTGGAGTGGCGACATGGACAGAAGAGATCCAGAGAGAAGGTGTTGACGTTGGTGGGTGGGTTAGGGATTTCAGATTGGGGTGTGAATGAATTTATGAGATTTATATATTTTGTCATATATTTTGGAAACCCATATACATGAGAGGCAAGAGAGTGAGCCTTGCGTTTTGGGAATGAGAGGCAGTAAAATATTTGCGTTTTGGGAAATTAAACCCACTAAAACGACACCGTATCCCCTTCTTTTTTAAATATATTAACAAATTTAATTTATTTCTTACTTATAATTTGTGCATTTAGATTTTAAATTTTAATAAATTTATATTTAACCATTAAGTTTTATTATTTAATTTTTTATTATTTATAATTTTTTAGCGAAAGATTTTAAATTCTAATATATCTATATTTAACCATAAAATCATATTTTTTTAATAAAATATTCATATTACTATTTTAATTTCTTAATATTTATCTAAATAAAAAAATGAAATTGCTATAATTTTACATAAATTTTAGAATCCACATACTTGTCACAATTTAAAAACTGTGATAAATATGTGATTGAATAACGACAAATAATGACAAATATGATAAATAGGTGGGTTTGACTTCTTAACCAATGTTATACTTCTCACTTTTTAAAAAAACCGCCAAATAAAAAAAATGCAAAGTGACAAATATGAAAAATATTCTTGTAGTGTGGGTACTTCAAGGCTATTTTCAGAGTTTTTGGTTCCTTCAAAAAATTTTCTTTTCTTGCTAAATAAAGGTGCATTTCGGAGAATTTTGCTGGAAGTTTTTGCTCTCATTGAGGATGACTAGCTTGTGTGTAATTGTAGTCATTGATATAAGGGTAGAAGTGTCTATTGAAACATCATCTGCTAGGTCATTATGATTTTGTTCTTCGTGATTGATTAAAGACTTTGATTCTTCATTTGGCAAGTCAAAATCTTCTTCTCTACTGGAGATTGGACTTATTTCTTCTTTATTTGGTGAGTCAGCACAACAGCCAATGCTTGGATAAGGAGGTGACACCGGTTTGTTGCTCTCAGATATTGTGGAATTGTTTGGTTGAATATTGGTCACAACATGTTTTATTCACTCATCTTGGTGAGGAAAAGTTGTCACTATAAGTTTTTAACCACTTGAAACATGGTTATTAGCATATGGAAAACTAGTTTCATCAAATAGTACATGTCTTGATATATATGTATACACCTTTTTTGTCAAAGGATCAGTGCATTTATAACTTTCATACATTGGACTATGTCCAATAAAAACACATGGAAACGTTTTCTTTGCAAACCTATTTTTACCAGGATGATGTAAGTCAGGAAAACATTAACACGCTAATATTTTTAAGCTATTGTAATCAGGATGTCTACCAAAGAGTTGAAAAAAAAGGAGTTTCCATTTTAAGAGAAGAAGAAGGTAACCTGTTTATCAAGAAGATTGCTGTGAGAAAGGCATCTACCCAAAACTTTAAAGGAAACTTTGCATGAAACATCATTGTGATTCCCGTTTTGACAATGTGGTGATGCTTTCTTTCAACAACTCTATTTTGTTTGGGAGTTTGGGGCATGATAGCTACTGAATTATTCCACACTAAGCTAAATGTAGGGAAAAAAATGGTTGAAGTGAACTCTCCTCCTCCATCACTTTGGAAAGTTTTGATTTTCCTGCCAAATTAGTTCCCAACAGCTTTTGATATATAATGAAACATTCATAAAAGTCATATTTAAATTTTAAGGGATATAACCATGTGTATCTAGTGCAATCATCTATAAAAATGACATAATATTTAAAATTTTGTGTTGAAGCAATCAGGGCTGGACCCCGTAAATCACAATGAACTTTTTCTAATGGAATTTGACTAATTTTATTGGAATCATAAAGTGGAAGTTTGCAACATTTTCCTAATTGAGAAATACTACAAATTTTGGATTTATTTAGCCAATTGGAAATGTCAATAACAATCTTTTTATTTAAAACTTGTCAAATTTTGGAAAGGGGATGTCCCATTCGTTGATGCCACAAATCTAATGAAGTAGCTCCTCCTTTGATGGTTGCAAGAGCTTCCTTTTGAACTTCTTCTAAGGCATAGAGTTGTTCTCTTCTATGACCTTTTGCCAGAATTCATAGGCTATGATCCTTAATTAAAAAACAAGTTGAGTCAAATTTAAATATACAAGAATTATCACTAGTGAGTTGACTAACCGAGAGGGGATTTTTCTTAAGATTTGGAACATCAAGAACATCATTTAATTTTAGACTCCCATGCTTTGTTTTAACAAGTGCATCTCCACTATGTGAAATGTTTAGTTTCTGACCATTACCAACATAAATAATTTCATTACCTTGATAAGTTTTTGGAGATACTAACTTACCAATGTCATTGGTCATGTGCGTGGTTGCTCCAGAATCTGCGTAAAAATTAGGATCATCTTCTTGGATGTTCAATATAGTTAGAGCTTCAGGCACATCTGATTCTTGATAAGCATAATCATAACGATTATATCATTTGAGGGTAGTGTGATTTGCCCTTCCACAAATCTGACGAAGGACTTTGCTTACAGATTTTTGCTTGTTGCTTTCTTGGACATTGAAACTATTATTCCTCTAGTTGTTGAGTTGCTTGGAGATGGATTTGAGTTGTTTGATTGCCATGTAGGATTGTAGCCTCGTCCTCTTGAATGGAACTGGCCACCTCCTTTTCCATTTCTCCATCGACCTCGTTGACTATAAAAAACTTGAGTGTGATCAGTGAGTTGCCTTTCTTCCTCCCTGTTACTTCAAATCATTTGCTCATAATTCTGTAGAGACAAAACAAATTGGTTAAATGATGGATAGGGTGGTTTAGATAGCATGGCCACCTCAAAATCATTGTATTTAGGACCAAGTCCTTGTTGGAAACAAATATCACAAACAGCATAAAAAGAAAACAGAGGCAAACAGAGGAGAAAGAACATTCAACGTTTTTATTCTGCTGTTCAAACTGATGAGCTAAACATGCCTTTATATAGGCTACAACTCTAACAAATTAACCTTAAAATTCTGCCTACTAACACACTAACAGCCCGCTAACTTTGCAACCAGTTTGACTGGCCACTAACTGAACGTGCAGTAATAGATGGGATGTAACTTTGAATTATTCTTTAACACTCCCCCTTGATTCAAAGTTACAAACACCATGTAGAGATCTGAAGTAGATAAACTTTTCTTTCGACAGAGCCTTAGTAAGCACATCAGCCAGTTGCTCGTTTGTGCTACAATACTCCAAAGTAATCTCCTCATTTGCAACTAAATCACGAATAAAATGGAAGCGAATATCAATATGTTCTGTTCTGCTGTGAAAAGCTGGATTCTTTGTCATGGAGATTGTTGCTTTGTTGTCACAGAATATGGTTGTTGCTCCTTCTTGCTTTTGTTGAAGTTTTGCTAACATTCTTCTTAACCAAATGGCTTGACAAGCTGCTGAAGTGGCTACTACATATTCAGCTTCTGAGGAAGACAATGCTGTTGTAGCTTGCTTCTTTGAGCTCCAAGTGATTACTCCTGATCCAAGAGTAAAAACATTTACTGAAATGCTCCGCCTATCATCCAACGAACTAGCCCAATCACTGTCCGTGAACCCACATAATCTAGAATTAGAAACTTTTGAATACCAAATCCCAGAATCCATTGTTCTAGCGATATAACGCAAGACCCTCTTTGCTGCACCGAGATGAAGCTTTGAAGGATTTTGCATAAATCTCGAAATTACACCAACAGAAAATGCAATATCGGGTCGAGTGTGAGTTAGATAAATTAAACCTCCAATCAAGCTTCTGAATCTTTTAGCATTAGCCATCTCTCCTCCATCTTCATGCTGCAATTTTTCATTTATATTCATAGGCGTTGCTGCAGATTTACAATTAATCATGCCAAATTTCTTAAGAAGATCCTTGGCATATTTTCTTTGGGAAATAAAAATTCCATCTTTTGCTTGTTGAACTTCAAGGCCAATAAAATAATGCAGCAAACCCATGTCTGACATTTCAAACTCATGCATCATACGTGATTTAAACTCAGCCACAAGGGAACTAGATGAGCTTGTATAAATGATATCATCAACATAGAGACAAATTATGATGAAATCATTTTTACCTTCCTTCTTCACGTAGAGAGTGGGCTCATTCTCACTCCTCAAGAACCCATTTTGCTGAAAGTATCCATCAATTTTGCTGTACCATGCCCGAGGAGCTTGCTTCAATCCATATAAGGCCTTCCTCAACTTGTACACCTTTGTCTCTTTTCCTTCAATTATGAAACCTTCTGGTTGAGTCACATAAACCTCCTCTTGTAAATCTCCATTTAAAAAAGCCGACTTGATGTCAAATTGATAAACAGGCCATTGTAATTGTGCAGCCAATGCCAAGACAATTCTCACAGTTTCAAAACGAGCTACTGGAGAAAAAGTTTCTTCAAAATCAATACCATGTTGCTGGGCATATCCTTTCGCCACTAGTCGAGCTTTGTGTTTTTGTATGCTTCCATCTGCACAAAATTTTGTTCTGAATACCCACTTCAAACCAATTGCATTCTTGCCTTCTGGTAAGTCCACAATCTCCCACGTTCCATTCTTTTCTATCGCTGTCAATTCTTCTTTCATTGCTTTTTGCCATTCTTCTTTTATAACTGCTTCCTCGTAGGCGATAGGATCTGAAACAGTGAGAGCAAATTAGCAAGACTCATATATGTCTCTCAAGGATCTAGATTTTCTGGATGGTGTTTCACTCGACGACTCCTCAAGAGTGGATGACGAGTTTTGGCTTGGTGATGTTGAGGTTTAAGAACTTGGTGACGCCATAGAGGAATCAGCTGGTGAATTTGTAGGAGTTGGCTCTTGACTTCTATTTGGAGATATTCCAATGGGCATAGGAATTTGTTACATCTTCTCATCATTTTCATTCCAATCCCAGCTTGCATTTTCATCAAATACTACATCCCTTCTAATTAAAATCTTGCCACTAAGAGGATTATATAATCTATATGCTTTGGAGTGTGTATAATAACCAATAAAAACACATTTTTCAGATTTTTCATCAAGTTTATGATGAAATTGAGAATTTATCAAAGCATATGCAACGCACCCAAAAATTCTTAAGTGACTTACAGATGGTCTTCTACCATGCCAAGCTTCAAATGGAGTTTGATTCACAACAGCCTTTGTGGGAGAGATGTTCAATAAATAGACTGATGTTGCGACAGCTTCAGCTCAAAAATGATTTGAAAGTCCCTTCGCTTTTAACATGCTTCTTGCCATCTCAACAACAGTTCGATTTTTTTGCTCGGCAACACCGTTTTGCTCCGGAGTGTAAGGAGTTGTCAACTTCCTATAAATGCCATTTGCTTCACAAAAAAGATTAAATTCTGTGGACAGAAACTCTCCACCTCTGTCAATACGAAGAGCTTTGATGTAAGAACCACTTTGCTTCTCAACCATAGCTTTAAAATGCTTGAATTTCTGAAATGTTTCTGATTTGTTTTCCAAACAATAAACCCAACTCATGCAACTACAATCATCAAGAAAAAGTAAAAAATAACGACTCCCACCGAAAGATGTAGTATGCATAGGCCCGCATAAATCTGCATGTATTAATTCAAGACACTTTGAAGCCCTCCAAGCCTTTCCAACAGGAAAAGATTTTCTTGTTTGTTTCACATAAATGCACCCTTCACAAAAATCAACAGAGCCACTTTTCGGTAGTCCAAAAACCATACCTTTTTCATTTAGCAATTTCAGACCCTTGATGTTGAGATGTCCATATCGCAAATGCCATAGTTTTGAGTCATCCTTTCCACCAGCAGCAAAAACAAAATTCCCCATGCTTGAAACTTCTAACGGGAAAATTTTGTTTTGAGTCATGTTGATGTTAATCAACGTATGGCCTGACTGCTTGTCTTTAATAACACATGCATTATCATCAAATAATATTGAATATCCACCAGCCATTAATTACCCAACACTTAGCAAATTATATCCCAAATCAGGTACAAGTTGAACGTTATGCAGAAACTTTACATTACCATGGTTAGTTTCAATGCCCACTGTACCTCTCCCTTCAACCAGCATTTCTTTGCCATTGCCAAGCTGCACCTTCATTTTTTATGTCTTATCAAGCTCCGTAAACATGGATTTGGTGCCTGTCATATGATTCGAACAGCCGCTGTCTACAAACCATACATTGCTTGACTGATTGTTAGTATCAAAATGAGCCATAAAAAGCTTACTTTCTTCACCATTTTTTGCTGTAAAATTTACTTGCTGGTCTTTGTTCCATCAATCAGCTTTTATATGCCCATATCTCTTGCAATGATAGCACTGGATGCCACTCTTGTTGTTTCTTTGCTCACTGGACTGGCGTTGTCCATTGAAGCGACCTCTGCCTCTTCCATTACCACGACCACGATCACGACCACGGAATCCCCATTTTCCACGGCCCATGCTTATTGAACTATCATGCTCTTCAGCTTTGTTGACAGCCTCCTTCACTTGAAATGCCTTTTCTTCATTCTTTTCTAGTGATCGATTAATTCTTGCCTCATGTACTTGCAAAGACCCCATTAGTTCATCAAAAGAAAAAATTGACAAATCTTTTGATTCTTCTATTGCAGCAACTACATGATCAAATTTTGGAGTCAAGCTTCGTAATATCTTTTCAACAATTGTTTGATCAGTAATATTCTCTCCATAAGATCGCATTTGACTGACTATTGTTGTTGCCCTGGACAAAAAATCAGCAATGGATTCTCCACTTTTCATGACCAGAGTTTCAAAGTCACGCCAAAGTGATTGCAATCTCACAACAATTACCTTTGAATCACCTTGAAACTCCTTCTGCAGAATCGACCAGGCCTGCTTTGATGTGGTTGCCGTTGCAATTCGTGAGAAAACGCTGTCATGAACGGCCTGCTGGATGATCACTAATGCCTTGGAGTCCTTTTTCTTGTTATCTTTCAATTTGCTTTCTTCATCAGGATCTGTATACCCCTGCTCCACCAAGTCCCAAAGATCTTGAGATCTGAGTAGAGTTTTCATACGAATACTCCAAAACTCGTAGCCTTCTCCCTTAAAGACAGGAATCAGAGGTTGTGCAGCACCCATCGCATTGCTGTTGCTGGCCATTGGCTTTCCTTTTCAAGTGTTTCACTCAACTCACGTTCTTACCCTCTCTACTCACTCTCTCAAGTATGCTCTGTTACCAAATTTGTTGGAAACAAATATCCCAAATAGCATAAAAAGAAAACAGAGGCAAACAGAGGAGAAAGAACATTCAACGTTTTTATTCTGCTG
Organism: Boswellia sacra; assembly: GCA_013180625.2. Lineage (NCBI taxonomy): Eukaryota > Viridiplantae > Streptophyta > Magnoliopsida > Sapindales > Burseraceae > Boswellia > Boswellia sacra. Next base: position 52,955 of record SNVD02007176.1, on the reverse strand, counting down.
TTCAAACTGATGAGCTAAACATGCCTTTATATAGGCTACAACTCTAACAAATTAACCTTAAAATTCTGCCCACTAACACACTAACAGCCCGCTAACTTTGCAACCAGTTTGACTGGCCACTAACTGAACGTGCAGCAATAGACGGGATGTAACTTTGAATTATTCTTTAACAGTCCTCTAGTTAAATGATAAACTTTTTGAATATCAGAAATTAGTTTATTAATGGCTGCCAAAACATCACAGATTCCTTTGAACTTTCGAACATATTCTTGAATGCTTAAGGAACCATTCTTTAAGCCAATGAGGCTATCTCTTAGGATAGCTTTGTGTTTCACCGAGTCTGAAAGTATTGTTCATTCAAGTTGTTTCAGAGTCTTTTGGCAGGTCTCATCTTATTTACCATGACAAATACCTCTTTCGTCATAAGCCCCAAAAGCCATGAGACAAGCAATCCATCGTTGGTGAGCCAGATATCATATTGTTTGTTTGGAACTTTCTTACCACTTCCATCATCAGTAACTCTTTTCGGCGGCTCTTCTGTGAGGTGATGATCTATCCCCAAACTTCTAGTCAAGGGCAAGACCTGTGCAAGCCAAAAATTTAAGTTTAATTCAATAAGCCTAATGGACACAAGATTGGCATGCTGATGAAAAGATTGAATGGTTAAAATGGGTTCTTCATGATTGGTACTCATTTGGTTGCTGGAGGCAAGCTCTTATACCATGAAGATTTTATAGAAACAGAACAAAGAAAAAATAAAAGCAAGCTATGAATTATCAGATATTGATTAATCACTCTTGAGTGAGTTGCTCAAATGATACATCAGATATTTATACATCAATATGTAGAGTTTGAGCGGGAAAAGAAACCTACAACGGTAAAGCTGATATCAAGGATCAACATCAATCTTGGAAAGCTGATATCAAATAGCAGCATCAATCTTGTAAGAAAATATCTTCCAGAATCTTCAAGCAATTAGGAAAAATATTTATTTCCTGATTTCGTGCATAATGCAAGATTAGTTTCCATGGTTATGTCTTTTCTCTCTAATAGTGAAATATTGACAGCCTCCAACATTGCCTTTGACTCATGATTTGAGATATTGACTTTATCATAAAGTAGTTACATGACAGATTTTCTTTGAGCAGAAATGCACTTAAAACACTTGAAGTGCTTTTCAGAGAAGTACTTGATATGTGCTATTTTGAAGAATGCTTTTGTATCAAAAACATCTTCTGCAAATTTAAATCTAGAATGCACTTTGAGTGGTTTGAGAAGTTGTTTCAAGTAGAGCTTTTACAAGTAGAATTTATATTGGAAAACCATTATTTGTTTGGCTATGTATATAGAAATGGTATTAAAATTAGGTGTTTTTGAACATTTAAACTATTTTTCTGTAAGATCATGAAAGAGCTTATAAGATTCATTATGTGCAATTGTAAATTAAATTCATTGCCATGCTTTCACAGCTTTCCATCATTTTCATTTAGAATGTTACATGCAACAGGGCAGCAGTTGTTGAAATGGCCCATGCACTTTTTTAAAATTTAATAAGGCTTAGCCCAACTAATAATTATATAATAGCCCATCATTTTAGCCCATCCCAGAAGCCTTTTTTTTCATTTGTTTTCCATGCATTTATATTAGCCATTAATTAGGAAATAATTAGAAGCAAAAATTAGAAGGGAGGCAGAGAAGGGGAGACGTGAGAAGGGGGAAGAAAAGCAAAAGAAGAGTTGTTGATTTTCTAAGGAATTTGGAGAGCTTTTGAGGTAATTTCTTCAACCTTAACTTAAATTAAATGAAGTATTATGATTTCTACCCATAAATACACATTGGAGAGAAGTTATGGACATTTGAGAAATTTTTAGAGAGAGAAAGGAGATTTCTATGCTTATTTAGGCTTCAATTCCTTATATTTTAATGAAAATTAGATACTTTCTTTTTCAATTAGGAGAATTAGTATGTTATTGGTGTAATTTAGAATAAACCCATTTACCCAAATTTTCCTAATTTATATTTTTACAAATATTCCTTAAATTTGTATTGGTATGGAAAATTAGTGAAGTTCCTAGCCACTTTTAACTCTTGAAAGGACCAAATGATGGATTTTCAATTTCTGTGTTAATTTACTAAGTTTCCTACAAGTGGGAAGCTGGGTGTTTTTATCTAATTATGTGGTTTGGTACTATTAAAGAGTTTTACCTCGCTTTTTCCTTAGGTGAGACTGCGGTTTCAAGTCTGGATCTGAATCCGATCGAGAAAGGGGTTGCCACACAAGTCGATTCTCGAGATTGTGAGTGGGAAAAATATTTTTTTTTACCAATAATTGAACTATAAATTACAAACTCCTATTTCGATACATGTTAGCAAAGCTTTATTATGTTTAGTAAATATGTATTCCTTTATTCTTGTATGAAGTATATTTTATAGTTTACCAAATTTTGTCTATTTATTTGAAAGAATTGTTTAATATTTTAGAGATTTAAAAGTAAAGCGAATTTCCTAAATTATCTTTAAAATAACGACACAACTCTAAGAAAAGAATTGATTTTTTTATGTTTAATTAAGCTAGTACCCAATTCATTCAGATAGTAGCTTTATAGAGGTCTTTGGGACCCGTTCAGGCACACATAGAGGCTTTGGGCCGTGTGATTTGGACGTTTAGCCCTTTGGGAGCAGCTCTGCACATGCGTAGGATCAATATAGTGATATCTTGGCCTGAGCGATAATAGCCCCGCCAGGTCATGATCAGTCAGATTAGTTTGAGTACTTGATTAGTGAAACTATGATGATTTAGAAATTTAAAATGTGGAATGAGTTTTATGCAATCTGGAACTTTAATACATTTATCATATTGAATGTTGAATGCAAATAGAATAGCCTTAGAAGATTTTTATTTTAAAATTTAGATTATGTGAAAGGCATACAAATTATTTAAAGATTTACTTCCTCGTTTTTTTGTATCTTTTCTAAGTAATTTTCTAATCAATGTTAGTAAAGCAAAATTTTAATTATTTATTTGTTATGATATATTATTTTATCTTATGCAAATTTTTATCTATTTTAATGGATCTATCCCACTCACTGAGGTTATACTCACCCTATTTTTCTTTTTTTTAAAAACCCATTTTTTTCCCTAGAAGATTGTAGTGTTCAGTCGAAACGCCAGTAGCTATTTGAGGTTGGCTATTTGATGATGCTCTGAGAGCCTTCTTTTTGATATCTTGTTTCATTATTTTAGTTGACTTTTTTTGCATATGTGTATTTTTTTGATACTGTATATACATCAAGGATTTTGTTTTAGTTTCCTTTAAAAACTTTTGCTTACTCATCATGCGTGAGTTTTTTAGGAAACTTGTATTAAAATCCTAGTTGTAAACTTTTTGAGTTGTAAATTAATTATATTTGAGGTCAGAGGTCATATTTTATCTTATTCACTGTTTTAGGGATATCCTTATTTTAATAGAGGACTCAAGGTCCCAAAAAGGAAGTTAGTAGTTATATAAATATTTTGAAAGTGTTGAGTTTTGTGTACTTGGCAGAGGGATTAGTCTAAAATACAAGGGAGACTCTGTCAAATTTTCTCAAAGTAGAATATTTTAAAAAGTTAAATTTTCTTAGCACAGTTTTAGGCACGATTTGCTCGTGTTAGCTAGGGGCGGGTCGTTTCAGTTGTGGACTCTCTCTTTGCAAGGTAAACATATAGCATCCTGATTCTACCAGTTCCTTGGATAACTTCATTATAGTTTCTACTACTGCAGGTGAATCATGATTAGTTAAGCAAGTCGATCGATGCTTGGTTGCTAAGAAGTTGGAGTTTGAGTACCCAAAAACAAGTGCTAACCATTGGGAGCTCGCTTGGTGTCTCTTGATTTTATATCTCATGATTATATATCTCAAGTAATAACTTTGTAACACCTAAACTTCATTGATTAAGGTACCATCCATGATCACCCCACTGAAGAGTGTTAAGGGGTCTGATTTGCTTGCAGGTTCTACTTTTAACAACATTTATAATGTTAGTTTAATTCTTTTGTTTTTCTGAGTGCTGTCATTTTACGACTTTTGAGCATACATTACAACAGGAAAGCAACATCTTTCTTTATTGGTGCTTGGCTAGCTTTGTGGCCTTTCTCTTTGAAAAGATAAATAAGACTAAAGTTTTTTTCCCCCCTCTTGCATTGCGAAAGAGATGCCAAGGATAGATTAAGTTTATCCTTAAGAGAAATTAGATGAAATTACTTGTATTTGGTTAGGGATTTCATATTTTGTAGTTCATCTTAGTGGAGAGAAGATAGAAGTTTGATGAATCAACCTTGCACAAAATGCTTTCAACTTTAAAAGATCCTGGAGACCATTTTTGCTTACTTTTCTCTCGAAAGGCACAGATTCTACGTAATTTCTTCTTTCCTTCCGCTTAGAATTTTGGATACTCCACCTGATTTCATTGTTAAATATCATTTAAGTCCTCATTCTTTTGGCATATTTTTAGGCCCTTCTGTAGAAAATACCTCAATCAGCACCAACAATGTCAAATATCATTTTGGTCCTTATGCTTTCCATATTTCTTAGACCTTTGTGCAAAAAATATCCATAAGCCCCCTAAAGCTTTGGTGCATGTTTGCCCCAACAATGTTAAAAAATCATTTGGTCCTCGCACTTTCACCATCTTTCTATGCCCCCTGTGTGGATAATATCCTTCAATGCCTTCAACTTTTGGCATTTGTCAACCCCAAAATTGTTAAATATCAGTTGTTTCTCATCTTTTTTACTTTTAAGCCCTTAAACTTTTGGAACATCTCAATCCACCCCAATAATGTCAAACATCATTCTTTATGCATGTTCCTTGACCCTTTGCAAAAAATATCCTTAAGCCCTCAAACTTCTGGCATATATTTGCCCTAATAATGTCAAATATAATTTTGGTCATTACACTTCTTGCACGTTTCTATACCCCTTGTATGGATAACATCCTTCAGTGCCCTTAATTTTTGGCATTTATCATTTTAGTCCCAAAAATGTTAAATATCATTTTGGTTATCATCTTTTTCACTTATCGCCCCCTAAACTTTTGGAATCTATCAATCTACCCCATAATGTCAAATATCATTTGGTCATCATCGTTTTTGCATGTTTCTTTGCCCCTTGTTTGGAAAATATTCCTAACCACTCTTAACTTTTTGCATATCTTTATTTCCTTCAATGTCAAAGATCAATTTGATCCTCATGCTTCCCTATCGTCACATAGCCCCTTTTGTGAAAAATATCATAGACCCCTAAAATTTTGGCATCACCTCTGTTGCTACTATGTCAAATATCATTTGGTCCTCATTCTTTCTGGATGTTTCACTTTGCCCCTTGTGTGGATAATATCCTTAAGCACACTCAACTATTGGCATATCTTCAGCCGCAACAATGTTAATAATAATAATAATAATAATAATAATAATAATAATAAAGTCGTACCTCAGTTGCCATCTTTCATATTAGAAAAAGGTTACAATTTTTCTTCCACATGATCAAGGGTTATTTTTTTAAATAACCCCTTTTGGAGTCATTTTTTCAAATATGACCCATTTCTTGTATTTGAATAAATCTAACCCCTTTTTCACATAAAAAGTCTAAATTACCCTTGTTAGTTATTATGTAAAGAGGAGTTGCAATACAAACTCTCACTCTCCAACTCTCCAAACTCACACCCCAAAATGGCAAACTCAATTTCTCATAAAAGGAATGTGAAGCCACCAATTGAAGGTTGAAATCAAAGAAGTTGATCAACATTGAAAAAGTGAAGGTAATACTTGAGCCTTATTCATGGTGTTGATAACTATTGTTATCTAAAGTTAGGTTTAGATTTATTCTTTAAATTTGTTTTTTCCATTGTTTATGTTTGTTATCTATTGAAGTGGACCATGTTGAAGAAAAATAAGTGTTGAAACTGTGATTTTTTGGTATAAAAATGGTTTGCACGACTCTTTTCTCCGAACAGTCGTGCTGCACGACTCTTTTCTCTAAACAGTCGTGTTACACAATGCTTTTCTCCGAACAGTCGTGCTGCACGACGCTTTTCGTAAAGTAGTTGTGCAACTTCTTAAGTTTAAAGAAAATGGGTAATTTGAGATATAATGCATATTTACTTCAATTTTCTTACGTTATAACATGTTTAATTCTCTAATGAAACCATTGTTACAACTTTTATCAATACAAATAATCTTATACATTTTGAATTTGAATTAATTATGTTGTTTTCTATTTGCCTTGCAGGCTTTAATAAATAGATCATGTTCATTTTCCTATTGTGTATGATGGTGAATGGGTGTCGATTGGCAGAGAATATTTTTTCAATGGTCGTAGAAGCAAAGGTATGACTTTGCCTATATCAACAACCTATGAAGAGTTAGTTCATAAAGTTTCTGAAGTCAGCAAAGGGTCGTGCTGTCGTGTAGTGAGTAAAATCAACTGCAAAACTACTAAGTGTTGCACGACCCAGTCGTGCAACTTGCAGGACCTATTCGTGTCAAATTACAATTGAAAATTTGGCACGATCTAATCGTGCTAATTGCCTACACGAGGTCATGCTACGAAGTGAAATCAGTTCTATTGCACGACCTGGTCATGCACAAATTACAATCAAAAATTTGGCACGACCTCATCGTGTTATAAGGTGAAATCGGTTCTGTTGCACGACTGGGTCGTGCTGATCATGCAGTGAATAAAATCAACTGTAAAACCTTTAAGTGTTGCATGACCCAGTCGTGCACAAATATGAAACTAAAAATTTTGCACCACCCAGTCGTCCTGCATGCACGACCTGGTCATGTAGTAAACGTGAAAATGGAAATTTTGCATGACTCAATCGTGCATGTTGCATTACCTGGTCGTGCAAAGTTGCAGATTTAAAATAGTTGTGCAAACAACTTTTTATAGATATCGCTATTTTAACCACAATGTCGTCGTGCTTTTTTCGTGTTAACCTTACCAAAAATAGAGAAAGATTCAAAAGACGATGACTCATCCCTCCCCATATAACATGAAAATTTTTCGCATTTGAAGCAGTTTCCTTCTAAAGGTTTTGTAAGGGTGAACTGAATTAAAACCAACTACAAAAAGGACCAAAAATCCCTAAAATATTTTAAGAAGTTCAAGGATGATGTGTTTAAAATTGTTACATATACATCTTTAAACCACTTTTATTGAGAGCATGTAGAGCGTCATAGTAGATATGATTCAAACGATAAATGTTTTCTCTCACTCGAGATTTCTCATCTGCATTTTCGTCATATGGCAACCAATTTATTAGTGCCTACTAGCTATCAGCTACCACAGTCTATGCATAAGTAAGCAGAAGCCAAGAGACTTAGAAAAACTGGCATATAATTACCTAAATGATACAACTATTCAATAACTTATACATCGATGCAAAGACGATAAAATCAGCAAAGGTTATATGAATATGCAATTACTCATTCCCTTGAATCAAAGACATATATCCAAAAGAGTATTATAGAGTTTTAGAGGAGTTGCACGAACATGATGCAGGTTACTTTTCGATGGAGTGTGACCAAACTCAAAAAAAGGTCCATTTTGTCATGGTTTGTAAAATGCGAAATGTCAACATGGTTTAGCAACTCATTTCCATGATCTCACATCAGACATCTCTGCTGCTAACTCCTTCCTATAATTTCGAGCATGGTCTGGATGACATATATCTTCCATGGACTCACCAGTAATCAGACAACGAAGATACAATATAACAAAAACTCCACAATCTCCACTGTACGAGAAAAAAATAATGGTTAGTTGCTTGTTTAAGAAAGGATATTATGATAAAAGAAACAAGTTTAACGATAAATTGGAGTGACACCTCATCTGTTGTTGGGGAACACCTTGAACTCGAATGACCGGCCATGGATCTGCACCACCACCGTTCTTCCCATCAATGGCATGTAGCAATAAAGGAATCATATGTGCATATGGCGCCATTTGGCTTTGAAATTCATCATCTGTGTATAGATTGTGGTCCGAGTCATATACATTGATTTTGCTTTCTTTCACGTTAACTACTCCCAACACCCAATGAATGCGCCCAATATTTAATGGAATAAAAAGCTAAGAAGCAACCAAACATATAAAAGCCAAGTCATGTGAGACATAATCGCAAAACAAGCATATTCATAGATATGAAGTAGTGCTATATTTTTTTTTACTCACCCTCTCCACAGACAACCATGACATGCTTTCAAATTTGCTTTCACCTTTAGCATATTGGATGCATCTGTCATCATTCTCAGACCAAAGTGGTTGTTGTTTTTCAAATAATGAGAATTTTATGGACAAGATTTGCTACACATCACACAGGGCAGTTCAGTGAATCGATACACACAAGAAATCATGATTTCTTCCTAATCACGTCATTATGATTACATACATACCTGAAAAAAAACAATCCATTATTGCATATTGACCACTTTGATTTGCATATCTATGCCTGATAAACCAAAATGCAGCATCTAAGTGTTGTAATCATGAATACATTTTAGTTGAAAGTAGCTTATAAATGACATGCACTAATATGTTGACTTTCATACATACCGAATCAGACAACCAATCTCTAGGTTTGACGATAGTTCTAAAGAACTTCTTGTCACCAAGAACTGGACCTAGTTCAACACTAAAAGATAAACAATTAATGAGAACATTAATGTGCTTTTGACACATAAGTAATGCAATGATGTTCCCCACTTACAATTTTCCATCATCTTCTTTGTGACGCAGCCAAGTATTCAATTCTTTCAAGGTCTCCTTATCTTCTGGTTTGTGTTTTTTCAATGGATTTATGTAAGGAGGTCTACAATATTTTGCACGTGTTGTTGGCAGCTTACGCAAAGTAAAACTTCTGTCTGTCACTTATAACAGTGACATCTGGTGGCGAATGCATGTGTAGGGGGGAATCTCACTAGGTTGTATGAATCCTCACGAATAACTTCTACTTGTTAAGGAGATGTCGATGTGTGGGTATTCTTCTCACGTTTGGGCTCTGAAACTATATTGACAACATCAACATCGTGAGTGACAGTGTATTCGGCGGCTGGCTCCCCCAATGTATTTTCATTATGGCACTCTCTCAACGAAGTAGTCAAGAAGTCATAAAAAACCTGTAATCAATAACATAACATAAGATGCTAAATTTTTTTTTCTAGATAACAAAAGAAATAAGAAAGTAAAAGTATTACTAACCGAAAAAGGAGAACTATATTGCTATCTTGAATCTCCATATCCAACTTGTAGAAACGAAAGGATTTGATTAATCGAATTCTCTATCCGATCAAGTCGTTTGGTGATGTCATCCTCCCTATTATGTTCTGCGGTCCAAAGATAGCCTATTTCATCCTCTATGCGGACAATCTTCTCATTCTATAAGACGATCATGACAAGAGTGAAGTATAAATGTTCTGTGCAATAGTAAAACAATAAAGTTAAAAAGCAAATTACAGAATGCTAAATATTACCATACAATCCAATCATTCCTCAATACTTGAGTGCATATTCGGTCCATGATGAATGGTATCCCACAAGGTGAAGTGGTAGGTGTATTATCATTTTCTTTATGAGGCGACGTGGCTCCATCTTCTACCGTATGCTGATCTTTTGCCCCCGAATCTGAATCGTGTTTAACTGTAAACCTCGTTTTTGTAATCTTTAGCTTTCTGCAATGCAAAAATGTGAAAGTGTATGGTGTGGGGGACTCACCTGGTTGTGCGGGGGAATGAATTTCAGATTCAATCTATGAAATGTACATAAATCAAAAGGTTATCAAATGTATTATACATCTTACTTGAAATACAAACATATTTATTTCATAGATCCATACCTGACTTTGACGGAAAATGATCTCCTACACTTCCTTATTGGTGTGGTAACTTCTCGTAATCCACCTAAGAATGAATGCACACTCTTTTTTCAACTTAATTGCCAGTCTAGGATTACATTGGTCAAATGTCTCATAAATGCACACCTATTGCATAGAAAGAAGATGTACTTAGGCTATAAGATATTAAACAAAGGACAACAAAAGGGAAAATGATATAACCCATTTACCTGAAATGCATATGGAAAACCATGTAAGTTATAATGCTCTTTGTGTGTGCTTTTCTTCAATTTCTTAGCATTCCACTTACTATGTCGATCTTGAATGTTCTTCCTCATGCTGTTTAATGTCATATTAGAGCATTTTTGGCCCCAAGGATATGCATTGAACACATTGATATCATTAAGCAAATGAATATGATATATCCTAATTTTGGTTATTGGTTCTTTACCCAACAATGCACACTCCAAGAAATACAACATTGCTAATTTCACTCTTAGCATGTCATCATTATCTGGGCTTTGTAGGAATGTCGTTTGTAATTCTCCATGGTCGAACCTAACACTTCCACCAAGTAGGCCATGACACAAGCTTTGCTCTTTAGAGACTATCTTCCGTAGATCATAACTTGAAAAATTACCGAACCGTAAGCCCATAACCAATTCAAACTTTCTCGATGTAAATGTTTCCTTCTTTCCATTAACAAGAAAGGTCATACCATCATCGTCATTGTTCACTTCCCTCAAAAGCATGTTGTGGCAAATGCATGATAAAAATTGTATTTTTTACATGTCCAGAAAATGACCGAAGCATGAATCCTTAAACAATTTCATTTGGGTCTTCGAAAGTGTTCCCCGAATGTTGTCTAAAACCTCATTGATCTTTGACCTACAGGTTATCTTTGCAGGAAAAAAATCTATGTAATTGATTTTAGGCTGTAAGGATGATACCATTGCGTTAATATTGAATACTGTAATAAGATCAAAGGATAACTATGTATAATAATTACTCAAAATAGAGAGTGTTCCAACCTACCTCATCAACAATCTTTTCTTCGTGTGGCCTTTCATCGTCTATCGGTTTCATTTCTTTTTGTGTCTTTCGTTTCTCCCTTGATACTTTACTTTCTTTCCCTTTCTTCGTTCTCCTCGCAGTAGATACCTTGTTTTTCCTCGTTTTAACCATCTTTGAAAAAACCCTTCACATGTAACAATGTATATCAATAATCTATCCAATGCATAAGTAAATCTCTTTTTTTAAAAATGATTGTGGCAATAAAGTTTTAATCCTATATATGCTTCAGTAAAAATAAATAAATAAACAAGTAGACAAAAAGAAATAGAGTAATTGTTCAAAACCAAATGGAGGAAATTTTTTACCTGCAACGAGGAAGTAGGAATCTAGATGAAACCCTGCACCAAAAGGATCAACCTTCCAATGTGCAAAATCCTCTAACAATCCTTGTATCACAAAGGCAACACATAAGATTTTAAGTAATTATTAAAAAATAAAAGTTACAGATACATAATTTTTTCAAAGTTCAACCACTTCAAAAAATAATAAAACAGTTAACCATCATGGCAATCAAATTTATTAAGCTGTGCATGTTAAGTGCGTGCAAGGTGAAAAGTGGTTGGACAAGTACGAAAGTGGAGCACGTAGGCAATCTTACGAAGCACGAGTTCTAGTTCTAAAACTCTAATGAAAAGAGGCATGAAAGTGCTGCCTAGGTGACATTCATGACTCTCTAATTAAACTAGCATGAAATAAACTAGTTCCAACTCTAGGACGTGTGAAGAGTTGTATCTGGTCAATTCTCTCCTACTACTACCAAACTCTATACTGTATGTATACATCTCTTAAATATTTATACACTAGCTGCTCTCCAATCTTAGTCGACCCATTTCCGAATTGCTCCCTCATGAATTAACATCAGTCGAGCAGCCAAACTAGTTGACAAAAGGAAACCACTCACATGGTCTAAAGTAGATTATTTATTTATAAGTTCTTATGAGGAAGATTTCCCATATACTATAGCAAGGCACAAGCAAAAACTAGTTTGATTAGAAGATGCTTATTAAACATAGAATAATATGATGGCTATAGTGCCAAAAATGCTATATGTTACAACTGTTGGCAATCAAGAAGCATGTTTAAGAAACAAAAACAATTCTTCTAGGTAATCCTATCATAATATAAACATTCTGCTGGTGAATTCTTAGAACTCACCCTTAAAAATCGGGTTATAAGAGGAGGGTACCTATAGGCTTATAAGCCACCAACTAATCCCATACTTAGTTGATATGGACTGTAACATATCCATTCCAAAATAAGATTTCATTTTTTACATAATAGACTATCACAATTCAGTCAAACTCAAAATGCTTTAATGGAAAAACAAGCACCTTTTTGACTTTCTCTAACAAAGATAAATAAACTACATGAAATAAATAAAACAGTCTTTATGTTAAAAGTTATACTAGTAGCCTTGTATCAAGCAACAAAGATTTGATAAGCAAGAAGCATTTAATACAAGAGATTCCATTATGAGGTTATAGGATTTCCATCAAAGTTCTAGTGCTGTAAAGAGTTAAATCTAAACACACTATGGAAATATTTAGCATCCTGGCATTTTGAGCTTTCACTTCAAGATTTTAGATACAATTTCTTCCAAGCTCAAACCTTTGGTCTCTAGGACAAAGAGTACTATAAACAATAGATAACGAAGCAATAGCACCAAAAAGGAGGAAAAGGTTCTCTGCTCCCTGCAACTCCTGCAGAATTAGGATATTGTAACGCAGATCACTTAAAAAGTCAAACAAAAATATGAATCATGAAGAAGGAACCATTCTTTAAAAGTATAGATATGCTAGAAATTGGACAACTACATTTAATGGTGAGAATGAAAAGGTAACAGTAGCATTAGAACCAAAGTTAGTAAGAACTGCAAGGCTAATGCCTTTTCCTCTTGAACAAAGTGGGAAAATCTCTGACGCCATTAGCCATATGATAGGCCCAAATGATATCTGAAATAGTTTTTAATAACACACGATGCCCATATCGGAATCAACCTTCACCTCGAGCTAATTAACAATTGTGTCACGCCTTTTTTTAATTTTTTTGAATTTTTTTTCTTTTTCCTTTAACTTAACATTTTCCAATTTATTATACCAAAGAATTTCTATCCGACTTAAACATAGAGAAAATCAACTAATTCTAGCAACTAGATGAGAGAATACTAGCCTGGTAGCAACCAACATATAGAAGCAGCGCTGCAACAGCAACAAGGGCGAGACCTCTGAGTATTTTATAATATGCCGAAAGCAGAAATAATGAAAGAGCCTGCAGCCCCATCATCAAAAGAAAGCATAATAAACATCCATTTTTTTCTTCACAGCCACATATTCAAATAAAAAGGTAGCATTTTCGGGAGCATAATCATATACCAGTCAAAATTTTTCAGCAACACTGGAATCAGCCACATCGAAAGTGACTTCGATGCGAGCAGTGGTGGAGGCACGGTCTGACGTGACGGCTTCCAAGGCCAATAACACACCACGAGCGACGATGGCGAGCACAGCACCGTAGCGAGCAAAGATGCGACGGATGCGATCACGACAGAACCACATCAATGGAGCGAGGCGACGGACATGACCAGCACACAACTAGAGCGGTGATGCAAGGTGACAACAGTAGCGGAGTGACGCGAGCACAGCGATCGATCGAGGCGAGCAGAATGCTATCACAGTAGTGGAGCACCGTTAGCACAGCAGCGGAGCACCGAGAGCACAACGACAGCATTAGGCGAGCACAGCGGTGGATAAATGGAGGTGAGTGACGAATTTCTCCGTGGGTCGGGTTGTTTGCATGATAAGGGGGGATTTGTTTTTTTGTGTTGTCTTTTTTCTAATTTCTAAGGTCATTTTCGTACTTTCCTTTCCTAAAATAGGTTAATAATAGTTAAATTTAAAAAAAGGGATCATTTGTAGACAATTGATAGGAGAGGGGGTTATTTGATGAAAATTTCACCATGATCAAAGATAAGTATGTTCATCCGTGAAAACAAATCAAAGATATTATAATCTGTTAATTGTTCAATTTTTTTTTTTTGGTTGTTCTTGTCTGACTTCACCAGAAGATAATCATTTTTGAAGTCTACATTATGATTCTACCGTTCTTTTCATTGTGAAACAATTTTCTTCAGCAAAATTCAATAAAGATTCAAGATCAGTCCTAGAACTTAATTAAATTAGCCCAAATATTCTGAAATTATAATTATTTTCCCTCAACACTCAAGTAGTATAATCAAAATTCTACAAATGCAAGAATAAAAATCTTCACAACCCTATTTGGTTTCCAAGAAAATTTGAATACTAACTTGCTAAATAAGCAAATCCGAACTCGACCAAGAAAACTTATTAATTTATTGAATGTTCTATTTCTGTTCATTTTTCCAATAATTTCTTCAAAAGTTTCATAGCAATTAATCTCAAAACAAAGGGAAAAAAAAACAAAATAAACATTGCCCATATGAATTAATCAAATTAATTAGCAAACAAGAGAACATTAAATCGATAATGATATGATTTTACAAAGTTTTATTTTCATCAAAAGTAAAAATAAAACAATCAAAATGCAGGAACTGCCTTTCACCATAAAAAAGTGAAGAAGAGTTACTTTTTGCTTTTAGACAATGGCTCCGTTGCAGTTTCTGTTGTAGAGAAGAGGTTCAGACTTTAGAGAGAATGGTTACCATTTGGGCCCTACTATATTAAAAAAACATTGTGTTATACAATCTTGTACAGTACCAAATCCAATCAAATCTAAGTGGAAAAATTACCTGCAAGTCCTAAAGGTTCTTAAAACTTCATAAAGGTCCAAAATTCACTTTATAGTTCTTTTATTGTCAAGCAAATTTGCTCAAAGTTTCAGTTACTTCTTATAGGTTTGGTTGTTAATTATTTAGTTAGATTTTTATTCCATCCAAACTCTTTCTTGAAATTATTTGATAAATTTGAAGTTCAAAATTTCTCATGCATATGAGTTTTTTCTAGATAATTCAAATTATGCAAATATGAGGAAGGTTACTTATAGTCTAATGAAGTTTATGCTATTCACATGAAATAGAATCAACCCTCATTTGGGATTCACTCAACAACTAAGTCAAATGCTCAATTTGAAAGTGACGGACGGATGTGGGTGGCACTTGGTAGATACTAGGAGAGACCTAGTTAACGTTACTTTTGGTAGTCTCTTCTCTTCTCTCCATTTGAGAAATCAATCATAATCTTGGATGATAATGCTACACATATAATTCATTTACAACAAACCCTCCTACAACTTGAGTTGGCAAATTCCTATAGGAAATATAATTACCATATCACATATTGTAACTTCTATTATTCATTTTTGTTTTGTTTTCTCCTCCAATGAATTTTGGCCAACTCAAACTGTAAGGAGTTGGTTGCAAAATTTTGTTATAGATGTAACATTACTCATCTTAGATATGCTCTCTATTGCCAAAATGACACTTTCAAGTTTCAAGTTTTAATGGCTCTTTTTTGGCTGGGCATGCTCTCCTAGCTTCTTCTTTTTGTATTTGTATTTTTTTCTTTTAGTTCCCCTTACTATTTTAAATGTGCAGATATAACGTAATTCATATTTAAAAAAAAACTTAAATAAAATACACAATAAACATTCGTTAATTATTTAATGATGAAAAATGCCATGTATTAGATGTGTTATGAGTTTTAATTTTTTCTTAATTAGATTTAATTAATTTCCAGGCACTAGTAGTAACTTTGGTTTTAATACAGATTTACTTGAAATTGAGTTTAACATAATTTAATTTATGATGTTAATTAGCTTAAAAACTAATTAAATAAGTTTTTGGATTGAGTTTAGGCACATGATCGTTTCAAAAATATATATCAAGGCCTTAATCATATCCATGAATGTTAAAGGGTGTGACTACATATATCATGCATATGTGTGTATATTTCAAATTGATCTTTTATTTCTCACTCTAATAATCAAACAACAGAAAATTGATTCTAAATTTGGCAGATGAGACAGCGAGCATTTATCCTCACATCAAACAAAGTCCTCAACAAATAAAAGAATATATCCTTCTCCCAAACCTATATATATATATATAGGAAGAGATATTTTAACACAAAATTTTAACACAATTTATTGATATAAATTTCTAGTCATTGATCTCACCAAATCCAATTGTTAAGATTGAAAGCTCACAAGTTACATTTATTGTTACCAACTCATCAATCATCTCAACCATTAGATTTTATAGATTAATGGTTAGAAAATTGTGTCTCATTTTACGTCAAAAATCTTGTGTTAAAATATCCGCGACTAATCAACAAAAATACATTCATAATTTTTAGTATTTAATACAATTGACAAATTGATATATCATCATATTAACACCTTTTGAATTTGTCCCCATAAATATTGAAGTTAAAATATATTAACATAATCTATTATAACACTCTATGATGACTATGGTATATTATTAAGATTATTGATACAATTTCCAAAATTTATCTCAAAATCATGCATCCTAAGTAATATGGTATGATTTACATATTGATGTCACAGTGGTTTGTTGATGGCATGTACCTCAAAATGAAGCTTCTTATACTTGATCTCTGTCTCTACAGGCAATATTTTGGTGTCATATTCACTTTTGCAACCTTTTTTTTATGGTTTTAACATCATTTTGCAGATCTATCAAAAAGAAATGCCTTTGTTTATAAATTTTTGTTTTCATAATGATTTGATATTTTAAGTAAATATTTTAAGGAATACATGATCGATATTGAATCTTTTAAAAAATATTTAAATTTAAAACTAGCTCATTGAAAAATGTTCTGAACATGAATTTTTTTTTTTAACAAAAATAAAGAGATATGGCCGAAACATTTAAGAAAATATTGGGGTCTGATTTGCAAAAGCAGCTAAGCTCTATTGAGTGCCGGTTTCATTTTCTTGACCACAAGAACCTAACTAGTAACACATTAATTTCAACGAATCCCTTAATTTGATTCTTTGAAAAAAAAATTGATAAATGAGAGACCATTATTATCATGTAATGTCAAAATGCATACATATGAGAGTAATTTACCGGCCTAGTTCTGTAAACATAATAAAATACATAATTTGATGAACATAATTTAATTTGTATAAAGTTTATTTGGATGACGATATTTACACCTAATTTTCTTATAAATGCGCCCACTTACTTAATAAATCCCCCTTTAAATTAAAGCCACCATAATCCACCATTGAACCACTGAAATAACTATTACAAAGTAAGTAATTTTCCTAAATAAACCCACCATACACTTTTTGCACCCACAAAATAATAAACAACCAAGCTTAAAAAAATAAATAAATAAATAAGAGTTGTTCTATTGAGTTTTGATACCCATATTACTAATCGTCTCTCCCATATCTGATACCGCCAGCCACAATCATCAAGATCACCGAGCCATTACATCGGACCAAGAAATTAATAAATAGAAAAAATCTATTCAAGACTATTTTTCACTAGATCAAAGTAGACAAAGATTTAAACTATGAATTGTCAAGAACTCTTTTAGGAAGTCACTATAGACTACAGGAACATTTATTTTTTTATCTGAAATCTGAATATATTTGAATAAACTAAAATCTAAATAAGTTTGAATATAAAAAACTAAATAGGCTTAACATATGAGCAATCACAAACATATCTCTATCTTGCTTTTGAAAAGTAAAACAATTTTTAAAAGTTAGTTTATCAAACACTCTCTTGATTTTTTGTAAAGCTGATTTTTTCTACTGTAAAGCAAAAGTTACTTATTTTTACAGTAATATCAACCCCAAACTGGCTCAAATTAATAATTGACTTAAATTGTTTGATCAGCAGAAAAATTAAGAGACTCTAGAGATAGAACGCATAGTATTTATGCACAGAGGATTTTGTTTACGCAAAATCCATCATAATAATAATAATACCGGTAAGTTAACAAGTTGCCAGTGAATTAAGAATTGCACAAATTTTAAATTATTTTTAAAAGCTCTCGAATTAGTAATTGTAACCAAATATTTGAAAGTCTGTGTTTGCCGGAGTGAATGGTGTTTGCTCTACACTCTAGCTAGCCAGCCAAAGTGTTTTTAAAAATTATTGAAAATAAAAAATGAAATGGCACAAAGTCACTGAATGCTTGCAAAATATTATTCTGGAGCGAATCGAGATGCCCATATGAAACGAGCCGAACAGTTTCTCATAATTCGCTCTTATCTTAAAAGCTATTGATGCATATAATTCATACTAGTAAGAACATAACCACCTCCATGACACCTTATTCAGTTCTCAGATTGCATCAGGTCCATACTTGGCCTTGTACTGACTCCAGAGCTGGTCAACAGTCTTCCCCAGCAGGTCAACGAAGTAGTTATCGCTATAGCCAGTTTTCATCTTCTTGTTAAGTTCTGCAACAAAGCCAACTTTCAAACTGTTAAGGTAATCCAGAAACCTTGCAGTAACATCATACCCTTCATCCCACCGGATGCCCTGACCAGGTTGCACCCAGTGACACGGCACATAGTTAGCCTTCAACCTCACAAAATCAGCAATCCCTTCGAGCAGTCCTTCAGGAGCCTCCCCGTTGCCATTCCATTGCCATACATGTGTCGGCATGTGATATAAAAGCCCAGTGACCTCTCTTTTCAAATCGCAAGAGTAGTTTCCAATGTAGTTGGCGCTGAAATGAATTTCATTGTTGATGATATTCTCCACCCCCTCGAAGCTCTCGATAATCAAGATGACTTCCGATACATTTTTCCTGTCAGCTGCGGTTTTTTGATGAAAGATTCTCCATATAAAATCCGTGGCGGATGCTAGCGTTTGCTTGCTGCAGTTGGCCCCGATTTCTCTGTCGAAGCGGGCTCCGCCATAGGTGTCGGTGGCGTTGTTGATGACAACATACTCGACGTCTGCATGGCTGCCTTGCAACGCTGCAAATGCTACTAGCAAAGAAAGGAACAACATTTGGTGAGCCATGGATAGAATTTATGTATCTTTTTAGTCTTTTCTTGGTGAAGTTTTCTGTAAGAAGCCAGTTGTTGCTTGTTGGTTTATAAAGAGTTTTGACAGACCATAAAACCAGGGGCGGAGCTAGGATTTCAATCTGAGTGGGGCCAAAGTATAAAGAAAAATTCTCATACGATTATTTATTAAGACAAATTATAATATAAAAAATATGAATGATATGAAAAAGTATATTAATAGAACAATAAAAAAATAATAATATTTATATTACTACCAAATTATACTTTTTGAAAATTAAAATCCGTCAATTATAGATGAAAGCTTTACCTTTAAATCAAATAAAAAACACATAAATTATAGATAAATTCTGCACCTCTAAATCAAATAAATCCTATCGATTATGGATGATTCTTTATCTTTAAATTATAAGACATTTTCTTTCATATTTTTCTTATTAAGTCAAATAATCAAGTAAAAGATTTTGTCCTTATGTTGATGACCAATTTTTTTATCAAAAAGTCCAAGAAGGCTTATAGGAATAAATTCAAGACTATGAGACTGCATGAATAGGTTCTTATAAGTAAGGAACGGACCCAAGCCGCATTATGAGGCTCGTCTGTGGGTTGTGGTGTCGAAGGTAAAGAAATTATGGTAAGGATCAATCACTTAAATATCAAAAGCTAAATTCTGTTGGAGGATGTGAAATCTAAAAGTATGGATTAGTTATACGTAATATAATAGCAAACTGTATTACGTGGTTCGATTATAAAAACCTACGTCAACAATTTAAAGCTGTAATTCATTAACTTCTTATTTGTACAATCTTTAAGTGCGTTTATAATGCTGACTCCCTCTCACACACTGACCTAATCTTTCTAGAACAAATTCCCAACAAGATCTTAAACTTTAGTGACACTGTCCACTCTCTGTTACTGATAACAACTTAACAACACACTTAAGTAACTTATAACAACAATGTCTGACGCTAAATTTTATAAACACTCAACTCTCAAGTTCTTTCGAGTGAATACTAACTCAAACAAACTTAATCAAAATTTATGCACGATTACGACCTCTTATACATGAATAAAAACTCTTATAAAACATAATCAAAGATGTATTCCAATTTTGCGTTGAAGCTCTTCTTAATTTCTTGAAGTGCGGTGCCACACATACATCTAAGTCAAAGAAAATAACATTATATATAGTGTGAAATTCAGTTGGCTTTCTCATCAATATTCTTTAGAATCTCAATCAAACTCAAATTGGTAAGAATAGGATATCAATCAATAATTTAGGAAGTGATATAAATACAATCCTAAGTAAATTATGACTCTAATAAAATATACTCCTAAGTGAACTAGGATACGAATATCCTAATCTAATGAGAGATAATCAACATGAATCTAATACTTCCTAATAAAGACTTCTAGAAATAGTAAAATAAGAAAGAATATAAACCAATGTTTTAATTACAACTTTGTCTAAAATAATCATGTGTATAGCACATGCCAATGTGTCACAATTGACACTAATAGTCTATTTCTTTTTGGCAACTTGTGATGAAAACATCAACTTGTTTATGAAATAATGTTTAGCATGTAAATATATGTCTGATACAACTGAAAACAACCATATCAAATATAACTACAAAGATCATTGTAATAGTTATAACAAATTGTCAGTTATAAAACACATAAAAAAATTAGTCATAACAGAGAACGACTGAAATCAAATATCCTGCAAGTAAAGTAATCAAAGCTAATGTGACATAGCAAATAACTTGCAATCAAGAGTAATTAAACACAAAATAGACAATTCAAATATGCATGCAAAAACATATTAGTTCCTACAAAGTTCAAAATACATCAAAGATTAGAGCAAAAAAGTATTACTGCCCCTTACTAACATGCTAATTCAAGTAAAGATCAATTCAGAGCTTAAAACAAACACAAAAAAATAAGTAAGAAACCTCTACTCCCCCCTGGTTTCAAAACAAGTTCTAAAAAATTGGAAAATAGAACATAAATAAAGTGCAAAAATGAAAATGAAATCAGTTAAATCTTGCTGATTTGCGAACAGACAGTTTGGATGGTAGTCCAAGCCTTTTCTTGGACCTGCCAGCTTTACTCTTGAACTGTTTGCCTGTGGTGGATGGGGTAGTTTGTGCAAAAACTGTTGGAGGGTCCTGTTGTGCTATTGTATGATCAGAAGAGGTAGTAACTTCTACCACAATCTTGTGGATAGCTTTGTCAAGCTTTTCAAAACTAGTTTCAACATCATGAGATAGCCCCGTGAGAGATTCAGCTACAAGTTCTGGTGGAATCTCCTCATTTGCTTTCTTGGCTTCAGGGGTTGGTTCATGTGAATGCTTTGCATGATGTGGTAGAGTATGTTGTGGAGTGGAAACAAGGCGTGTTGGTTCTTCTTGAGTTGGTTCTTGTAATGGTTCGTCAAAGCGTGGAACATGAGCTGGTTCTCCTGTAAGTTGATCAGAAGCTTCCTCTGCAACAACTCTGCTTCTTGGTAGATTTCTGCTTGGCAAGCTTGATCTTCTTCTGTTTGTTCAGCTCAAGCCTTTTGATTTCTTCTTTGCATCCTTCTTCTTCTCATTCTTCTTCTTCTTTTTCTTCTTTTTCTTCTCTACTGTCATGTCTGTCATAACAGTAGTCTGTTCAGCTTGTTCCTCTTCTGGCCTAGTCTCCTCTAAATGCTCTTCCAAGATCTCATCAGTTTCTATATGAGGTTGTTCATCTACAGTTTCTTTGCCATCAATTTTCCTCTCTAACTCAGATTGCTTTGCCTTGATATCCTCAATATCTTGCACAATATCAGCTAGAGTAATATTGATTAGAGTAAGTTGTTCTTCCACATTACTCATTGGATTTTTCTTTACTCTTCTTGGTTTCGGTTGAGGAGTAGGCAAATTAGATTTGTCATGCAATCTGGACAAGAAGCTTTTTGTGATAGGCTTAGATAGAATTTAGAAATCAAAGAAGGAAATATAAGCAAATGATAATCAAATTTATAAGGTGCAATATGAACTATAATACTATATATCCACTAACCTAAATTTACTAGTTTATGGGTGCCCAAACAGAACAAAAATTTCATCCTATCATCTCTAAGTTGGTTTTGATGGGTTAAAGGGAACCAATCAAATTGTGCTATCTTATGCAAAACCTTATACTTCTTAGTGAGATAATTTTTATCAATCCCATCTTTTGAGTTCCATGACAAATCCTCACGACCAGTTAACTCCTTAAGAGCAGTTTCCATATCAAAATTATCATCAATATAATGTAAAATCCTAATACAAAATATCAAAGAATATGTTAACAATATTGGGAATAAACTTCACTAATATACCTCTACAATACACTTTGTAATAATAAAAGCTTTTAGGATCATCAATTGCACTACGTATATTAGCATAAAACTCTTGAATAAGAGTCTTAAAAGGAGGTGGAAAATTGTTTACTGTTCTTGTCTAGTAAATGGACTCAAGAAGCTCACCCAAGCCATATTTATTAAAATTAGAAATCATCATGGGCCTTTCAATCTGTAATTTTCTCTTCGAAGTGTATTTCAAAAAGTTGTGCTTCACTTTAGTGGTGAGAAACTTATTAAAGTTGGGTTTGATTTTGTCCTTCATTCGCCAAATTGGAACTTCTTTATCATCACTCATCGTAGGATCAATCGGTACCTCTACATGCTATTGTGACTATTATGACTACGAGATGTCATGACTGGTTTGCTCTCTAGAGTCCCTTCAGACTCAGTTGAAGATGCCATTGTTGTGATTTGATTTGTGCTTTGCAAGGGTTCAAGAGAAACAGAGAAACGTGAGAGAGAGAGAGAGAGGTTGAATGCAAAATACAATTTTGATAAAGAACAATATAATCCTAACTAAGTTTGTGGTATACTTAGAAAGAAAATAGTCTTAGTCCAACTCAGTTGCCAAAACAATTCAAATTTGATTTTTTAATTTTCTAAAAACAAACCCATTAATACAACTAATGATATAAATTCAAAATTTGATTTTGATTAAAATAAGAAATTCTATAAGAGAAAAGATTCCCGCCATTGAAAAATCTCCCTCTCAAACCAATAATGCTAACATGGTAGTTATTGACACATACAAGCAAATCAAATTTCAGTCAGGCACAAACGACATCGTATGTTATCAATAAGAAAATATAAAACAATAATAGTTAACATAACAACAATATTTGGACATCATATGAATCATTCTAAAGAAGCATATTTCATAGTTGTTTATGATTAACATAAGAAAGCTGTTTAACTCCATTTTCCATTCAATTGAGATGTCAAAAATAACATTTTGACATATTCACAAAAATGATCATATTAGATTATGAACTGAATACAGTAGCTTTCACACAATATAAATAACATTTTCCATTTTCACTTGAGTGGATAACCTCAACATATTTTCTAGATACCCTGAGGTAACTCTCAAGGATGACTTTCACACATCATATACTGGTGGCCCTCTCTGTATTATTATTTTTTATTTATTTCACTAGTATCTCAACAAACACAGCGTAGATTGTAGCTCACATATGCTTGATTAGAAGAAAACTTATGACATTGCAGATATAGTTAACATAACATAAAATAATGCTTATTCAAAAAACTGACAAATGCTTAAGGCATTTCTTAGATTCTTAAATCCTGTTGCATCTAATGCCTTAGTGAACAGGTCAACCAATTGATTTTTAGTGGACATGTGTCCAATGTGTATCATCTTTGACTCTACAAGCTCCCTTATAAAATGGTATCTTATGTCAATATTTTTTGTTCTATAATGCTGAACTAGATTTTTGCAAATATTTGTAGCACTAGTATTATCACAAAACACAGTTGTAGATTTTTGTTCAAAACCATAATCACTTAGCATTTGCTTGATCCATAACAGATGTGTACAATAACTTCCTGCTACAATGTATTCTGCTTCTGTAGTGGACAATGATATGGAATTTTGTTTCTTTCTATGCCAAGAAACCAAGCTAGTACCAAGGTAATTAAAACATCCTCCTGATGTGCTATTTCTATCATCTGTACTCCCTGCCTAATCAGTATCACTAACTCTGCAAGACAAGCATTTGTTTCTTTGGAAAACCATATCTCATAGTCATAAGTTCCATGAATATACCTGATGATTCTCTTGGCTGCTACCAAGTGAGATTCCTTAGGATTTGCTTGAAATCTTTCATAAAGTCCTACACTGAAACATTAATCTGGTCTACTTGCAGTGAGATAAAGTAAACTACCAATGATGCTTCTATACAGACTTGCATCAATCTCTTTACCTGCATCATCTTTGAAAAGTTTCAAGTTAGTACAGATAAGAGTTCTCATAGGTTTTGCCTTTTCAAGTTCAAATTTCTTTACAAGATTCTTAGCATATTTTGATTAAGATATGAATATCCCATCATTCATTTGTTTAACCTATAATCCAAGAAAGAAATTTAATTCTCCTACTTGCTCATCTCAAACCCTTCCTACATCAACTCTACAAACTCATCAGTCTTGGTTTTGTTAGTTGAGCCAAATACAATATCACCTACATACACTTAAGCAATAATAAAATAACTAGATGCATGTTTGATAAACAAAGTCTTATTATTGCTGCCCCTAGTATAACTTCTCTTAATTAGAAAATTTGTCAACCTTTCTTACCAAGCTCTAGGAGTTTGTTTCAGACCATACAAAGTTGGTATACAAAACTAGGATATTTAAGATCTTCAAATCCTTTGGGCTATTCAACAAAAGCCTCTTCATTAAGATAGCTATTCAAGAAAGTTGTTTTAACATCCATTTGATATAATTTAAAATCAAGCAAGCAAGCAATAGCAAGTAGTAATCTGATAGACTTAAGTCTAGTTACTGGTGCAAAGGTTTCATCAAAGTCTATGCCTTCTACTTGTGTGTAGCCTTGTGCCACTAACCTAGCTTTATTCCTAACTACTTATCCATTCTCATCAGTTTTGCTCTTAAATATCCACTTAGTGTCAATAACATTTGCATCTTGTGGCCTATGAACTAATTCCCAAACTTTATTTCTTTGGAGCTGATTGAGTTCATCTTGCATAGCTTGAATTCAAACATTCTCTTTTAAAACTTTTTTAATATTCTTAGGCTCAATAACAAGCAAACCTTACATGATTTATTACCTTGCTTTTGGTCTTCATTATGCCATCTGGACTTCCAATGATTGAGCTGGTTGGATGTGCTTTTTGTATCCAAGAAAGTAGATCTTTTCTCTCATCATCATTTCTAATTAAGTTTTTTTCCAAGTCTATGCTGTTAGATGTCGTTGTTGTGTCGAATGTAATAGTAGTTGTTTCTTCTTTCATAACATAATCTTCCTTATTGTTACTGCTAACTGGTAATGGACTTTTTGCAATTTCTGTGAAGCTGGTTATGCTTTTTTCATGAGAACACTTTATATGATCACCAAGGTCATTGAACACTACATTTGTATACTCTATTATATTCTTAGTTCGAAGATTGTAAACTTGAAATACCTTACTGTTCAGTGCATATACTATAAAGACTCATTCATCACTTTTTAGGATCGAATTTACCTAACTGCTCTCTGTCGTCTAAGATGTAACACTTGCATCCAAAAACATAAAAAAGCTTCAAGTTAGGTTTTCTTCCTTTTAAAATCTCATAAGGAGTTTGGTTAGTGTCAGGTATTAGAAAAACTCTATTTGAAATATAACAAGCAATGCTAATTACTTTAGCCCAAAGTCTTTTGGTCGACTTCTAGCTATTGAGCATCACTTTAGCCATCTCTTGAAGTGTCCTGTTCTTTCTCTCTACAACACTATTCTGTTCGGGTGTTTTAAAAGCTAAAAATTCATGTGCAATTCCATGGTATTTACAAAAGTTAGCTTAGCTAACATTTTCAAATTCTTTGCCATGGTCACTTCTTATTCTCACTATCCTGCCAATGTTCCTATTTTACTCATATTTAAGCTTAACACAAAGATTCCTGAAAGCTTCAAATGTGTCAGACTTTTCTCTAATAAAATCAATCCAAATGTATCTAGAGAAATCATCAACACAAACAAATACATATCTCTGGCTAGAAATGCTTTCAATCTGCATAGGACCCATGAGATCCATGTGAAGTAAATCAAGTATTTTAGATGTGCTAAGACATGACACAGACTTATGTGACCCTCTAATCTGTTTTCCTAATTGACATGGTTCACATACCCATCAGATTTATCATTAAGTTTAAGAACACCTCTAACAACACCTAACTTAGTTAATTTAATAACCAAGTCTTTGTAGTTTAAATGTCCTAACATTTGATGCCACGATTCCAAATATGATATCCTAGCATGTAATGCACTTGCTACCAAGTAACAGTTATTAGAAGATCTATTTCTCTCTAAGATGCATTTTCCTAAATCGTCTAAACCCATACATTTGTTTTGAGTAAAGTTAACAACATACCTATCATCACATATCTGACTCATGTTAATTAGATTAGCTTTCAATCCATTAACAAGCAAAAGATTTTCAAATTCATGTAAGCCTTTAACATTTAAAGTACCCTTACCAATCACCTTGCTCTTTGCACCATCACCAAATGTGAC
Organism: Boswellia sacra; assembly: GCA_013180625.2. Lineage (NCBI taxonomy): Eukaryota > Viridiplantae > Streptophyta > Magnoliopsida > Sapindales > Burseraceae > Boswellia > Boswellia sacra. The sequence continues at coordinate 26,389 of SNVD02007176.1, read as the reverse complement.
ATTTCCTTCCCTGTATGACTCAAGATTTTTCCAAAAATTCTTATTTTTAGTCATATGCTTGAGCAGCCACTATCAAAATACCACATGTCATTAGAAGAATTATTAAGTATAGTAAGAGCAACATTGCAGGTTGTTTTGTCTTTCTTAACGCACAACGGTCGTGTTTTAGGTAACTACTTGAACTATTTTGACCTTTCATGCAAAAGACTTAACAATTTAAAACATCTAGGTCTGATATGCCTTTTGACACCAGAAAAATAACATGTTGGAACAAATCTTCTTCTCTTGTCAACACTAGATTTAAAAGAACTCAAAAGAGACATAAAAACATCATTACTTTTTAAGCTAGGACTTAACCATTTTGAATTAGTTTCAGACATGTTACCTGATGTTGAAGTTTTTACAAACATAGTATTTGATGAAGATGCAATGTTACCTTCTGAATAACCTAAGCCATGTTTTTTGGAACTATCTCTTCCAAGGTTTAAAACCTAGTCAAGTTTTGCAAACCCAATTCTAAGTTGATCAACACACTTTTTGCTTTCAACCAGTTTTGATATAATTTTCTCAACATGTTCTATTTTGTCTTTCAAAGCAAGCTCCAATTTACTGATGCAATTTTTAGCAAAGGCTTTCTCACATTTTAGCACTTCATTTTCCTTCTTTAAAGTCTTGATTTCCTATTTTTGATTTAGCCATTTAGTATAGAGTGCATTATAGGTTTCTTGCAACTCCTCATAATATTTGAGATCATTTTCTGTATCTGAATGTTCATCATTAGTTCTACATTGTTTTGTTATACTTGACATAACAGCTTTCCCTTTATCAGTTGCAGATGCTACGAATGTCACAAAGTTGGTCATGTATTCTTAATCATTTGAATTAGTCCCTGAATCATCACTCCTTGTAGTTGACATTCCTTTGTTCTTCTTCTTTTTGAGATTAGCACATTCAAATTGAATATGTCCATAACCAAAACACTCACAGCACTGAATCTGCCCTTTTTTCAGGTTGTTTTAGACTCTTCTTGTCATTCCCTTTGCTAAATTTTTTTAATTTGTTGTCACTTGAGCTTGAAACCTTTCCTTGATTATTTTTCCTGAAATTCTTTTTATGAACTTAACATAATTCTTTGTTAGAAAAGCAATTTGTTTTAAATCAGTTTTATCAAACTCATCATTACCTTCATCATCAGTTTTTTCAATCGTAACAGCGAATGCAATGCTTTTACCTTTTTGTTTCCTTGTGTTATGATTAATCTCAAAATTCTGAAGAATGCAACAAGTTCATCAACTCTCAACTCCTCAGTATTCCTTACTTCTTTAATGGCATATTTTTTTGGTTGAAATTTACTAGGAACATACTTAATGATCTTGCTAATAATTTCTGCATCTGTAAAAGTTCTACCAAGCATATATGCAGAATTTGTAATACGTCGTAGCTTTGAATAAAAATCAGATATTGATTCATCCTCATGCATCATTAGATTTTCAAATTATGAATTCAATCTCATGAATTTAGATCTTTTAATAGAAGTTGTACCTTCATGTTTTATCTCAAAAATGTCCTCAGCTTCTTTAGCCACTTTGCATCTCGAAATCTGACCAAAGTTGTTAAGATCAATTACTACAAAAATCGTATTGAGTGCATTTGAATTCCAACTAGAATGCATGTATTCCTCATCATTCCATTCTTCCTCAGGTTTAAGTTCTGAAGCTCTGAATGTATTCAATTGTGATGGTGATTCCAACCTCTTAGAACACTAGTCCATGCCCTGTCATCAAGAGATTTGATATACATCGTCATTCTTGCTTTCCAATATAAATAATTACTGTCATAAAAAATTGGTGGTTGTGATCTAGATCCTTCATTTATAAACTCCATGCCTTCAAATCAACGTGATCTTTCCTCACTTGTATATCAGTGAACCTGCTCTGATATCAGTTATGAGATCTTAAAGTATGGATTAGTTATACGTAATATAACAGTAAATTGTAATATAAAATGGCACAGGAGAATTTACGTGGTTAGGTTATAAAAACCTACGTCCACGGATAGCTTAGAGCTGCAATTCACTATATTCTTATTTGCATAATCTTTAGGTGCATTTATAGTGCTAACTCTCTCGCACATATTGACCTAATCTTTGCAAAATAAAATCTCAACAAGATCTTAAACTCTAATGACACTGCCTACTCTCTGTTGTTAACAACTTAACAACACACTATTAAGTGACTTATAACAACTATGTCTGACGACGCCGAATTATATAAACAATCAACTCGCAAGTTCCTCGAGTAAATACTAACTCAAACAAACTTAACAAAAATTCCACAATTACAACCTCTCATACATGAATAAAAACTCTCATAAAACATAATCAAATATGCATTTCAATTTTGCATTGAAACTCTCCTCAATTTCTTGAAATGCGGTGCCACACATACATATAAGTTATAGGAAATAACATTATATATAGTGTGAAATTTAGTTGACCTTCTCATCAACATCATGTAGGATCTCAATCAAACTAAAATTGGTAAGAATAGGATATCAATCAGCCATATAGGAAGTGATATAAATAAACTCTTAAGTAAATTAGGACTCTAATAAAATATACTCCTAAGTGAACTAGAATACTAGAATAATATCCTAATCTAATGAGAGATATTCAATATGAATCTAATACTTCCAAATAAAGACTTCTAGAAACAATAAAATAAGAGAGAATATAAACCAATGTTTTAATTACAAGTTTATCCAAAATAATCATGTGCATAGCACATGTCAATGTGTCACGATTGAGACTAACAGAGGATTTTAGCCCAAAAAAGATATTATAAATTACTCAGTCTAGTAGAGAAACAAACCTAAAACCTTTTAAACCTGATGCTAAGACTAACCCATTATCTAATTTTATTAATTTCAAATATCTTATTTGTGAAATCTTATTTTTACAAAATTATTGATGTGATGATCATTATATTTCTCATATCTCTTTTAAACAATAATTATCTTAAACAGTCACCTTTGAGATAATTGTATTTAATTTATTTATAAATTATAATTATTCTTTTAATCTTTTTATCATTATTTTGTTATTTTTATTTGAATTATAAATTATCCTAAATAATTATCTTTATGATAATTAGTTGTATTTAAAATTATCATTTTTTATAATAAATCTTAGCATTTTATCATTTTCTTTTGCATTTAAAATATAATTATCTTAATCAATTATTAAAATAATTAATTATATTTATCTTTATTCAAATATTTAAATTATTATTATATTATCTTACCAACATTATCTTTATGATGAGTATAATTTTTTTATAACTATCTTTCATTGTCTTTTAAATTATTTGAATTATTCTTTAAGAAATCTTATCACCTTGAGCCTATAAATAGACCAAGAGAGAATCATAATGGAGGTCATAAACACAGAGCCCAAAAGTCATTCCAAATTGATTCAAAGCTCTCTCTCCCTTTCATGCTACTACCCAAACACAATATTATTCTATCGAAACACCATTTTCTCTATTATTTCTCATAATTTCTGATCCCAGATGACTGCTCTCTTGCACGATTTCTTTTTCGGTATTCTCTTATGAGTTCTGACGCCATACAAGGTTACAACCTGACTCCTCATTGGTATTATTGCCTTTCAGGAATTGCGGGCACGACTCCTCAAACTCATAGAGGTGAAGCATATTATGGTGAAGTCTAATCTTGAGATCTATTCTTTATTGTAATTTCCTATCACTGTAAATTCTTTGTCACGTGGCTAGGGCAAAGATACACATCTCTCAACATTTTGGTGACTCTAGTAGGGAGATCGAGCTAGGATCTTGTCATAATCGGGTCGAAAAACATAAAGAATAAGAAGATGTCCTCTACAAATTTCATTGCTACTATCCACTCATTCCAACAAACGTAAGAGGGCCTCTTAATTAAAGGCTTTCTTGGCTTCAAGATAGGGGTTTCTTTGTTGTAGGCTACTGATATACAAAAGTTGCGAACACTACTCTTTATCATTATTTTCAAGATAAGGGGGCTTCCTAGTTGTGAGCTATTGATAATTAAATGTGAGAAACAAAATCTTATAGCCCTATATATCTTATGCAAGCAAATATTTTGGCTTTGATAGGAATGTTTCCTGTACTATGGTTATAATTGGAGCTTTATACAATAATTTATTATAAAGTGTAAGGAGCATTTCCTACATTATAATTATAAATGAAGCTTATCTAATAATTTATTATAAAGTACAAAGAGCTTGTCCTACACTATGATTATAATTGGAGTTTATCCAATAATTTATTATAAAGTGTAAGGAGTTTGTCCTACATTACGATTATAATTGAAGCTTATCCAATGATTTATTGTATAAGGAGCATTTCTTAATTGGACCTTATCTAATGATTTATTATAAAATGTAAGAAGCATTTCCTACACTATGATTATAATTGAAGCTTATCAAATAATTTATTATAAAGTGTAAGGAGCTTCTCCTATACTATGATCATAATTGGAGCTTATCCAATAATTTATTATAAAGTGTAAGGAACTTGTCCTAACTATGATTATAATTCGAGGTTATCTAATGATTTACTATATAAGGAGCATTTCGTAATTGCAGCTTATCCATTGACTTATTATGAAGTGTAAGTAGCGTGTCCTACATTATGATTATAATTGGAGCTTCTTCAACTATGTATTATATGAGGACCATTTCTTACACTATGATTAAAGTTTATCCAATGATTTATTTCAAGAGTGTTTTCTACATTATGTTTGTGGCTGGAGCTTCTCTAATGATATATAATACAAAATTAGAGGTTTTGGAGCTTTTCCAATGGTATGTGTGTTTAAACCTATTTATTTTTAGAATAATTAAAATATTATAAAATTTTCACGTTATAGTTTTTTGCATCATTTATTAAAGTATTTCTTGTATTATTGGGATGCTTTCAAATATTATAATAATAATAATAATCACATGTTTATTAAACCACATGTTTTTACGCATTATTTAATTTCATTTCTTATAACATACAAGCTTGGCTACAAGTGCATCTATACTTGTTATCACAAGGTATAGGTATTCAATTATAATTTGATTTCTCTTTGATGTTTGGTTATGAGTATATGGAATCTACATTTTGATATGAATTGAATTACATTAGAGAACATGACTCTTTGCCAATGTATTGACATATGCATAAATGAAATGCAAAAGGTGGTTTAGAATTTTGTTGCATGAATGTTACCATTTGTAAAGTAAAACTCAATTATTTAAAATATCCGAAGATTAGGCCCACTTAGAAGACTTTAAATCATAATGGTATTAGTGGATTGACTTATCTCTTTATATTTTTTTAAATATTATTGTGATAACTACATCTTATCTTGTTATTTTAAATATTATTATTATTATTATCTACTATGATAATTATCTCTTATCTCCTTTATTTTAAATTATCTATTATTTCTTGTCTCCTTTTATTTCAAACATTATTATTGTCATTTAGTATGATAATTTTATGAGGATAATTATTTATAATTCTTAAATGGAATTTGAAAGAAGAGATAATTTGAATTTTTTTTTAAATGTTATAAATAGGGGAAAATGGCTCAAAAGAAGCAATTAAGACTTTTAAAAAAAGAAACACCATTTTTTTTTTTTTGCATTAATCATGGACTTTGATATAATCTTCTCTCTTCAATTATCTTCTGGCTTTTGTTGTGTCTTTTGTCTGTTCATCATTTATGTAGGTACATTAGTCATCCCAGGGTGTAAAGTGATCTCATTTGAAGAAATAAACTTAGGAAATTACGAGTACAACTCCATGAACATAGAAGTAGTAAGATGAATGCAAAGAATTCAAGTGTCAAAGCCTTTGGCACAAATTGGTGCACCAATCTAGTCTGCATTTCTGGAGCATCTAATACGAAGATATTTATAGCAGTATGATAAAAAAAATACAACAATACTCATCATATTGAAAAGCTACAAAGTTGCCTAGATGAGATCAAGTCAAAATATTGAATGGAGGTACGTAAAATGATATATTGATCATATTGCTTGCTCATTTCATTGCGGAACCTCTATGATCAAGGGGGCTAATGTTGATGACCAATTTTTGATCAAGAAGCCCAAGAAGGCGTACAAGAATAAATTCAAGACTAAAATAGCATGAACATGTTCATAAAAGTAAGGAAGTGGAGCCAAGTCGTATTATAGGGCTCGTCTATGGGCTGTACTATGGAAGTTAAAGAAATTATGGTAAGGACGAGTCACTTAAATATCAAATGCTTAACCCACTTGGGAATTTAGCCCAATAAGGATATTATAAGTAACTCGGTCTAATGGAGAAACAAACTTAAAGCCTTTTAAGCTTGATCCTAAGACTAGCCTCTTATCTAATATTATTGATTTCAAATATATTATTTATGAAATGTTATTTTTTACAAAATTATTTATTTGATTAACATCATCTTTCTTATATCTCTTTTGAATGATAATTATCGTCAACAATTATCTTTGAGATAGTTGTATTTAATTTATTTATAAATTATAATTATCCTTTTAATCTTTTTATCATTATTATGTAGTTTTATTTGAATTATAAATTATCCTAAACAATTATCTTTGTGATAATTAGTTGTATTTAAAATTATCATTTTTTATAATAAATCTTAGCATTTTATCATTTTCTTTTGTATTTAAAATATAATTATCTTAATCAATTATTAAGATAATTAATTATAATTATCTTTATTCAAATATTTGAATTATTGTTATTATATTATCATACCAACATTATCTTTATGATAAATATTATTTTTTTATAATTATCTTTCATTATCTTTTATGATAAATCTAATTATCTTTTAAATTATTTGAATTATTCATTAAGAAATCTTATCGTTTTGATAAAGAGAATCATAATGGAGGTCATAAACAGAAAGCTCAAAAAGTCATTCCAAATTGATTCAAAGCTCTCTCTCCCTTCCATGCTACTATCGAAACACAATACTATTTTATCTAAACACCATTTTCTCAAGTATTTGTCGTAACTTCTACTCCCAAAAGAATGCTCTTATGCACGAGTTCTTTGTTGATATTCGAGCACGAGTTCCGATGCCATGCAAAGTGACAACGCATTCTTCATTGCTATTATTGCCTTTAGGGAATCGTGGACACAACTCCTCAAACTCATAGAGGTGAAGCACATTGTAGTGAAGTATAATTTTGAGATCTATTCTTTATTGTAATTTCCTAAATTCTTTGTGTTGGGTTTTGCAGCGTATGGAAGTTACGAATAATATAACAGAAAACCGTAAAGTAAATCGGAACAAGATTTTTACGTGGTTCGGTTATAACCAACCTACATCCACGGGCAACAAAAGTTGCAATCCACTATGTTGTATGTGTTTACACTCGACTTAGGACTCTTTACAGTGGTAGACACCTACTCACTCACTAACCTAATCTATGTAAACTTGATCAACCCCGATCACAATCATAGTCCTTCACACACTCTTCTGATGCTGCTCTTTTTCTGTCACGATTATCTTAACAACACGCTGTTAAGAATAACATAACACCCGTAACTGCTACAGACCCGTAACTAGTATAGACACATGTGATTACTCAACTCCCTTAAGCTCACACGACCTATAACAATTAACCAAAGCCTAAAGCTTTATACAAGACATAAGAAACAAATAAAAATGCACTCAAACTTGCTCTTGATTGCTCTCTCTCAATTTGCGTTAAATGCCTTGAATGTCTCAAATTCCCCTCTCCAAAAGCTATGAAGATAGCTTTATATAGTATTTGATATTAATTGCAATCCTTGTCAAGATCCTCTAGAATCTCAATAAAACTCATAAGGAAAGTTTGGATAACAATCAAACATTATAGGAAGTGATAATATACTTCTCCTAAGTAAACTAGAATACTTAAATAATATCCTAATCTAATAATGGATAATTAATGCAAATATAAACTTCCTATTTCAACTAGGATACCAAATCCAAACTTATTCCTATTTAACTAGGATACCATATCAAAACTTATCCTATTTTAATTAAAATTATCCTAATACAAAACATCTATATAAAATAGATGAGATTAAGAAAATATCCATATTTAATTATCCTAATACAAAACATCTATATAAAACTTATCCTATGACAAATCACTCATGTGCAATGCACATGCACTTCTAGAACCAACAATCTCCCCCTTTGGCATCTTGTGATGAAAACATTTAAATGTGTAAAAAAAATGCATAAGGAACAAAGACTATAATGACAACCTAAAAAAATTAAAGAAACAACCAAATAACATCAAAAACATCCATACTTATCAAAAACATCCATACTTCTCCCCCTTGTTTTCTGAGCAAGTGCCAAACTATGAAAGAAAAACAAAATGATAAACAAAACTCCCCCTGATTAAATGATCTTCTCTTTAAATTGTGCATAAATTAAAAAAAAACAAGAAACTAATTAAATCAAGTACTCCTGCAATTGAACCAACTCCCCATCAAATCAACTTCGCTTACCTGGAACTTTTTGACACGTCTAAATACACTTAAGAGGATTAAACTGAGTCAGACATAAAGCACTGATTGTAAGTTATAAAAACCATAACTGAAAACAGTCGAAATTTACTTAACAGAAATATCTGGACATCATATAATCTTTTATAACCAAGCATGTATCAGAGCTGTAGATAAACACAAATAATTTTTCATTATTTTATCATTTAATTCAATTGAGTGGTCAACTTGAACATGCTTCTTACACACACAAAAGTTAATCTCAATGTGAATTTTCTGAATGAATACAGTAGCTTTCACACATGTATAGAGGTAGCCCTTTTCCATTTGAGTGGGTGACCTCAACATATTTCCAAGATACATTGAAGTTACTCTTAATGGATAGCTTTCACACATCATATACCGGTAGCCCTCTCTGTATTTGACATGAAATTACTAGCAAAATTATAACAATAAAACAGCTCAAGCATGCATTAATTATAAATAGACTAATGATGCTACTGATATAAACAACATAACTGAACACTGTTATAATTCAAGTAACTGCCAAGTGCCAATGTTCTTTCTCAGTTTTTCAAATCTCAGTGCATCTCAGTGCTTTATATGAACAAGTTAACTTAGTTGATTCTCAAATGAAACATGCTCAGTACAGATAATCTTTGATTCATTAAGTTTCTAAACAACACTTTTTGTCACCACTTGTGTGATTGAAATTTTTCAAACACTTTTCATTTCCTGTCACATGTTTAGAACAAGCACAATCATTATTTGAAGAAACATTAAGTGCAGCAACTTTACAATGAGTTTCATGTTTCTTAACCCAAACCTGTCGTGTCTTATGTAACTGTCTAAACTATCTTGCCTTTTTCTTTAAAAAATTTTGCAATTTATAGCACCTAGGTCTAATGTGTCCTTTAACACCACAAAAATAGCAAGTGGGAACAAATTTTCTTACCTTTTCTGGATTTGAAATGAAAGAACTCATTGGGGAAGCAAAATCAGTCATATCTTTAAAGTTTGAGTTAGAAGTGTTACTGGAATTTGAAGCTTTACCAAAAACTGTCTTTGATGTTGAAGCGTGCGCTATTCTTTTCATCATACCCCAACCCATGTTTGATGGAGTTATCACGGCCTAAACTCAGAATTTGATCAAGCTTTGTTGAGCCTATCTTGAGTTGATTAATGCACTTGTTTGCCTCATCCAATTCTGTAGTAATTTTCTGGATACATTCTGTTTTGTCTGTCACAACAGCTTCCAGTTTTATGATTTTTTTCATCTGCAGATGCTATTTCACTCTTGAGCACTTCTTGTTCATTCTGAAGAGTTTTGATCTATACTTTCTGCTTCTCCCACATCTCATAAAGTGCATTATACGCCTCTTGAAGTTCTCCATAGTAGTCAGCATCCTTCTCAGCATCTGACTCATCAATGTCTGATCTGTTCTGTTCTATTACGTTAGACACAATAGCTTCAATTATGTCAGACATAACTATTTGCTTTTTATCTGAAATAGTCCCATTGAATGCTAAAAAATTGTTGGAGTTGTCTTCATCTATTTCTGAGTCATTATCACTCCATGTTGCGCACAAACTCCATTTCTTCTTATAATTAGGACACTCAGTTTGAATGTGCCCAAATCCCATGCATTCATAACATCGAATACATTTTCTCTCAAGCCTCTCTTGTTTTTTCTTTACCTGTTCTTTACGAAATTTTTTAGCATCAAAGTTCTCAAAATTTTTCTTCTTGAGATTTTTCTTCATATATTTGACAAAATTCTTTGTCAAATGAGCAATTTCATCATCGGAATCATCAAGATTGCTGTCATTTTTTCTTCTTTTTCTAAAGAAGTAACAAAGGCAACACTCTTTTCCCTCCTTCTTGTCTTTAAACCCATCTTATATGCTTGAAGAGACCCAATCAATTCATCAACTCGCAACGATTTCACATTATTTCTTTCTTCGATAGCTGTGACCTTAGGCTGAAATTTTTCTGGTAAAGATCTAAGTATCTTGCCAACAATTTTAGCCTCAGTATATTCCTTACCAAGCATATAAGTAGAGTTAGTAATTTCACAAAGTCTAGTATGAAATTCACTAATGGTTTCTTCTTCATGCATAACTAAGTTTTCAAATTTAGAAGTCAAAGTAAGCAACTTAGATTCTTTAACCCTTTGAGTACCTTCATTCTTTACCTCAAGGATATCCCAAGCTTCTTTTGCAATTGTGCACTTTGAAATTAATCCAAACTGTTGAAGGTTGACAGCATTAAAAATTGCATTGATGCCTTTAGAATTCCATCCAGCTAATCGATATTCAACTTCACTCCACTCATTCTGTGGTTTCTCAATCTGCTACCCAATGTCATTGGCTTTTGTTGGGGGTGTCCAGCCATGAAGAATGCTTGTCCATACTCTTTCATCAATTGATTTGATGAAAGCTTTCATCTTGACTTTCCAATAAGTATAGTTTGCATCTTCAAGTAACGGTGGTTGAGTGACCGATCCTCCTGCCCGAAATCCTTCCATACCTGCCAAAAAAGTCTGATCTACACTAGTATGTCAGTGTACCTACTCTGATACCAATTGTTGGGTTTTACAGCATATGGAAGTTACGAATAATATAACAGAAAACCGTAATGTAAATCGGAACAGGATTTTTACGTTAACCAACCTACATCCACGGGCAACAAGAGTTGCAATCCACTATGTTGTATGTGTTTACACTCGACTTAGGACTCTTTACAGTGGTAGACACACGCTCACTCACTAACCTAATCTATGTAAACTTGATCAACCCCAATCACAACCATAGTCCTTCACACACTCTTCTGATGCTGCTCTTTTTCTGTCACGATTATCTTAACAACAAGCTGTTAAGAATAACATAACACCCATAACTGCTATAGACCCGTAACTAGTATAGGCTCATGTGATTACTCAACTCCCTTAAACTCACACGACCTATAACAATTAATCAAAGCCTAAAGCTTTATACAAGACATAAGAAACAAATAAAAACGCACTCAAACTTTCTCTTCATTGCTCTCTCTCAATTTGCGTTGAATGCCTTGAATGTCTTGAATTCCCCTCTCCAAAAGCTATGAAGATAGCTTTATATAGTATTTGATATTAATTGCAATCCTTGTCAAGATCCTGTAGAATCTCAATAAAACTCATAAGGAAAGTTTGGATAACAATCAAACATTATAGGAAGTGATAATATACTTCTCCTAAGTAAACTAGAATACTTAAATAATATCATAATCTAATAAGGGATAATTAATACAAATATAAACTTCCTATTTCAACTAGAATACCAAATCCAAACTTATTCCTATTTAACTAGGATACCATATCAAAACTTATCCTGTTTCAATTAAAATTATCCTAATACAAAACATCTATATAAAATAAATGAGATTAGGAAAATATCCATATTTAATGTTTTTATCACATGATGACAAATCACTCATGTGCAATGCACATGCACTTCTAGAACCAACACTTTGCCATATGGTTTGATTTGCTATGATTTTGATTTCCTAATTTACTCATTTATCATTTTGACCATAATTTGATCAAGGGCCCGTTTGTTTTAGCTTCTCCAAGTAAGTTATTAAAGTAGATCTTCTTATTGGAGCAGGGCTTAAAAAACATAGAGTTTTTATTAAAAAAAAAAAAAGTTGTTAGTTATTTGGTTGGATAAATGTACAAGTACTTATTAATGTTAAATTGCTAAAATAATTTTTTTTAAAAAGAAATGATAAGATAAATCTTTTAAAATAAGATAATGATATATTTGATACTTTACAACCTTAAAAAAAACTAAAAAAGAACTTTTTTCTAAAAGTCTTAATTTTGAACTTGTCCTAAAAGATATAAAACAACTATTTTGATTAACCATAAGCTCCTATTAAATGGCAATCAAGAATCTAAAACATTTGTAGAAGAAATTTTCGTATTAAAAGAGCTCTTTTATCCAATAAAAAAGTCGAAATAAACGTGTTCTAAATATGTTAGTTTCAAATATATATATATATATATGCATACAACAAAATTTAGAGATAGCCAAATTGCTCACTGACTTTGACTTCGATTATTTGGCATTGCCGACATTTATTGCCACAACTTGTGGTCAATACTATATGGAACCCGTCCATGTGTACCCAATACAATATTTAATTTCACATTTGATTGTTACAAAAATTGAAAAGTTTTTAACAGTAGTACGAATACTCCATCTGATGTGACATTTTTATATATCTTAATCTTAACATCTAATTAGGTATTGGTTCCACATATTTGCAGGAATTTTCACGATTGAGGTTACGTAATATATTTCTATTGAAGATATTAATTTGAAGGACAAATGTGGCATTTTGAAGCTGGGGAAGTTGACTAATCATTAATTAATGATGTGTTAAGTGACGTCGCCTTTGTTTATTCTATATTCTAATTAACCAAAGAGCCCATGGCAAATACAAGATGAAAAAAGGAAATCGGCACCCACACAATCGGCATGAAGCAAACCACTAGAGTCGTCATTATTAAACGCTCAGGTGAAGATCATCAGGTTAGCCTTAGCGATTAGCGAGCTTAGAATATTAATTTAGAAACTTATGAAGTCCAAGAAATCAACTCCTTGAATTAGAGGTATTTGTCAATTTGGATCCAATAATTAATCTAATTCAATATTAATCGATTTAAAGATTTTTAATCCAAACTGATATAATTAAAGAATTAAATTTAATCCAATCCGATTTTATAAAAACCATAATCTACTTGGATTCAATCCAATCTAGAAAATTATAATATGATCGCTCTGATCCAAGCTTAAAAAAATTTTTCTAAGAAAAAGTACAATATGATCCAATTAAAAAATATAATTTAATGTGATATGATAGAAAATATAATGATAATATATATGTTGATACAAATTTAAATATGAGTAGTAGCTCATAATATGAGACATAAAAATTTATTTCTAAATTAATTAAAGTGTTCAAATGAAAAAAACAATAAACATTTAAATAATCACATTATACAATTTGTAATTTTAAATAAATTCATAGGACTTTGATGGACCATGCATATGTACAGAACCATTTATTTTTGTATTAACGTCAACGTTCATGCATATTATAGAAATCTTTGTATTTTTTAGTTACTTAATTTAGAACTAAACATATTTTATTATATTAAAATTATAATAGATAGGGTCACTTTTTGTTTTTGTAAATTACATTTTACTTTTATTAAATTTTATTAGATCGGATCGATTTATGATAAATTTTTGTAATAGGATCAATCGTTCGATCAAATTCACTCGATTTTTAAAACTCATAATCCAATCTAATCCCTTAATTAATCAAATCCAATCATAATTAGATTGGTTTGTATTGGATCAATCGATTTGGACGGAATGGTTTAGATTTTGAACACCTGTAATAGAAATGAGAATATATGATAAGAAACTTTATAAATGATTACTAGTATATGATGTTGTTATTTTTCTAAGTTTTTAATTTTATAATTGTTTGAATATATTGTACCAACGTTTAAATTTGCTTCTACTAGAGCAAACTTTTGGCTACGTCCTTGCACACACACACAAATAATTAAAACAAAAAGTTCGATGAAATTAATATAATAGGACGATTATAGTTGAAAATAAATTCTGTTTATGTCATTTTAAAGTATATTAATTATACATGTATTGTTTAATTTTAATAATTAAAAGTATATTAACATTATAGTTTATAGTTTATAACATAATCGCTTCTCCTAGAGCAAACTTTTCGTATAAATTAATCTAAAAAATACTTTCTTTAGTATAGTTATTAAAAAGTGAGTTTTTGAATATTCTAGTTTTTTTTATTAAATATTAACTAAATGAACTTGCGGCAACCGCTTGTTGAAAGTGCTGTGAAGATAAGTGGGAAATGATGTCCCACTCGAGGTTCGTTAAATTAAGATAATGATGAAGAATTCTTCCTTTCCTTGAGTTTTTTATTTATTTTATTAACTGTCTCATCTTAAACTGACATGTCCTTTCCTCCCAGTGGACATTGGTCAAACCTGTGGCCCTCACTCAAAGACAAGGAAACATAAGGACAAAGAAAAAGTAATGTACATCGTAAACAAACTTTGTTTGGATCTTGACTTCTCTGCCCCATAAATTTCACGTTATGGAAGAATGGAGAGCTATATATAGCTTTCTCTAGATTAATCAAGACATTGAAGTGAAGTGCTAGCAAATGATTGTTATACACGTTACCTTTTAATAATATAAGTAACAAAATATATCACATCACAAAAGAGATATATATCAAATTTAATGTGATACAACATCACCTACGTACGTACGGATGAAAAAAATCCACTAAAAATTAAGATATTACAAGACTGCGAACAGCAAATCAATATTCAAGTTTGTGTGCCTAGTATAGCCTAGGAACAATCTCTCACAACCCTAATATTCACCCTAAGACACGTAGTAGATTCTTCTTTGTTTGAAAGGCGCCTTAGCTACCGCGCACACGGTATTAAAGTGCTTAAGATTTGTGCTTGGATGGTATATATGTTACTCAAATTTTATATGAGTGTGAATTATGTTATAAAATATTAAATATTTTGGCCTCATGTTTAAGGCAGTGAAAAGACAGTGAACATTTTTATAACTATCTTTTCTCACCGACTTTTGTAAAAAAAAAAAATAAGAAGAAAACTATAATTAATAAAAAAAATTTCTTATTAATAATCCCCTTATTTTCATCATTTTATTATCCCATTTCATCTCATTTTCTTCTCCCGCTATGGCATTCACTTTTCTAACTTTATGGTCCCACATCATTAACTTCTTCAACAGCCTTCCAAAATATTAAAATAACCATTCCTTCTCATAATAATATAATAACATAAACACTTATTACTCTATTTTTATAATATGTTATCAGTACGAACTATCATCCACAGGTATATTGACTATTCATCTTTTTACCTCTCCGACCGATTCTTATATTTGATTAATTTTCTTAATTTATATATATATATAACATCTGCATATATTATGAGTATACCCTGTGTTTGTCATATTATTGAATCCTCCACATCAAAAAGTAATGTTAGTTTTAATAATATTTATTAATAATCTTAATTGGATTAATATTATTTATATTATTACCCTTATTTATTATGTTTATTTATTCTTATGTTTTTTTTACTTTTATTATTATCTATACTTGTGTTTATTTTTGTTTATTATTTTCATTCAGTTTACTTTTATGTTCACTTAATTTAATTCTTTTTCATTCATATTTGCTCATTCATTTATGATTTCATTTAAGTAATATTTATTTTATCCATACCAATAATTAAATGAATCATATAATATAGGCATTTATTTGTAATTAGCTTATACTGGGCATAAATGAAAAAGTGGGTTGAAATGAAAGTATAATGTCAGGCCATAAGTTCTGATAGAGGTCAAGCCAGAAGTTATGACTCAAACAATAATTACCCACTTTGGCTACATTTTTAAGTCATACATGATTTATGAAATACATATGTAGCAAATTAATGTAATGCCCATGAATTTATAATAAATAAAGCCGATGTTTGCCCATAGCCCTACATATGCTGTATTTATAATTAATAAACAACAATATGATCACAGTTTGAAAGGGCTAGATATTCTTTTGCTTGAAGATTTATATTTATTTATTTCAATGATTTCATTGTTTAATTAATTTTATATTTATATTATTGCATGACATATTTTTTATTTTATTTTTCCTTTCATTATATAGTTGCATAATGGCAAATTTTGAAATATTGATGTTTGAGCCATTATTGCATAATTGAGACAATTATTTAGATGGCGTTGATGATGTTATACTCTACTTGAACTTCATGGGCATTAAAGATACTACAAAAGATTAAAATACCATGTCCCCGCAAGAGCGGTCTAAGGCGATGATATTGTCATCATCTCAATAAAGGCCTGAAATCGAAATATACTACTATAACTGATCCATTAGTACTGTGAAAAAATTTAAAGAAGAGATTTGATTAGTAAAGGACAATAATATTGCCCAAGGCTTGATTCCAATGGAAAAATTTGAGATTGCAGGATTTCAAAACTATCAGTGAATATAACTCAGCAATGTTCAAAATTGTATCTCAACTGAGATACTACGGGCAAAATATCATTGAGGAGAAGATGCTAGAAAAAAATATTATCTACTTTTCATCTCTCTAATATGATCTTGATGCAACAGTATCAAAAATGTCACTTTAATAAAATATACTGGGTTGATATTATACCTCTTAGTTACTGAACAGAATAATAAAATCTTGTTGAAAAAGCACCAACTTCGCTCCATTGGCTCTGCACCATTCCTGAAGTGAATGCCATGGTGGTAAGAAAAATCACGGTCGTGGTAAAAGAAATTTTCGACCTCATGGTGGTTATTCAAAAAAACTCTAAATCTGCCACCAGAAGTGGAACAAAGATGACCCTATACATGATAAGCAAAAGGATATTCAATTTAAGCCACAAAGAAGTACTGAAAGTACTTGCCATAGATGTGGCTCGAAGGTCATTGGGTACATACTTGCATACACGAAACCATTTGGTGGATTTGTATCAGGTTTTTATAAAGAATAAAAGAAAAAATGTTGAGACTAACTATGTTTATGACCCAGAAGGTCACACTAATTTTGATGTCTTAGATTTCTTTACTGATCCAAATGAGGCTATTGGCCATATTATGGTTGATGAAAATGCCCCAGCCAACGGAATAGTTGCTACTTTTGTTATATGTTGTAACAATGTCTTATATGATGTATCTTCGTGTGGGTGTCTTAGTATGTTTTTTCATGATATTCTTGATGGACTTTTATCTTATGTAAACTTTGTAATAAAAGGAAATGAACATGAAGGCTTTGTTATCTTTGCCTAATAATGATGGAGAGTTATGTCTAGTTATAGTGCAACAACTCATACTATTCTTAAACATGAGAAATATTTTCTAAAGTTAATCTTTCTGGAACTAAAGGTTAATACTATATTAAGGTCCATTAATTTGATTGAGGGTTTTGGAAGAGTCGTTATAATGTTGGCAAGCGATACTAAATTATATATTGATAATGCCTTATATTCAAGAAAATCTAGAAGGAATTTGCTTAATTTTAAAGATATAAGGCATAATGAATATCACATTGAGACATCTTGTAAAAATAAAACTGAATTTCTTTATATCACTTTAGATGTCTTAGGACAGAAGATGATATTGGAAAAGCTTAAAGCTTTCTTTTCTAGATTATATTATACATACTTGAGGTCTATTAAAACCTATGCAACAATGAACCAGAAGTTTAAAGATCATAAAACTTTATGTTGTGGCATGACCGTCTAGGTTACTCAAGATCAACAATGATGCATAAAATTTTTGAGAATACAAATTGACATACACTAAAGAATCAGAAAATTATTCTGTCCAGTGAAACTATTTGTACTGTTTGTTCATAAGAAAAATTGATTACTAGACCATCTCCTTCAAAGGTCGGTCTTGAATCCCCATCATTCTCACAGAGAATTCAAAGGGATATTTGTGGACCCATTCATCCATCGAGTGGACTATTTCGTTACTTCATGGTCATAATTGGTGCTTTTGCACAATGGTCTCATGTTTGTTCATTGTCAACTAGAAATGTTGCATTTGCTAGCCTATTGGCTCAAATCATCAAATTACAGACATATTTTTCAAGCCAATACGTCTAAATAATGCTAGTGAATTTACATCAAAAGCATTTGATGATTATTTTAGGTCCATTGGAATTGATGTTGAGCACCTTGTTCCACATTTCCATACCCAAAATAGTTTGGCAGAATCACTAATAAAGTAACTATAGATAATTGCATCTACTTTGTTATTGAGAATGTAGTTGCCAACTTCTGCCTAGGGTCATCCTATTTTGCATGCCACATCATTTATCAAATTAAGGCCCACTGCTTATCATGAGTATTCTCTATTGCAACTCGTACTGCACCAACAAACAAATATATCTCATTTAAGAATTTTTTGTTGTCTCGTACAAGTTTCTATTGCTCCCCAGAAGCGGACAAAAATGGGATCTCAACGTTGATTGGTGATTTATATGGGTTATAATTTATTAGCCCTAAGGCTACATGATAATTTTGATGATAACAATATACATTGATTCATTGTGATTTACTAACATGTTTATTTATGTACAAGAGTAATATCATTGAAATGATTGTAAAATCAAGAAGAGGCTTATTAAAATGAAGTGTTGAAGCTAAGGAGAAGACTACATGTTAAAGGCACCAAAGTTTAAGAACAAGGTTTGATTCAAGGAATGTGACACATGAGCAATGTTCAATCAATTGGTCATATATTTCTCTACAGATGTCCAAATAACGTGATTCTTAAGCCTTTAGAAAGCTTACTCAATTTATAACATTTCATATGTTTTAAGGAAATTCAAATTTCAAGTGTAAGGTTGTCCAAATCATCATGCAATTTGAAAGACAAATGGAAGCAGCTGACATGAGCACCAAATACTCTTTTGGACATATCTTGAGCTAGAAAAATAAAAATAACTTGATTCTTACGGCATTAGAAAGAGGACTTAATGAGGCACATTTCATATGTTTTGAAGAAATTCAAATTTCAAATGGAAGACTGACATAATTGACATGCAATTCTGTGGACTGACACAGAGAAGAAAAATCAACTCACATGAGCACCGAATGGTGTTTTGGCCATATCTTAAGATAGAGATATCCAAATTCTTTGATTCTTAATGTTTTGGAAAGGTTATTCAAATATGCAGATCTTTTATGTTTTGAATAAATTCAAATTTCAAACAGAAGGCTGACAGAATTATCATTCAATTTGGTGGACTGACACAAGAAAGAAAAATCAAGTCACATGAGCACCGAATGGTGTTTTGGCCATATCTTGAGCTATAGATATCCAAATGACTTGATTCTTGATGCGTTGGTGATAGGTGTCTATTTATGTATTACTTTTATATCAATTCGTCCATGTTTCTTTGCTATATTCCTTGGTATTTTTATGTTTTTGTGTGGTTTTGATGTTTGTAGGAGTTTTGGAGCAACTTGCACAAAAATGGAGTAAAACCCTTCATTTTCACCTCTGCTAGTCAGTGATCTTCTCGGATTTAATTGTATTGATATACAATGAACCCGATGACATGTTATATACCGTTGGAAAGCTCTCGAAGTCTATTTTCTGGAGAAATTTACGGTTTATAAATCCATTCAATGTACCAAAAGTTGTAATCAAAACAGTGTGAGAAGTATAGAAATGTAATTCCACAATCACTGTAGCATGTATAATACGGGGCACTGTAGCAAGTCACTGTAGCAGAGTATTTAAACACATTTTAGGGTTTTATTTTCATAACTTGAAGAGGGAAAACGTGGGAGGAGGCTGCATTTCTGGATTTCTCTCATCCCTTGGAGTTCTTGAAGGAGAAAGAAGATTTTGAAAGAGAGGAACTACAATTCCAAGAAGATTCATCTACAAAGAAGATTTTCAAAGAATTTGCTAAGTTCTTTCTTTCCTTTTCAATTCTGGAATTTCTCTGTATTGTATTTGTTATTCTGATTGAATATGTGTAACTAAATCTGAATTGGTTGAGGGTGATTTCAAAGCCCTTGATATGGATTTTGTGAGTTGATTGTGTAAGAAATTGTTATCCAATTCTCTAATTGAAGTTGCTTGTATTTTCCCATATCTAATGCTTATGATTGCTTACTGATTGTATTTGGAATGGCCAACTGAATATAATCTGTTGTTGTCTATTGCTAGATTAGAAATCTTGATCCGTAATTGTCATGAATTTCCAATCATTAGTAGCAAAATTGTGATCAGAGATTGCAATTGGAAAATACAACCTAGGTTAAATAATCCGAACTTGTGTGATTATTGCTTAGATCAACCTATCTTTCTCATCGTAATGCTTCTATTGAATTAAACTTAGAGAGCTTGTTCTAGGTTGTTTAATGGATAGAGATTAAATAAAGAGCTTGTTTTATTTAACAACAAAGTAAGGAAAGATTGGGATAACAGAGCTTGTTGTTATCTACGGTTGATAACTTCAATGCTGTAATTGGATTACAATTCTATGTTAATTCACAAATTCATATCTTGTGGCAGAGAAAGAACCCTTAACCAAGTGTCTCTCATTGATCTTTCATTCAAATTAACTTCTGTTTTGTTATTCTTAATTTGCATTCTTATTTCATTTAGTTAATCATTCAACAAAACCCCCCCTGTTTAGTTTATCGTTGCTGGAAAATAACGAATTCAATTAGAATCAATCCTCGTGGGAACGATATCTACTTATCACTTTATTACTTGTGCGACTAGTATACTTGCTAGTTTCGAACGCATCAAGTTTTTGGCGCCGTTGCCGGGGATTGATTTTCTAATCAATTTGTTATTCTGTTTTTACTACTGATTCTTGATTGTTATTTCCTGATTGTTTGTGTTTAGGCTTTTATGTCCGAGGGAGAAGCGGATCAACGACTTAAGAGAATTAAGGAGTTTCTCCAATCCTCGAATTTAAGGCTAAATCAGTCAATTTCAACTCCACCTCCAGAATTTGACCTTGCACGACATACTTCCCTCCCCTCTTCTTGCAGTTCAATCAAATCAGAATCGGAAGTAATGGCGATGGAAAACGATCAGACTCTTAAGGAGTTAGCGGCTCCAATTATTGACCAACAACCGCTATGCATAAGCACCAATTTTGAGATAGATTTTGAACTTAAATCTGGACTAATTCATCTCTTGCCTACATTTCATGGTTTTGCAGGAGAGGATCCGAATAAACACCTCAAAGAATTTCATGTGGTATGCTCAAGTATGAAGCCAACCGGCGTTTCTGAAGAGCAAATTAAATTGAGAGCTTTCCCATTCTCATTAGCAGATTCGGCAAAAGATTGGCTATACTATCTACCACCAGGTACCATTACCACTTGGAATGAGATGAGTAAACTCTTTTTGGAGAAATACTTTCCAGCCTCGAAAGTTACAAATATTAGAAAAGATATTAGTGGCATTCGACAACATAATGGAGAATCACTTCATGAATATTGGGAGAGATTTAAAAGGTTATGTGCTAGCTGTCCAAACCACCAAATTAGTGATGGACTCCTAATTCAATATTTCTATGAGGGTCTCCTACCCATGGAAAGGAGTATCATTGATGCTGCTAGTGGTGGAGCACTAGTTAATAAAACACCGAACGTTGCAAGACGTTTGATTAGTGACATGGCAGCGAACTCCCAACAATTCAGCAGTCAATTTGAGCCACAACTACCAAAAAGAGTAAATGAGGTAAGTACTTCAAACATTGAACAACAACTTTGTGAACTTACCTCTCTTGTAAAAAAAATGGCTGTAGGACATATGCAGCAATCTTATGCATGTGGAGTATGTTCTGCCATGGACCATCCAACCGACATGTGTCCAACTTTGCAAGAAGGAGATACAGAACAAGCCAATGCTATAGGTGGATTTCCAGGACAACCAAGGCAAAGGTATGACCCTTTCTCCAATACTTACAATGCTGGATGGAGAGATCACCCTAATTTGAGATATGGGAATCGTCAACCAATCGCTCCAAATGCTATACAAAATCGGCCACCAGGTTTTAATCAACCAAGGGTGCAGCAACCATTTCAAGCACAACCACCACCAGTAACACAACCAACACCGCAACCAGCTCCACAAAATTCAGGTACGTCTCTCGAGGATATTGTTAAAGCACTTGCCACTAACACAATGCAATTTCAGCAGGAAACTAGGGCAAGTATCCAAAACCTGGAAAGCCAAATAGGACAATTGGCCACTAACATGAGCAAATTTGAGAGTCAAAGCTCAGGAAAATTGCCATCTCAGCCAGTGATCAATCCAAGAGAAAATGCTAGTGCTGTAACTTTGAGAAGTGGAAAGCAATTAGAGATTCCACCAAAGAAATCACAATTGATGAAGGGGATGACACCACTTCCACCATGAACAAAACATCCACTTCTAAGGTAAATCCTAAAACTTCCATTCATTCATATGTTACCCCTCCACCTTTTCCCAGCAGATTTGCAAAATCAAAGAAGGAGGAACAAGAACAAGAAATCCTGGAAACTTTTCGCAAGATCGAGGTAAACATACCACTTCTGGATGCTATCAAGCAAGTGCCTCGTTATGCAAAATTTCTCAAAGAGTTATGCACCAACAAGAGGAAGTTGAAAGGAAATGAGAAGGTAAGTGTGGGGGAAAATGTTTCAGCTGTATTGCAAAGAAAATTTCCTCCGAAATGCAAAGATCCAGGTACGTTCACCATTCCATGCACCATTGGCAATACCAATTTTGAAAGAGCTATGTTAGATTTAGGAGCATCAATTAATGTCATGCCCTATTCTATTTATGCTTCCTTGAATCTTGGACCCTTTGCGGAAACTGGTATTGTAATTCAACTTGCTGATCGTTCTAATGCATATCCCAAGGGAGTTGTGGAAGATGTGCTTGTGCAGGTGAATCAATTGGTTTTTCAGCAGACTTTTATGTTCTGGAAATGGAGGATGAAACGTCTCCCAATCCAACACCAATTCTTTTAGGGAGGCCATTCTTGAAAACTGCCCGAACCAAGATTGATGTTCATGATGCACTCTCACCATGGAATTTGATGGCGAGTGATTCGCTTCAATATTTTTGAGGCAATGAGATACCCTACTGACTTGCATTCTGTTTTTGCAGTTGATGTCATTGATTCTTTAGCACAACAATTTTCTTGAATTAACTCGCAAAGATGAATTGGAAGTAGCCATTAGTGAACACATAAGGACAGAAAGTTTCAAAGAACAGGAAAGTTGATACATGTGTCTAAAGAAGTGGAGGAAGCTTGTGGCAAGCTTGGATGAGACTATAACTATCACCACAAACAGGTATGATGTTTCGTACATTGAATTGCCTTTATCTAATGAGAAAATTCTTCCTTCTGTGATGAAAGCCCCTAAACTTGCAGCTTAAGCCTCGCCAGAACATTTGAAGTAGTATTCTTGGGTGAGAAGGATACTTTGCCAGTCATAAAAGCCAAGGGCCTTACACCATTACAAGAAGAGAAACTCATCCGAGTGCTTCGAGATCACAAAACAGCCATTGGGTGGACAATTGCTGACATCAAAGGTATTAGCCCAGCCATATGCATGCACCGTATCTTATTAGAAGAAGGATCCAAGCCCACTCGAGAAGCACAGCGGAGGTTGAATCCTCCAATGATGGAAGTTGTCAAGAAAGAAATCCTGAAATTGTTAGATGTGGGTGTGATTTATCCAATTTCGGACAGCAAGTGGGTGAGTCCAGTCCAAGTTGTTCCAAAGAAATCTGGTGTTACGGTGGTTAAGAATGACAATAATGAGCTAGTTCCCACTCGTATCCAAACCGGGTGGCGAGGTTGTATTGATTATCGAAAGCTCAATTCTGCAACTCGCAAGGATCACTTTCCTTTGCCATTCATTGATCAAATGCTGGAGAGATTAGCAGGTCATTCTCATTATTGTTTTCTTGATGGCTATTCAGGATATAATCAGATTGTCATTGCCCCTGAGGATCAAGAGAAAACTACATTCACATGCCCATTCGGTACATTTGCCTATCGACGCATGCCATTAGGTCTTTGCAATGCCCCTGCCACTTTCCAAAGGTGTATGGTAAGTATTTTCTCTGATTATGTTGAGAACATCATTGAGGTTTTTATGGATGACTTTAGTGTTTTTGGTGATTCTTTTGATAAATGCCTTGACAACCTTACCCTTATACTTCAAAGATATATAGAAACTAACCTTGTTATGAATTGGGAGAAATGTCATTTTATGGTAGATCAGGGTATAGTTTTGGGACATGTTATTTCTGCTAAGGGTATAGAGGTTGATAAATCCAAGATAGATCTTATATGTTCCTTACCACCTCCCACAAGTGTGCGGGATATTCGTTCGTTTCTTGGTCATGCAGGTTTTTATCGTAGATTCATCAAAGATTTCTCGAAGATAGCATGGCCCCTATGCAGATTATTACAGAATGACGTGGCCTTTGAATTTGATGAGAAATGCAAAGAGGCGTTTGAGAAACTGAAGGAACTCTTGACTTCGGCTCCAGTAATCCAATCTCCCAATTGGAATCATCCATTCGAGATCATGTGTGATGCAAGTGACTAAATTGGAATCATCCATTCGAGATCATGTGCGATACAAGTGACTACGCTGTGGGTGCCGGTTTGGGTCAACGAATTGGCAAAATTCCACATGCCATTTACTATGCATCTCGGACTTTAAATGATGCTCAACTTAATTATTCCACCACTGAGAAAGAGCTGCTAGCGGTTATTTTTGCTTTAGAAAAGTTTCGCTCTTATTTGATTGGTACTAAAGTAACCGTTTATTCTGATCATGCAGCTTTGAGGTACTTGCTCACAAAGAAAGATGCAAAACCAAGGCTTATCAGGTGGATACTCCTTTTGCAGGAATTTGACTTGGAGATCAAAGATAAGAAGGGAAGTGAAAACTTAGTTGCAGACCATCTCAGTCGCATTGTCCATGATAAGAATGCACTGCCATTACAAGAATGTTTTCCGGATGAACAATTGTTGTCTCTAAATGTAGTAGCCCCTTGGTATGCAGATATTGTCAACTACTTAGTTACCAAGAAGCTACCACATGACTTGACTCGAGCTCAAAGAGACAATATCAAGAACATTGCCAAGTATTACATATGGGATGATCCATACTTATGGAAGCATTGTTCTGACCAAGTGATAAGAGGTGCGTTTCTGAATCTGAATTTATTTCAATTTTGACCTTCTGTCATTCTTATGCATGTGGCGGTCACTTCGGACCAAAAAGAACAGCCCTGAAAGTTCTTGATTGTGGATTCTACGGGCCATCATTGTTCAAAGATGCATATCTATTTTGCAAAGCTTGTGACCGTTGTCAAAGGACAGGTAATTTAAGTGCCAAAAATCAAATGCCACAAACCCCTATACTTGTTGTTGAGATTTTTGATGTGTGGGATATTGATTTCATGGTCCTTTTCCTTCATCTTTTGGTAATGTTTACATTATACTTGCTGTGGATTATGTTTCTAAATGGGTGGAAGCAATAGCTATGAGAACTAATGATTCTAAAGTTGTTGTAGATTTTGTGAAATCTAACATTTTTGCAAGATTTGGGACACCAAGAGCCATGATAAGCGATAGAGGGCACACTTCTGTATAGGATTCATTTGAAGCCTTGACTCAAGAAATACCTACATCACTCCAAGTTTTGTTCCTATTGCATATCATCCACAAACTAGTGGTCAAGTTGAAGTTTCAAATCGAGAAGTCAAGTCCATTCTCGAGAAGACAGTGAATCCGAACCGAAAAGATTGGAGCCTACGATTGAATGATGCACTTTGGGCATACCGGACTGCTTACAAGACACCTATTGGTATGTCTCCGTACAGGTTAGTCTACGGTAAGCCATGGCACCTTCCAGTGGAGCTCGAACACAAAGCATGGTGGGCAGTAAAGCTTTGTAACATGGAGATGGATGCTGCTGGAGAACAAAGGAAGCTTCAACTGCAAGAATTGGAAGAACATAGAAATGATGCCTATGAGAATTCCAGAATTTACAAGGAGAGAACTAAGGCATTTCATGATAAAATGATCTCCAGGAAGAATTTTGAAGTGGGACAGAAAGTTCTTTTCTTTCATTCTCGC
>SNVD02007175.1:0-28517 GCA_013180625.2 Boswellia sacra | reverse complement strand
AACCATTAAAAGAATCCTTCGCTATCTTAAAGGTACTATCTATTATGGTTTATATTATTTAGTTTCTAATAATTACAAACTTATTGGATATTGTGATAGTGATTTGGCTAGAGACACTGATGATAGAAAGAGTACTACTGGTTATGTTTTCTTCATGGGAGATACTTCATTTACTTGGGTGTCAAAGAAACAACCGATAGTTACATTGTCAACTTGTGAAGTCGAGTATGTTGCTACTACTACATGTGCGTGTCACATAATTTGGTTAAGGAGTTTGTTGAAGGAGTTGAATACTTCATAAGAAGAGCCAACAACGATTTTTGTTGATAACAAGTCAGCAATAGTACTAGCAAAGAATCCAGTGTTCCATGATCGAAGCAATCACATTGATACTTGTTACCATTATATACGAGATTCCATCAAAAAAGGAGAAGTGAAAGTGGAGTATATAAAGTCACAAAATCATGTTGCAGGCATATTCACCAAGCCACTCAAGCATGAAGACTTTATTAGAATTAGAGATTCACTTAGTGTAACAAATTAAATTTTTTTTGGGGGAAGGGTGGTGTTGGAAATAAACTTTATTTGTTTTAAGATTTAAGTTTTGTTTAGGAATTAAAATTGAATTCAAGTAGAATAAGTAGAGTGTTTTTCTTATTTGTTTGTGTGTGGCATTTAAAAATCAAGAAATAAGAAATAAAGAAGTAAGTTTTCAAAATTCTTATGTATTGATATCCAACATAATATTCATTGATCAATGAGGTGGAAGAATAAGCTTAAATGTAATTACTTAAATGTAATTACCTAAACAACTTCAGTTGCCATCACGGATTTGAAGCAAAATCCCAAACGGATCCAGCATGAGTACTCGCAAATTTTTTTTTCGCAAACGATTGAACTTTGACTTAAGTTGAGGAAGCGCGAATTGCTAATTAGTTGCAAAGAAAAACCCATTATATATAATCTTCCATGTCTTCTTACTGAAGGTAGTCTTTTGTAAATCACCTTTCTTCACATGCTCATGCAACAAAAGGATGAAAATTACTTCATTCTTAGAGTTCCAGTAGGCCTTGTCGCCAACTTTAGTAACAATATTGCTGGCCATGTCCTATTTCCTATACAAATTTAAAGAACAAAATAACATTTGATGGTGATGATGTTGTCTCATATCACATTAATTCTTGGCCATTCTTGTCCAAATGATACTTGAATAGCCTAAGCTTAATTAACTAAAACCAAATCAAACTAGAAGTAAATTAACGTAAAGAGATGATAAAAATTTTTATTCAAGCATGTAACATGTAACATATTTCTAGGCACAATAAGCGGAAGCCTTTAACTATCTTTTCATTCGTGATCACAACAAACACGAAGCTAAGCTCACTCAAAACTAATAAGTACCAGAATCTATTGCTTAATAGCAACCAAGTTCGGATAATAATAAAGACAAAAAGAGTTTCCAGATAAACAATCTCCGAAAAACAGAACTAAACGAATTTACTATATGAAATGACTATATGCATATATAATAGGGCGTTGGGAAGAAATATTAATATATATTAGAGGCTAAATATAAATGGCAAACTTACCCTTATAAACTTGAGCTTTTGGATCAAGGTAATTTTCTAGCCTGCATCAGAGCCATTGTAGTGTTAATTAAAAACTAATTAACTAACTATGTTTAAGCATATTAGACTTGCCATGAAGAAACATATCAGAGGTTAAGTATTAATTTCATGCCTACATGAAGACAATTGGGTCAAGTGGCAACTTAACAATATAAACAATGACAAAAATAAGGTAAGTTATCACAGTGATTCATTTTAATTTCTTGTGATTCTTGAAATTCGATCCACCAACTTATCATTCCATTACACTTATTTTTTTATTTTGTAAACTTTCACTATTTTAGATTTCTACGCAATCACTTTGATTAAAACTTTTGATTTTGTTCACAAAAGCATGCAATGTTTTAGTTTATAAGGTTAACCATCCGAACCTCACTCTTTCTAGGTCTCAAATCATTCAATTTCTATGCACCCAAAAACCAAATTGGACAGAACGAGTGAAGCAATTAGTAAAATAATCTTTTCTACCAAGATTTTATTTCATCGCTTCTAGCTGTCATCTTTAAAGAGTAACACATAAGGGAATAAGAAATGAGAACCAAACAAGCACATGGATTCTTACCATTAATGTACCAGCATTCACAAAACAAACCAAGTGTAGAATAAAACTTAAGACATAGAAGGAATATTTCATATGTCAGAATACATGTATTAGCTTGTTGGGTCCAACAATTCCCCCCCTCAAACGAAGGACCATACTATTCTGTATATATATATATATATATTTTGAGCCTCTTCTCAAACGATCATCCCTCCTCTCAAACAATCATCCATCCGTCTACTTCATCGAGGCCTTGGCTACCTCGAGAGCTTGCTCTATCAAGTTGCCAAATAGATCTCAACCATGGATCTAAGGGCCCACCATCTTTGTTCGGTATTCCGAGAATTTTCATCATATATTCTCTTGGCTAAGTCTGGGCTTGAGCTCTGATACCACTTTTTGTTGGGAGAGGACTGATTTTATTCAAAGGAGAAAGTAAAAATATAAGCTGATGCAAGAGGAAAAACGAAACAGAATAGACTATGTATTGCAAGTTACTTTTCTTAGTTATTATTCATGGAAGAAATGTGGCCTTATATAAGCTTTACACAGCAACCAAAAAACACAAAAGATGCAGATATTTCAGTAACTGAGCAAACAAACTTTGACTAACTAGAAGACAGAAAATCAAAGAACAGAAATAAAGAATCAAGCAATTTAGAAAACAAACTGTAGACACAGTCAAAGGACTACTATGTAGCTGCCATTTCGAATCAATACTCAACACTCATTCTTGATTCAAAATTACACACCCCAAGTTGATTTCTAAAATATATATGCTTCTCACGTGGGAGAGGACTGATTTTATTCAAAGGAGAAAGTAAAAATATAAGCTGATGCAAGAGGAAAAACGAAACAGAATAGACTCTGTATTGCAAGTTGCTTTTCTTAGTTATTATTCATGGAAGAAATGTGGCTTTATATAAGCTTTACACAGCAACCAAAAAACAAAAAAGATGTAGATATTTAAGCAACTGAGCAAACAAACTTTGACTAACTAGAAGACAGAAAATCAAGGAGCAGAGCAGAAATAGAGAATTTAGAAAACAAACTGCAGACTCAGTCAAAAGACTGCTATGTAGCTGCCATTTTGAATCAATACTCAACGCTCCCCCTTGATTCAAAATCACACACCCCAAGTTGATTTCTAAAATATATATGCTTCTTACGAGGGAGAGACTTTGTGAGAATGTCTGTAACTTGGTCATTGGTATTGCAATACAATAAGTTGATCAGTCCCTTTGCCACAAGATCTCGAACAAAATGAATTCGAATATCTATATGCTTTGTTCTTCCATGGTTGCTGGGATTTTTATACATGGCAATCGCTACTTTGTTGTCACAATAGATTTCTGTTACTCCTTGTTGCTCTTGATCAAGGTCAGCAAGTAATCGTCATAACCATACAGCTTGACAAGCTGCTGAAGTTGCAGCTGCATTTTCTGCTTCAGATGAGGATAAGATTGTTGCTATTTGTTTTTTTGAGCTCTAAGAAACAACACTAGACCCAAAGCTAAAGGCATATCCTGAAGTGCTTCTTCTATCCTCCAAACATCCTGCCCAATCACTATCAGTATATCCAAACAATTTGAAATCTGAAACATGGCCATACCATAACCCAAAATCAATTGTTCCAGCAATATATCGCAACACTCTTTTTGTAGCTCCAAGATGATGCTTTGAAGGACAATGAATGAACCTGAAAATTAATCCAACTGAAAAAACTATATCTGGCCCAGTGTGAGTTAGATATATTAAGCTACCAATCTTCTAGCTGTAATTTCTCATTTATATTCATAGGTGTGACAACAGCTTTACAATTCAACAGATTAAATTTTTTGAGAATGTCAGTTCCATACTTCCTTTGTGAAACAAATATACCATCATCAACTTGTTTCACTTCAAGGCCAAGGAAATAATTCAAAACATCTAAATTGGACATTTCAAAATTTTTCTTCATACAAACTCTAAACTCATTTATAAGAGAAGAAGAAGAACTCATGTAAATTATGTCATCAACATAAAGACAGACAATGAGTATATTATTTTTACCCTATCTTTTACAATAAAGTGTGGGCTCATTCTTGCTTCTCTCAAAGCCATAATGAAGGAAGTAAGAGTCTATTTTGTTATATCATGCCCGTGGTGATTGCTTTAAGCCATAAAGAGCTTTTCTTAACCTGTACACCTTTTCTTCTTTGCCTTGAATGATGAACCCTTTAGGTTGAGATACATAGACTTCTTCTTCTAAGTCCCCATTAAAAAATGTAGACTTGACATCAAATTGGTAAATAAGACATCTCATTTGTGCAACAAGAGCTAATAGAGTTCTTACCGTTTCAAAGCGAGCAACCGGAGAGAAAGTTTCATCATAGTCAACACCTTGTTGTTGTGTGTACCCCTTTGCAACAAGTCGAGCCTTGTGCTTTTGCACTCTTCCATCTGAATGGTACTTGGTTTTCAAAACCCATTTGACTCCTATGATGTTTTTGCCCTCAGGTAGGTCCACCAATTCCCATGTTTCATTTCTCTAAATTGCCTCAGGCTCTTCCTTCATTGCATTACACCATTCTTTTTTATCTGCTGCTTCTTTAAAACTTGTGGGATCAGAAATGAACAAAGCTTGAGTTGTCTCATAAATTTCTATCAATGATTTGACTTTCATTGGTGTAGTTTCATCTGAAAAGGATGAGATGCTACTATTTGAAGGAGTAGCAGTTGCTGAATTTGTAGGAGTAATGCTTGGCTTGGCACACTTGAGGAAGTAGGAGCCACTTCTTCAATTTGTGAAACTTCAGTTGTTGTTGGAATTACAATCTGAATGCCATCATTGCTTTCATGCCAATTCTAGTTTGCATTTTCGTCAAATAGAACATTTCTGCTAATAATCACTTTGCTACCAACTGGATTATATAACCTATATGCTTTTGATTGAGTAGAATAACCCACAAGAATACATTTTATAGATTTGTTATCAAGTTTGCTATGATTATGAGAATCAATCAAAGTATAGGCAATACATCCAAAAATTTTTAAATGGCTCACCCAAGGTCTTGCACCATTCCATGCTTCATATGGTGTTTGGTTCAAAATAGCTTTTGTTGGTGATAGATTCAGTAAGTACACAGCGGTAGCAATAGCTTGAGCCCAAAAATGGTCAGGAAGTTCTTTGGCTTTCAACAAGCTTCTTGCCATTTCAACAACCGTTCGGTTTTTTCTTTCAACCACATCGTTTTGCTCCGGTGTATATGGTGCAGTCAACTCCCTGTGTATGCCATGTTCCTCACAAAATTGTTTAAATTCATGAGATAAAAATTCACCTCCTCTATGGGTGCGAAGTGCTTTGATGCTTCCTCCATTTTGCTTCTGAACAAAGGCTTTGAATTTTTTAAAAATTCCAAATTCCTCTGATTTGTGTTGTAAAAAATAGACCCAGCTCATTCGACTGCAATCATCTATGAATACCAAAAAATATCGACTTCCACCAAGAGATTCTATTTTCATTGGTCCATAAAGATTAGCATGAACAAGTTGAAGACAATTAGATGCCCTTCTAGACCTTCCCACAAGAAATGGTTTTTTACTTTGTTTCCCATATATACACCCTTCACATAAATCTAAAGACTTAATTTTGGGCAGCCCAAAAACCCTTTCTTTTTGACTCAACAACTTCAAACCTTTGATATCTTAGGTGCCATAGTCTAGACTCACTACTTTCTTTGACAATAAGAGCATGCTTTTCAACACTTGAAACTTCAAGTGGAAATAGCTTATTTGGTGACATACGAACTTCAACAATAATCTGATCAGATTTTTTGTCTTTAATCACACATGAGACATCATTAAACAAGATAGAATACCTACTAGCCAAAAGTTGCCCAATGCTCAACAAATTTTGAGACAAGCTAGGAATAAAATAGACATTATAAAGGAGCTTTACTTTACCATGACCATTCTTAATTGCGACAGTACCTTTACCTTCCACTTGCATTTGTTTGTCATCTCTAAGTCTCACTTTTATCTTGAATGACTCATCAAACTCCTTGAACAATGCCCTTATGCCGGTCATGTGGTTGGAACATCCGCTGTCTAGAAACCAAATGTCACTACAGGTTGTTGTATCCTCTTTATAAGCCATGAATAGCTTAACCTCCTCTTCCTCTTCTTTTGCATAACTTGCTTGTTTTTCTCTTTGCCAACATTCTGCCTTTACATGCCCAAATCATTTGCAATAATGACATTAAACGGGACTCTTGTTACCTTTTTGCCTCTCATTTGATTGTTTATTATCATTTTGTTAAGTAGATCGTCCTCTACCATGACCACATCTACCTCGGAATCCTCTTCCGCCACGTTCTGTATTGCCTACCTCTCTTTGTTCCTTCTTGTAGTTGGATGACTCCCCCATCACCTAAAAAGCTTTTTCTTCATTCTTCTCAACTGACCTCTGCATTCTTTCTTCATGAGATCATTGTGGAGAGCCCATCAACTCATCGAAAGAGTATGTGGATAGATTTTTAGACTCCTCAATAGCTGTAACTACGTGATCAAACTTTGGAGTTAAACTCAATATTTTTGCAACTATAGTCTGATCTGGAACATATTTACCAAAGGACTTCATTTGATTAACAATAGTTGTTACTCTAGAGAGGTAATCATGTGTTGATTCCTTACTTTTCATCTGCAAAGTTTCAAAATCACGACGAAGAGATTGTAGTTTCACTGTAATTACTCTGGAAGAGCCTTGAAACACTGTCTGCAATATGATCCAAGCCTCCTTTGTTGTAGTTGCTGTTGCAATTTTTGAGAAAACTGTCTCATGGACTGCTTGCTGAATGAAAAATAATACCTTAGAGTCTTTTTTCTTGTTCTCTTTCAATCTGGCCTCTTCATCTGGATCCGGATGTCCATTCTCAACCAAGTCCTAAAGATCTTGAGACCTGAACAGAGTTTTCATCTTAATGCTCCAGAAGTCATAGTATTCTCCTTTAAAGACTGGAATTGCTGGTTGAGAAATGTTCACAGCATTGGTATTAGTAGCCATGACTTTTACGCCTGGTTAAGAAGGAACCTGACTCTGATACCACTTGTTGGGTGACCATGGACCACAAAAAATTCTACATTGGTATGATATTGTCCACTTTAGGCACAAGCCCTCATGGATTTGTTTTTGGGTTCTACCCAAAAGGCATCATACCAATAGAGTGCTTGTCCATACTTATATACCAATGATCTTTCTC
The DNA here is from genome assembly GCA_013180625.2 of Boswellia sacra. Classification (NCBI taxonomy): domain Eukaryota; kingdom Viridiplantae; phylum Streptophyta; class Magnoliopsida; order Sapindales; family Burseraceae; genus Boswellia; species Boswellia sacra. The sequence continues at coordinate 21,108 of SNVD02007175.1, read as the reverse complement.
ATGTCTAGCTAATGTAGGACTTTGATAATTTGTTGCACACCCAACATAGGCATGCATAACAGTCCATACATTTTCAACGTATCATAGAAATTCGCATGCAATAGAAAACCTTGAAAACCATTTACGTACGTATCATGGAATGCATAAACCTTCTTGGCCTTCACCAGTCTTCCAATCTCTCTCAACAATCACCTTCAGAAGTGGCGTGTTTAACAATTGAAAGTGAGTGATAAACTGTAGATGACTTGAATGAGACTTGGGAGACAGCATCTTATGGTCACTATATTTAGCTTTTTTTAAAAGATTTGCAGCATATTACAAGGAGGATAAGAAATATGTATGTACATTGATTTGACTGCAATTGGTCGCCTTTATAAGAGTCATTTCCATTGGGTCCTGGATTTCGAAATCCGTTCAGACATCCATTCTCATTATTGTTCCCGTTTTCTATGTTTTTATTTTTATTTTTTGGGGCTCATTGAAATTAGAGGTGGCCAAACTCGGTTTCCTGGAGTCGGATAATTGTTCTCAAATGCAGGAAATTAAGAAAGGGATAGAGAAAAAATTTCAAATCAAGGCCTGTCCAGGGCCGTGGCCAAGGTGTATAGTCCCGGCCCCGAATCCAAGAAAAAAAATCTGAAAATTTAATTTGCAATAAAAACTATATTTAATATAATTTGTATTTATTGAAATTAGCCTAAGCCCACACCCAACCACTGAGTCAAAACGCATACCCTTTGTATTTGATATTTCAAGCCCAATCCAAAAAAATAAATCTCTAAAGTGAATTTTCAATTCAAATTAATCAATTACCTATTTAACTTTGAAAGTTATACTGAGACTATCTAATTATGTTTATTTTTTATGATTTTTGGTGTGGCGGTTTTGATAACTTGATTACATTGAATATTTGTTACTTATAGGTAATTTTTTGATGATTTAGGATATTGGTCTTTGTCAATTTGGTAATATTTTTTATTTTGAATCAATCTTTGAAGGGAAGAAAAAAGTAAAATAAAAATAGATTATCAATTTAAGACTTAAGAAAGAGGATTTATAAGTCTGGAACTGGCTGACTGCCTTAAATTGGAAAATTAGAAAACATTTAGTTTTAAGTAGGACTTCAAGCCTTGTACCCATGACATGTTTGAAAAGAACCAGCTAAGCAAAGGCAACCTCTATGCTAAGAAGCCTTTATTGGTGATAGACCAGCCAGAAACAAAATTAATATTCAACAAAATAGTAATTCAAAAAATATGAGTTTGAACTTTCAACTCTCTGATACTGACTTCTCTGTTCTCTTATATTAACTTAAAGAATTTTCCATAGGATACTGTTTGTTTTAAAATAATACATTTAGTTGCATTTCATGTAGCTTGTGATTAGAGTTGTTTTGATTTGGAAGTCAGAGGACGCATCACATTTCTGAAGAGCAATTTTTTATTGGTTGGTGTGAGCACATGTGCTTATCAACATATGTGAAAGTAACTTATCTAAATGATGATTAGTTAGATGAAGTAGGATGCATGCAAGAAAACTTCGACATTCTACAGAAATCCACAATGAAAGTGACAGTACATATTTGACATGCTGAAGGGTGTTGCAAGCTTTAAACCGTAGTGGCTCATGGAAACCAAACATTCAAGAAATAATTCGATAAAATTTTAAAGTCGGGAAGGTTTTCCATAGTAAGAAGAATATCGAGGTTAAAAAATACACAAGTATTGATCAGGAGCTCAGAAAATAAAGAATACAAAAAGTTGCAGTCAGGACATTATAGTGTCCTTCTTGTGCAAATGCTCTTGCCTGACACATCGTCATGTTGTTACTCCACAGAAGATTCTAACTCGTATTCTTTGACCAATTTAAGGAGTTATGTGGAGCTATAATCAGAGGCATGGCTGAGATGACTAAAATCTTAAACTAGTCCTTATAATTTTTTTAAGCTAAAATGGCAGAGAGCTAATGTTTGTGCATAATGTTTCTTAAAAAAAGATTGTACGCTTTACATCTTTATATGGCTGTAATTGTAAAGAAGAATGAGATAAAGAGTAAATATGTAAACCCTTTTGGGAGATTTATAATTGTTAATAAAACCAATATTGCTATTACTAATTTAATTAAAAAAACACCTCTTCATAGAAGGTTTTTACTCCATCCGCTGGGGTTTAACAATTATAGAGAGATTTTTAGTAATTAAAAAAATATTGGGTGTTGAAATTTGAAAGAAAAGTTTAAACTTTAATAAAAAAAGTAAGATTTATTAGGTATTAAGTGGTTCAAATTTGTTAAATAATTTTGTTTTACAAATTCTAATTATGCCTCGGAAGCAAAAAGGGCGGAGTAAACGAGCCCACAGAGCGGCCCAATGTTCTGGGCCTAACCCCAACACAACAAAAGTAACACAGCCCATGTAAATATTCGCCTCATCAGTCATCAATGACCTAAAAGCACCCATTTCAATTGTCTTTCCTAATTAGGATTTGTTCACGGCTAAGGTTCTTTAAAAATCGAATACAATAAAATTAAATCTAACCTAGAATTTTTTATTTTACAAAGTATTTTCATATTCATAATAGATGATAGATCACATAATTAAAAAAATTAATTTTGCTTTCTTTATATTCATAATATTAATAATTTCAAAAATAGTTTCAACAAATAAACTTAATTTGTCACACCCTGTATCCAACAGAGTAATACTGCAGCAGATAAGGGCTTGCCAAGGGAACACAGTTGTCGCTATGCCGAAATCCTTCCTTAATCTTTAACTGATCGAATACCTGAGGTACACAACAGACTAGCGAGTATAAAACTCAGTAAGCAGCTAGAATTATAAAACTGGCGTAACACTCAAAATAAAATAATTAATGGCGATAACCATTTTAGAATATGACTACTATTCAATACTTATTCCATAATCACTGATTACTATTCATTTCTTGGTATACAAGCCAACAGTGCTTTACCAAGGAAATCAGAATATTGATTTCACTATTCAAGGATCGCGCCCCTGTGCGAGAAAATTGGCAACGCGACGCCAAGTTTCTGATTTCCAATCCGTTGCAAATTTCAGTTTCGCGCTGCTGCGCCAAGGGAAAGGCACGTATGCGCCAACTCTCTATTCTCTCTTACTTGAGTCGGTGCAAGTGGTGCTCTAGCGTGAAAGGTATGGCACAACGATGCCAATTCTCTGCCTATACCTCTTTAGATCTATTAAAGATGTACTCTTGCACCATTTAATGGCGCTCCTGTGCCAACCCTGTACCATTGGCCAATTTCTTAGATCAATTACTCTCTTATTCAGTCATATTTCTAATTCCATAAATATCTGTCTATGGGTAATCAAGCATGACCTTTTTCATGTTAAAGCTCATCACATATATCCATACATAAACTCATTTATATACACAGGTCTCATTCACAAATAAACTTTCTATAAGTCTATCACATCGTCATGTGCTCCCATGAACATATAAATCATTCACACATGAGTTGTCATAAGCTAGCTGCATTGTTCATATGGATATCCATTTCACATAATTTCGGAAGCTTCCACATTACCGTCACAGATACTTAGGAACAATGCTCTCTAATTAAGGTAGGACTTTTCGTTTCACAGTCAGTTCTCATATATAGGCCTACCCATGAATCAGCTCAAGGCTAGTCTGACAATTAGGGTGATACCGGGCCCATGCTACCAAATCTCGTCTGGAGAAACACATGGTCCAGATCTCCCCTCAAGCCATGGGGATACAGAATAGTACAGATACATTCAGAGGCCTACCCATAAAATAGCTCAAGGCTAGTCTGACAATCTGGGTGATATCGGGCCCATGTTACCAAATCTCGTCTAGAGAAACACATGGTCCAGACCTCCCCTCAAGCCATGAAACAGTACAGAACAGTACAAATACATTTAGATGCCTACACTTGAAATAGCTCGAGGCTAGTTTGACAATCCAGGTGATACCGGGCCCATGTTACCGAATTTCGTCTAGAGAAACACATGGTCCAAACCTCCCCTCAAGCTATGAGAGCCAAATATCCTAAGTTGTGGCATGCCATTCACATATCAGTTTTCACATTCAATCACATAAGTGAAGCTCTATATTAAGCTTTAACTCACATTTCACATTTCACATTTTAGTCAGTCACATAAGTGAAGCTCTATATTAAGCTTTCATTCACATATCACATATCACATTTCAGTCACATAAGTGAAGCTCTTTATATCAAGCTTCTAACCCAATCACAACTTATCACAATTCATTCACCATAATGCTAGCATTTAACGGTATCACATTTAACATTCGACATTCAATATATTCCCATGGGCTTGGCATGAAATTTCAATTTCATAACACATCACACAATGATGCATGCCTTCTCATATTACAGTATTGCAGTTTACTTTTATAATTGAGGTTCTACGTAGGCTTCTCATTAATCACATATACATTCACAAATACAATAAGCCTACATATCTTATATACGCTTATGGATGTGCACAATCCACACATTGGCATCATTTCTACACACATAGAACCCCAATGATATCTTTATTCGTGCCAACACCTTTCATTACTCTTCGATGTATTTCAATCATATCGTTGCACAACTATTTCCATGTATAACTGGTCTCATTCATTTTCCAATCATACATATTCATAGAACTCTAATACACATGGTATGTCATAGACATTCATTTGTCATGCCAACTCCTATGAGGAATTAGTATCCTAGAACGTTTGGCATGTATTTCATTCTTTATATACATACGTCGTTTCATTGGCAATGTTATCCAAGCCATATCATAACAAATTCACCTACATGAGGGCACATTCACATTTCTACATCTCACACACCTAGAATTTACACCAACATGTAACTCACATACTCCTCAAAGTGTGTGAAATCACACATTTCATAAATCACTATAAACCTAAGTCAAATCATTTCTCATATCAAGGTCTATGTATTCATGGCTCCATCCACATTCCATCTACACATTTCAGATCACAAACACAATCATTAAATATATTTCATTAAAAGTTAACATCTATTGTGTCCTCAGAAGGGTCTAGCTACTTACCTGGTTAGCCTCGCCTCTTAATTTTGCTTTCATATATTTCTTGATAAGCAGTTGTTTAAAGTTCATCGCTTCTTCTTCTACTTCCTCTCTAGTAACCATTACCATAGTCATGACACACTGATCAGTGTCCATTTAGAAGTCACTAAATCCCTTATAGGTTAACAATAATTCAACCAACCAATAACATCATTTATTAAACTCTATCACACACATATTGGTTGGATTACTATAATCAGAGGTTATTCATTTCCAATCGTCACCAAAATTCATGGAAATTAAATAGACATACATATTATAGTCCATGAATTTTATTGAGTCAAAATAAGGTCATATACCCCTTGAAAATCCTTAATTTCATTCACACAACAAATCTGTCTGCAGACCTCTCCACTGAACAATAAAATTTTGAAGAATTTTATAAAATTATACAATAAACCAATCTCTACCAAACTTTTCAGTCTAAAACTAGACACATATAAGAGTGATTCCACCAAAATTCATGATTTTCTAAAGAGCTATGGCAGTCAAACGGAATTTATTTCACATACTCTGTTCTGGAACTTAACATTTACAGTTCTTTAAGTCCAGATTTGAAAAATCATAACAATTCATACACAACTCCAAAAACCATGAAAATTTACAGTCTAACAGAAAACATACCCAAGAGTTTTCATATTAAAAATCACTAAATTTTACAAATATTTGCCCCCTCAAATCGAGTTCATTCCCCCTGCCCTGTTTTAAAACAGAGGAATTCACAATTTCGAACCAGAATTTCAAAAATGCATTACAATTTTCACACTATGAATTTTCAAGTGTTTCAAAATTCTACAAACTCCTTGAGGTGTCTAGTTTATCATATAAAAATTTCAGAGTCAGCAAACAACGATGAAATTTATAGAAATTTTTGGACTAACCCCTGTTCAGCAAAGAGGCTCTGCAGGAATTTCACTCAATCATGTTTCCTAACTTCCCAAACATCATCCCTTCTCATTCAATATACCATAACACATATAATATCATGTTTTTACACAAATTTCAGAACACACATGACACAATTATTCCAAAATTTATAACATATTACATTAATTTCTTGTAAAAATAATAGAACCATGCAAGGAAATGGGAGGAGAAGTTGATTTCTACCTCTAGTTTGTCTCTAGATTTCTTCCTCTTGCTTAATTTGTTGGCAACCATGGAGGAGAAAGAGATTAGGACTGGCTGCAGGGATAGGATCAAAATGAATATATTTCTCTAGAATTCTCTCTTTTATACTTATCCAAATCTGTAAAATTTCAGCCTAACCCTTTAAGTTTTCAATTCGTTAATTAGCCCCTTCATCTCATCTAATTTCATTCCTCTTCATATATATATACACACACACACATACCTCATAATGTTAATAATACATATTTTTACAATATACATGTAAGTCAAACTTACTTAAAATTTAGGGTGTCACATAATTAATTTAATGTCTAGGAAAAGATTGCCATGAGGGTAAACAAAGCGTGTCTTCCACCCAATATAAAAGCTCTAAATACACGATTCAATTCCCTTAAACTTAAGTTGCTAATCCTCCTCTTTATGAGTTGTAATAAAAAACTTAGAAAATCAACAATTTACATGAATTTAATGTATAAAAATTCTAAAGAAAATATTTAGATTTTTCAAATAATTAAAATTTACATAAATAAAAAGACAATAAATGTCAACAAAAGATAAAGAAAAATTAAGAATACAAATCAAGTTCTATTAAAAGTTGTAAAATACAAGATAATCCTTTACTTTTGTTAAAAGAACATGAGTGACTCAATATAAGTTTAGATGGGTTATATTTTGGAACAATATCAATAAGTACTGTCAAACTTTGGTTTAATATTAATCGGAGAATAACTATATATTTTTAATTAATTACACTCGTGAATTTGAATAAAAAGCATCATTTTCACCTCTCAAATCATCATTTTTAAGGATGTGATTGATGAAAAATATATAGTCATTATTAAGTTAAAATTATGTTAAAACTTGAAAGTTCTTATTAAACTAAACGTAATATTTTGTCTTGGGGAACGAATAATGGGTGAAGAGTATTTGCAAAAAATAAGACATTTTTATTATTTTATAATGTGTATGTAAGATATGAGGCTTCCTCAGGTCAACGTGAAGTAAAAACTGCACATAGCATTGTTCCCCGTGCAAATGTGCCAAATTGAATAGATCCATAGGCTGAACCAGAGCAAACCATAGTCTGCTCTGATTTTCAATTTTTTTAAACATGTTCTTTTAGATTTATGTTAATACTATGATTCAGCACAACTATGTATCCCAATAGCCCCTATTTCAAAATATATATAATTAAACATTGATGTTATTCTCTAGTAAATTCCATTTAATTACTAAAAACGTACCTTTTATTATTGTACACATTTGCTTTCACATTCGCTGGTTTTTAATCGAAACACGATCACGATTGCCTTCTAATTGTTGCTTTGTTTGGGAAAATTTTTACTGCTTTTCGAGTTTTCCGCTTACAACCTTCAAACTTCGTTCAAATTGATATCAAGAATTACATGTTAATTAGTTTGGTTTTATAAGAAAAAATATTAAATTCTAATTACTATCTTGATCAACCTAACTAATGTAGACTCTAATTTCTTTTTATCACAATTCAACAAGAATCTCTCCCATATATGTATAATCTAACTTAAATACGATTATAGGGAAAAAAAAATGATAGCAAATCTTCTAATTGTTATAAAAGATCTCTGTTTTCTTTTTTTTTTCTCATTTTCTTTTTATGTCTTCTATGACATCTCCTGTTGAGTTTAAAATACAGTGAAAGTTCTTTAACTGCATCGCTTTATAGATGATATTTTCTTTCTGGCCGCCATCCGTTTCGTTTTAGAGCCTTAATAGCGGAGAAAGCGAGGAGCCAATTGCCAACTTGTCGTGACAACATCTGTTCCGTAGACTTTCAAGCCAAAAAAAAAAAAATAAATCCACGTGTCTTGCCCGAGAATATTCTTAAAAAATCCAAGTTAAATATATAAAATTATATCAAAAAGTTATTTAGATATGACAATTTGCAATTTTGTGTAAATTTAATTGTTGAAGATATGATAATTTTCAATTATCTATAAATCTGATTATTGAAGAATGAAGATCTATATTGAGGTTTGAAGGATCTTGTTGGTATTAAAAATGGCGGCTCGAATAATAATTTATTTTTGAATTTTACACGTTATTCTAAGCACTTTTATAGATGCAAATAGCACGGCTGCACGGCGTATTCATCTATTTAAATTTTTTATATCACAGAAGAGAAGAAATAAGTTTTGAAATTTTGTAACATATAAAAATTGATTAGGAGAAAAAGTAAAGAAATATTATGGGGGTGTTTGATTTGCACTTTTATGATGCAATGGGGGAACCTGTGGAAAGAGTTTAACTTGGATCTGGTATCCAATTTATAGGAGTCTTAGATTTTTTTTTTTATCGTTGTTCAATAAAAATTCTCGCGTAGTAGATATTCGATTGAGAAAAAATTTCTCTCGTGAAAAAAAAAATTCTATAACTATAGTGATTGTTTAAGTATATATTTGTTTCTTTTTTAAAGAATTACATTCCTTCCAAAAGATAATTTTTTGGATTGGAATGACTTTATTTGGAATTGTACTATTCGGCCTATACTTTTTAACTCTTCCAACCATATTTTCATTTTTATGTTTTTGATAATTTTACATTAAATAAAATTATTAATAACGATAAAAAAAGTTTTAAATACCCACGTTATTTATCATATTAAAACATATATACTTAATTCTCTTGAACAATTAAAAACCTAATCTATAACTAGGTTATTTTTCACCATTTGCACAAAAATCACACATTAGATTGTGATAAAGAAACCCAGGACAGAAAAACTTAAAAACCAGAGAGCCCTTTGAACAAAGCAAGTTTCAATTACGATTGTTTCAAAAATTATCAATCATGCCCTCTCTTATCTCGCTTATACCAAACAAAATAAGAAAACATAAAAAATAAACACATAAAGGCCAAGTAAATTTAGCCCACAAACAACACAGTTTCAATAAAAAGAAAAAGGGCTTGGGCTCCGTGCGTCAATTCTCCTCCATATGTAAGAGCTCGACTCTGGCAGCTCCAAAATCTCTTTAGCAGCATCAGTTGAAAATACTCAGAAAGATCAGCAATATTGAAAGTGGATGAAATATTCCAATCAGCAAGAAGATTAATTACAAAGGCATTGTCTCCCAGTTTCTTCTTTATAGTAAATGGATCGTAACGACGAAGTTGCAACTTGTTATACTCCCCAGCTAGAAAACGAGACTTGTGCAAATGGACCATTACAAGATCCCCTTCTGAAAATACCTTTGCGCGACGGTGTCTATCAACAACGACCTTGTACTTGTTGTTAGCAACTTCCAAGTTCCTTTTGACTTCATTGTGAACGTCTTAGTATAGACAATAATTTGAGATGTGTCGGATAGCCGACACTCGACATATCGGATGAAAGAGAAAATAATTTGTCGAGTGTCGGATACATCATCAAAGAGTTTACAGTGTCGGAGTCTTCATCCGACACTCGACATGTTGAATGAAAGAGAAAACAATTTTATCGAGTGTCGGATTGCATCTGACACTGTAAACTCTTTGGATGATGTATCCGACATTCGATAAAATTGTTTTCACTATCATTCGACATGTCGAATATCTGATATCCAACACATCTGGACGTGCTGTCGAGATGTGTCGGATATCAGACACTCGACCATCATCTACGTCGCGACCAAGCCTGTCGGTTTTCACAGTTTTCATTCACATCAAACTACAAAAATCACCTAATAACACTAGATTTATCCCTAAAAACACATAATAAGTTCACAAATCCGACGTAAACTCAAATCCATAGTTCAAATTCCCTAAAAACTAGCCCAAATCTAACGAAACAAAAAACAACCAAATAAATCACTCTGCGTCGTCTTACTTCTATCCTTAGAGGATGCTCGTCTTGGTTTACGTTTCGAGTGTAGTCGTTCGGAAATAAAAAGTCGAGGGGTTTCGGGAAGAGGGACATAAGGCTTTAAGGATAAATTGAATACATAAGGGTATTTTAGTCTTTTTATCGAAAAAATGTCTATGGTATAAAAATTTTTTAGGATGTGTCCAAATTTCACTAAGGACTCCTAATTGTGTCCATTTTTTCAATTTTTCCTTCAATTATCAAAGCTATTGGAATATGAATTATTCCAATTCTGGTTGCAACTAAATAGGAAATCTTTTATTACGAGGAATAGGCCTCAGTTAATCTTCCGAGTCCTCTTGACTGCCTCATGTTAAATATTGATTCGTAGACCAATTACCTCGAGTACTCGAAGTTTTTCCTTCTCCACCTTGACTATTCACTCCAAAGAGTGTTGCATGGTCCTCACTTGCGCTTCATTCCTTGAAACTTCATTAAGCTTTCAAATTTAAACTACACCGGGTAATACTCTATACTTCAATTTCTGAAAGAGCAATGGGGTAGAAGTGTCGTGGAAATGGGCTGGCACAGTCTGACAGCGCATGCGCGGTGGAAATTCAATCTATTATTTTTCTTGGTCCAAGGAAAAACAAGTGCAAGGACCTAAAGTAAGAGTGGAGTTATCTTCGGCGTGCCCAAGCGGCCCATATGGTTACATGTTTTGGGTGTTTCACTTGTTTCTATATTGTTGCGAGTTTATCCAAGAATGCAAAGTAATCATTTACTTGCATATTTTCACTTGAAAATAAGGTACAATACTTACTAATGTAATATTCTTTGTGAAAATAAAAACAATTTTTTCCCCAATTTTTTTTAATTTTACATAATTTATCTTTTTTTATTTTTATTTTAAGTAATTTTATAATTTTAATAGAAATAAGCTTATTCTTTAAATATTATATTTTAATAATTTTATAATATTTGAAAATAAAAAAATATTTTTTTAATTTATTTCAAGTATTATTCATTTTCAAATAAAAAGACCAAACATAACCAAACAAATTCTTGAAAAAACGTATCCATTGCTTCTCTTTTCATTTTAAAACAAAAATTATAAAAATAAAAATGCAAAATTCATAGCCAAACACTGGAGTCAACAACCTCCAAAATTTCAGAGAAACTCTTGACAAATTTCGGAGATTTGACTCTCTCACTGTGGCTCTCCCCGACTTCTTAAGCAAGATTTTTTCATACACCGCGTCCCATGAATTTCGAAGAAAGATCACTCTACGGGTTAGTGATATATATAACGAGCATGGTTCTTTATTGGTCATATGTATACAAGCACATATATATCACTAAACCGTAGAGTGGAGCACACCATTGTGACCGATGAATCTCAGAGTGAGAACGAACAGATAAAAAAGAAGACGCATGAATCATTGTTGCCGTGTGGAGCAAGTCTAATGCATAGTGACAAAGGCAATGAAGCAAGCTCAGGCGAAGGAAACGGAGAAATAGGCCAAACCAGTAATGCCGGTTCAATCCAAGAGAAAAGTGCTCTCAAATCGACCACGGAAATCCAACCTGTATTGCAGCATAATCAAGTCCCAGATTCAGCTTTGTCCCAATTAGCTATTCGTATGAACAGTCATCTTGATCGACTGGAGGGGTGGAGAGCACATACAACAGCGAATTGGAGCCAAATGATGTTTTTATTTCCAGACTTTCTAAAGTTGCGCTGAAATCAGTGAGAAGAGTACCGAACCTGAGATTGTATCGTTAGGTCCTTACCACCGTGGGAAAGCCATCTGCTCTTGTTTGAAAAATATAAATGGTTCTTTCTTCAGAAATTACTTTGTCGGAGAGAGAGGACTCTAGTTAGTCTTCTGCTGAAATGGAGAGCTTGAAGTCTCGCACAAGAATGTGTTATTCGGCAGCAGTCCAGCTGTCAAGAGAAGACTTCATTGAGATGATGCTGCTCGACGGCTGCTTTCTCATCGAGGTCTTGCGTCATCTTTGGCGAGATGAACATGACGTGAACATAGATGACTTCATCTTCACCTGCCATGTTTAATTCCAGTTCCCATCGGACATGTTCTTAAACTTGAGAACCAACTTCCTGTGTTCACTCTAGAGTCCTTGTTTGATACCACCGAGCAGTTGGAGGGAGATTTTTTCAGGCTCTTCTTGGAATTCTTCAATCTTTCCTAGTCGGGGCCAACAATTACCTACCGGCCTGAATTTCTGGAATCCTGGTTTACTCGAGTCTCCGGCCACCTGTCCGAGCTAACTATGGCGATAAACAAAAGAGATACCGTAAATTAACCTATTCAATGCAATGCGCGACACAACTCAAGCAATCAGGAATCAGGTTCAAGCCAGTTAATGCTGAAAGCTTCTTGGATATAAAATTTCAGAACCTGATGCTCCTAATTCCATCCATCACTGTAAACGACATGACCAGAACTGTGTGGCCCTGGAACAATGTCTAGATTATACCATCAAATACTTCTCTAAATATGTCTCTTTCATGTGGTGTCTCATCAGACAACCAGAAGACGCAGCATTCCTTTATCAGGATGGAATCATTACAAATTTTTGCGGTGATGATCAATATGTTGCCGGTTTTTTCAGAAATCTTGGACAATATACTGTTTATATTGTAGACAGGTACCTTTCTAAGCAAACCCTGGATGCGGAAGCTTATTTTGGAAGCAACTGGGCATATGTGATGTGAAATTATATGAGAACTCCACGGTCATTTATCTCGGTCCTTGCGTCCTTTCTCCTCCTGCTATTTACTGTGCTACAGTTCGGAATTAATAATTAGAAGAAAGAAAAAGTGTCAAACGACACAAATGGAAGTCTTCTCTACCCACTACAACAGAATGGACTTTTTACTGCGCCTATTTACCGCGGGCTTCCAAAACCGCGGTAAAAGTTAAAATTCTACGGCGGGCCATGAAGCCCGCAGTAAATATTACAGATTATACTGCAGTTTTGTAGGCCCACAGTAGAAGACTCTGATATAATCCAATTTTTTTTATTTTGCCCCCGTTCTCCTGCTTCTCTCTAACTGAAATCCCTAATTTTCCTTCCCTAATTTTTTCCGCCCAAAGCCTTTCAACCTCTGAAATCTCTCTTATTCTTCCTGAAACCGACGAAAATCTGTGCAATAAATCAAGCTTACGGAACACAAATGCTAATCATCCAAACCTCTTGCCTCTTCACCTTCCTTAAACCCCTTAACCCTACCCTTCCACTCCTCCATCGCCACCAGCACAACCACTGCCACCTCTCCTTCACTGTGTTAACTCCACCAAAGTGCTTCAGCCCCGATGAGTTCCCCGTCGACGAGACCTTCCTCGAGCGATTCGGTCCAAAAGACAAAGAAACCGAGGATGAAGCTCGACACCGCAACTGGATTGAGCGTGGATGGGCCCCCTGGGAAGAAATCCTCACTCTCGAAGGCGATTTCGCTCGAAAATCACTCAACGAAGGCGAGGAGGTCCCACGCCAAACTCCCGAAGCCATCGAAGCTTTCAAGATGCTCAAACCTTCCTTTTATAAGAGAATGGTACACCAAAGATCAAAGAGATGGGAATCACCGAAGACGAATGGTATAGAAAGCAGTTTGAAATCAAAGGTGAGATTCCGCATAAGCTCGAAACGGTTTGGGCAAGGCCCTTGGTGGTCTGACACGTGCCGCCTAGAGATTGGCCACCTCGAGGATGGGACGTAGATAGAAAGGAACTGGATTTTATAAGAGAAGCACATAAAATGCAAAATATGAGAGTGGAAATCGAAGAGTTAGAGAGGGAGGCGAGGATGGAGCAAGAAGGGTACTCGCTCTCATTTTCTCGTCTCGCTAATGGCTGGTGAGGTCGAGTCCGGAGATAAAAACCAAGATTCTTTGTGGCAGTCCACATAGGCGCTGGAAATCACTCACCTTCAATCGAAAAAGCTCTAAGGTCCGCCATGAATCGCACTTGCCTCGCTGCCACCTCTGTTCTTGGCAAGGTTTTCTTCTAATCAATCTTTCACTCTCATTTGCATGCATCCCCAATTTGAGGAAACCTTGAGGTTGGTATTAATTTTTCTGTTTCTGTAAACCTTCATTTAATCAAAATTTTAAATAAGCTTAGTTTCTATGTTATGTTATTGTGTTGTGTGATGGAGAGTCAGAACCACAAAATATGAAAGATGGATCTTCTATTGTCAAATTCAATGCTAATGGAATTGCTAATTGGTTGTCTGGAGGCTTTTAAATTTAATTATGACTAAATGTGGAATTAAAATATGTGATGTTAGAAAGCATTATTGTTAATTGATGCGACACTTTGCTGGTATAAGTTAGCTACTTTGGTGGAGAACACGAATCTGACACTGGAGACTATTGAAGGTGAGACCAAAGCTTAACATTCTACCAAGCTTTTATCTTCTTGTAGTGGTTCTTTTTAGCTCATGCTTTGTAATGGGGACAATTTCTATTAGGCTTATGATTGAAGGGAGTGGGAAGACTTGGAAACAAGATCAAAGGATTCGTCTTCAACATATTGACACTGGTGGCTATTTGCACAGTCATGACAAGAAATATCAGCGTATAGCTGGTGGCCAGCAGGAGGTGAGAAACAGATACTACATTCCCATTTGCCCAGAATTGGCTACTAAGCAGAAATACTCTTCAACAAAATATTTTTAATTAATATTTCAATTATTAGTGCCGATGATTAGAGTTACTTGGCCATTACTGGAATTTTGGTTCTCAGTTCTCTGTTTAACAATCTTGCAATTGTACAGGTATGTGCTGTCCGAGAGAAGCGTGTTGATAATGTGTGGTTGGCAACAAAAGGGTTATACCTTCCCGTTACTTAAAGTAAGTAGATTAGTTAACTCAATGCTAGTTGCACTGTAAAAACAGGTACTTGGGTTTTGGATGTTTAGATGGCTGATGCCTGTTTCTATAGTAACTGTAGATGTTCTACTACTCGAAGGAAGAAAAGAATAGCATTTTGCTTTACATGTTATCATATATAGTCCACATGCTATTGGACCATCGGAGAATACTAATTGTAACGGATCTAGTCTCTAGTATTTTAATCATTGTATTTCTATTTGATACAAAGCAAGTTAAGCAGCATTGTCACCCTAGGGATGTTCTGTATGCAATTCTCGTCTCGTTTTAGAAATATTTGCATCTTTTAAAGATTTCTGCCGATTTATTTTTTAAGAGGAAAAGCATTCTTGTTGTTTTTATTTGCATCATTTTAAAGATTTTTGCTGATTTACTTATATCATTTTAAAGATTTCTGTTGATAACCTTAGTTGTGTTATCATTCTTGTTGTGCATCAATTTCCTCTTGTTCTTTTTGGATTGGTATTGGCGTTTCAATCTATCTTTATTGTTGCTATAGATATTGATGTTTATTGTTGTTTTATTTTTATTTGTTGTTTTAAAAAAGCAGCAAGGACTTTTTATGGCGGGCCAACAGCCCGCGGTAAATACCTATTAGTCACTTTTTACGACGGGCCACAAGCCCGCGGTAAAAGAATTTGGACCATACCACGAATTTTTATGGTGGGCCTTAAGCCTGCAGTAAAAACCCTTTTACCGCGGGCCGAAACCGTGGTAAAAGGTAAAATTATTTTTTACGACGCCCTTTTATATGGCGGGCTTAAACTGCCGTAGGTGATGCGTTCGAAACTAGCAAGTATACTAGTCGCACAAGTAATAAAGTGATAAGTAAGATATCGTTCCCACGAGGATTGATTCTAATTGAATTTGTTATTCGAAAGCAACAATAAACTAAATGAGGGGGGTTTTGTTGATTGATTAACTAGATGATTTATTAATGCAAGTAAAGAATAACAAAACAGAAAGTTAATTTGAGTGAAAACTCAATGAGAGAAACCTGGTTAAGGGATCCTTCTCTGCCACAAGATATGGATTTGCGAATTAATCATAGAATTGTCATCCAATTACACCATTGAAATTATCAACCGTAGATAACAACAAGCTCTGTTATCCCAATCTTCCTTACTTTGTTGTTAAATAAAACAGGCTCTTTATTTAATCTCTATCCATTAAACAACCTAGAACAAGCTCTCTAAATTTAATTCAATGGATGCATTACGAAAAGAAAGACAGGCTGATCTAAGCAATAAACACACAAGCTCGGATTATTTAACTTAGTTTATATTCTCCAATTGCAATCTCTGATCACAATTTTGCTACTAATGATTAGAAATTCAAGACAATTACGGATCAAGATTTATAGTCTAGCAATAGACAATATCCAGATTATATTCAGTTGGCCACCCAAATACAATCCAGCAAGCAATCATAAGCATTAAACATGGGAAAAATATAAACAACTTCAATTAGAGAATTGGATAACAATTGCTTGCACAATCAATTCATAAAAACCATATCAAGGGCTTTGAAATCACCCTCAACCAATTCAGATTTAGTTACACATATTCAGATAGAATACAAATACAATACAATATGGAGACATTCCAGAAATGAAAGGGAAAGGGAAAACTTAGCAAATTTGATGAAATCTTTTAGGATTTGTAGTTCTTCCTCTTTCCAAGCCTTCAATCTCCTTCAAGAACTCCAAGAGATGAGAGAAATCCAAAGATGCAGCCTCTACCACGTTCTCCCCTCTTCAAGGTATGAAAATAAAACCCTAAAATGTGTTTAAATACTCTGCTACAGTAACGTGCTACAGTGTCCCGTATTATATATGCTACAGTGATGTGTGGAATTACATTTTTACACTTCTCACACTGTTTTGATTACAACTTTCGGTACACTGAATGGATTCATAAACCGTAAATTTCTCCAAAAAGTAGACTTCGAGAGCTTTTTAACGGTATATGATATGTCATCGGGTTCATTGTATATCAATACAATTAAATCCGAGAAGATGGTTGACTAGCAGAGTTGAAAATGAAGGGTTTTACTCCATTTTTGTGCAAGTTGCTCCAAAACTCCTACAAACATCAAAACCACACAAAAACCTAAAAATACAAAGGAATATAGCAAAGAAACATGGACGAATTGATATAAAAGTAATACATAAATAGACACCTATCAAATTCCCCCACACTTAGACTTTGCTAGTCCTCGAGCAACTAAAATGATACGAAACAAAACTAAACCGAAACAGAATCAACAAAAATTAAAACACACAAATGCTTCATCTTGCAAATAGGCCTCAAAGATTGTACTTAATTATAACCCAAGGAAAACTTCAAAATAATGCACTTGATCAAGAATTTTATCTCAAAGATTAGTTTCGTTTCATTTCAATTCCTCAAGCGTGTGTGTGTGTAGAGCCATTCTCACCTAATCACTTGCAACCCGGATGAGTTTATGAATAAAAATGAATCATATTTAATATTGAAGATGTGTGTATAAATGAACTCCATAGGCCTGCTTTTCAGGTCACTCTCCACTAATGTAGACATGCACAACACCAAGAATCAAGTAGGACTTTATTAAGCTTGTAACGTTTGGCTTGGGTGAAGGTATGATAAAGGATAATAATTTGGCTCAAAATCACCCACAAACACATAAATCATTCAAGACTATGTAGAGCTCAACCCTATAACACAACTTCATTTCAATTCACCAGGTTACTCCCCCAAAATTATTTAGAACACTCAATCTTTTTTTTTTTTTTTTGCAGAAAACAAAAGAAAAATACACCCCCACACTTTGTTGTTTCATTCTTTTTAAGAACACTTAAGGGTATAGATCTCTTTTTCTTCTTTTTCTTCTTTTTTTCTTTTTTTTTTTTCTTTTTTTTATTACACTTCCCCTCCCCACACTTAAACAACACATTGTCCTCAATGTGTAAGTACGTGGACGATAAGTACAGATTGGCTTTTTTTTTCTTTTTTTTTTTTTTTTCAAACACAATAGAACTCACTTGTATTGCTCATGACACATCCCAACCTCCTCTAACTTCCCAAAACCAGAACATAGCTCAAATTTAATTGTGAATGATCTACATGCTCATAGGTAAGGGATAAACTGTTTGGAATAAATTCATTTGAGGTTAGGAAATCTTTTAGTGAGTTACAAAGAAAAAGGCTTACAGAGGCTCAAAGGGGTAACTAGGGATCAATTTCAGTCAAGGTTGGCTCTTAAGTCAAACGTCCAAAGATGCCTAAATCATTTCCCTTAATGTGCACAGTCTAGGATTTCGCCCTCGAGTGACCATCAAACAAGTTCTAGAATTCATTGAAATCTGAAGAAACATTTAAATTACATAAACTTTCTCTAAGGGAACAAATAACTCAGTGATAATAGCTCAGTGCTCAATGTTGTGCAACGAATCAAAGGCAAAGCGAAAACCAATAAACATTTCAAGCACACAGATCCACATTATTTATCATTTTCCAAGAGTTAAGCTCAATTCAATCATTATCTTATCATCGACCACAAAATGCAAGAAAAGAGGTACGTGGCGTTGTTACACCTGAGTCAAGATTGTATATTTCAACAATCCTTAGGACCAGTAGCCCGCAGACTAAGGTTTCCAGCCTACATACCGTTATTATGAAAGAACAAAACAAGAAACAAGACACTTCAAACAACATGAAATAAACAAACTATAGATTTATTAAGAGAGAATGCGTTTCAAGAGTTAAGAAAACCCCATATTCTGACATTCTCAGGTTTTTCCACAATGTTTTTTTTTTTTGAATCGAAACTGATAAAGACAAAAACACACAACAACTCGAAATTACATAAAACTAAACTTACTCAGAAAATAATAAAGTCCAACAAATCAACAAACACAAACAAGTCAGTTAGAATGGGTCTAAAAAAGTTTAGAAGTTAGCCTCCTTATTCAGCCATTATGGATTGAAGAGATCCAAAATGCGTTTCAAGAGGAATTGAACTTTTTAAGCCACCACTCTAAAAACCGAGATTAGAAAATATTACCTGGGACGAAAGAAATAACCTGAAAAAGCTCAAAAAAAACGACATGAAAAATCTCAAATAAACACACTAAAAAGAAAAGCAAACAAAAACGAAGCAAACCAGCAAATAGAGATTACAGATGGAGGGTTAAATCCAGTTGACGCATTTTGTTGCCTTCTCCAAACCAATTTATCCGAGCCATTGTTGGATCAGGTGAATAGACGAATTATTGTAGTTTGTCAATTAACTCTTCTGCAGTTGAAGCTGTAACCAGCATTTGCCTTGCTGACGGTGAGATGAAATTTTTTTCTACAGCTTGATCAAGAAAGGACAACAAACCATCAAAAAAATTATTAACATTTAACAAACCAATGGGTTTTCGAGGGATGTTTAGCTGTGCCCAAGAGGTGATTTGAAATATCTCCTCTAATGTACCATAACCACCAGGCAAAGCTATAAATGCATCGGACTTAAAAACCATATGTGCAATACGCTCATGCATGCTAGAGACCTGTAACTCTTCCCCGATTGTGTTGCCTACGATATCTCGTATAGCTAATGGTTTAGGGATAATGCCGAGAACTTTGCTCCCGCCTAGGGATGCAGCTGTCGACACACACCCCATTAACCCAAGACTACCCCCTCCATAAATCAAATTAATACCCCTCGCAGCGAATGTCCTACCAAGATCAAGAGCTGCTGTGGTAAACTCTCCATCTTTACCAAATTGCGATCCGCAAAATACGCATATATTGCGGAATCGACGTATTGGTGTTTTCTCCATTTCTACAAGTGCTCTAATCTTGTGTAAGACACGTTAGATATTATGCTTTTCAATTGCAAGACAGGTTATGGAATGACATATGAAAATATGCAGAATGTATATATACACCAATAAAACTCTCAAATTTTGACACATGGGGACATACTTTCGGTGGGGGTTGCTCGATGCAGATTTATTGCTCCGAGATTTGAAAAAATGAGATATGCTTTCAGCGGGGTTTGACAAAACCTACACACTTGTTTCCACGTGAAGCATGAAAAATGGAGATACACTTTCGGTGGAGGTTGACAAAACCTCCACACTTGTCTCCCACGTGAACTTATGCCATAGGGTAGTCATATGGTTTGTCAAAAGAAAACTTGAAATTAAAACAAACAAAATCAACAAACAACAACAACACAAAAACAACATTGATAATCAGATCAAACGAAACAAGAAAGAAATAAAATTCGACAACAACAACACACATTCAAATATACAGTAGTTGTGATTGTGGCTCACATCTTCCTCTGGTTTTACGTCCAGTAACGGCTGAAACGCCTTCTATGAGTCGGGGATTTGCTTCCCATCCATTTTCTTATAAACTGGCAAACAGGGTCATTTTTAGTCAGATTCCCTAGACTATAACACTGCAATTCATCACGAAATTGTGTCCATAGATTAAACAATTCACGCTGAACAAGTCCACAAGAATGTGACTCGAGAGTTAACAAAACATTATCCAGCGACTCATTACTCAAACCATTCTTAATCAATGAAAGTGTATCTTCTCTATTCCTGGACGCAAAACCTAATGAACGACAAGTCTGGTTACAATTCCATCTAGCACACTTATAACATACTTGTAACCTTTTCGCTCTTCGCCTCTTGGCGTAGTAGCTCTTTCCTAGACCAGGCATGTATTTTGCGAGATTAATGTCCGGCTCACCGGACAATCTTACCTTGGCTTCGATAAGCCATCGGATATCCGCAGGCAGATTGAAGAGCATCAATACCCAAAGTCTAGTCATTCGTACCTTATAAATTTTAAACACAGCATTTTGAGGAAGTGAAGGAAAATATTTACGAAGGTTCGATAGAAAGATATCGGCATCCATTGAAGAGGAGAAAAGAAGAGATATTACCGATAATGCGATCGAGTTTCTTTTTCTTCAAGATATGCACGTTTCAAACCTTCGGGCAATGGTTTCAACTCCCCTTCGAATGTTTCCCCAAGCTGTTGCACAATTGAATTCGAAGTACGAAATAATCAAATTAAACAAAGGAAGGAAAAGAAAAGAGTAGAGACGAAACTAAAGACC
>SNVD02007174.1:0-27796 GCA_013180625.2 Boswellia sacra | reverse complement strand
GAGAATTCAGTGATGCAGGACATCGATGAGGTACCTCTCTACGAGCCAACTTATCTTGATGGGTGAGGACAGATAACGTCAAGCTGAGGGCGTTAAACCAAGCGCTTATTGGGAGGCAACCCAATATTTTTGAAATATAAATAAAAAGAGACAAAGAAAAAAAGGTAGTATTGATCAATTTTTGTGTTTCGTGGAGATTCCTCTCATGGGCTATTATAATTGATCAGGTTTTATCTCTCTTTGCCATTTGTCTCATTTGCTTTGTTGTTTGTTTTTGACTTTCATTTGCTCTTGTATTTTTATTTCTTTTGTGTCTCTATTTTCTTTTCTTTTCTTTTCTTTTCTTGTGTTTAATTTGATTATTCCGTGCTTCGAGTTCAGTTGTGCAACAGCTTGAGGAAACATTCAAACGGGAGTTGAAGCCATTGTTCGAAGGTTTGAAACGTGCATATCTGGGAGAGGAACAAACTCAATCGCATTATCGGTAATATCTCTCCTTTTCTTCTCTTCAATGGATGCTGATATCTTTCTATCGAACCTTCGTAAATCTTTCCCTTCACTTCCTCAAAATGCTGTGTTTAAAATTTATAAAGTACGGATGACTAGACTTTGGGCATTGAGGCTCCTAAATGTGCCTGCTGATATCCGGTGGCTTATCGAAGCCAAGGTGAGATTGTCCGGTGAGCCGGACATTAATCTCGCAAAATACATGCCTGGTCTAGGAAAGAGCTACTACGCCAAGAGGCGAAGAGCGAAAAAGGTTACAAGTATGTTATAAATGTGCTAGATGGAATTGTAACCAGACTTGTCGTTCATTAGGTTTTGCGTCCAGGAATAGAGAAGATAAACTTTCATTTATTAAGAATGGTTTGAGTAATGAGTCGCTGGATAATGTTTGGTTAACTCTCGAGTCACATTCTTGTGGACTTGTTCAGCGTGAATTGCTTAATCTATGGACACAATTTCGTGATGATTTGCTGTGTTTTAGTCTAGGGAATCTGACTAAAAACGACCCTGTTTGCCAGTTTATAAGAAAACTGGATGTGAAGCAAATCCCCGACTCATAGAAGGCGTTTCAGCCGTTACTGTACGTAAAACCAGAGGAAGATGTGAGCCACAATCACAACTACTTGTATATTTGAATGTGTGTTGTGGGTGTCGAATTTTATTTCTTTCTTGTTTCGTTTGATCTGATTATCAATGTTGTTTTTGTGTTGTTGTTGTTTGTTGATTTTGTTTGTTTTAATTTCAAGTTTTCTTTTGACAAACCATATGACTACCCCATGTCATACACACACGTGGAGACGAGTGTGGAGGTTTTGTCAACCTTCGCGGAAAGTATATCTCTACTTTTCATGCTTCACGTGGGAGATAAGTGTGGCGGTTTTGTCAAACCCCACCGAAATTATATTTCCATTTTTCATGCTTCACGTGGGAGACAACTGTGTAGGTTTTGTCAAACCCCGCCGAAAGCATATCTCATTTTTTTCAAATCTTGGGGCGATAAATCTGCATCGAGCAACCCCCACCGAAAGTATGTCCCCATGTGTCAAAATTTGAGAGTTTTATGGGTGTATATATACATTCTGCATATTTTCATATGTCATTCCATAACCTGTCTTGCAATTGAAAAGCATAATATCTAACGTGTCTTACACAAGATGAGAGCACTTGTAGAAATGGAGAAAACACCAATTCGGCGATTCCGCAATATATGCGTATTTTGCGGATCGCAATTTGGTAAAGATTGAGAGTTTACCACAGCAGCTCTTGATCTTGGTAGGACATTAGCTGCGAGGGGTATTAATTTGATTTATGGAAGGGGTATTCTTGGGTTAATGGGGTGTGTGTCGACAGCTGCATCCTTAGGAGGAAGCAAAGTTCTCGGCATTATCCCTAAACCATTAGCTGTACGAGATATCGTAGGCAACACAATCGGGGAAGAGTTACAGGTCTCTAGTATGCATGAGCGAATTGCACATATGGTTGTTAAGTCCGATGCATTTATAGCTTTGCTGGGTGGTTATGGTACATTAGAGGAGATATTTCAAATCACCTCTTGGGCACAGCTAAACATCCATCGGAAACCCATTGGTTTGTTAAATGTTAATAATTTTTTTGATGGTTTGTTGTCCTTTCTTGATCAAGCTGTAGAAAAAAATTTCATCTCACAGTCAGCAAGGCAAATGCTGGTTACAGCTTCAACTGCAGGAGAGTTAATTGACAAACTACAAGAATTCATCTATTCACCTGATCCAACAATGTCTCGGATAAATTGGTTTGGAGAAGGCAACAAAAGGCGTCAACTGGATTTAACCCTCCATCTGTAATCTCTATTTGCTGGTTTGCTTCGTTTTTGTTTGCTTTCTTTTTAGTGTGTTTATTTGAGATTTTCATGTCGTTTCTTTTGAGCTTTTTCAGGTTATTTCTTTCGTCCCAGGTAATATTTTCTAATCTCGGTTTTTAGAGTGGTGGCTTAAAAAGTTCAAGTTCTCTTGAAACGCATTCTAGATCTCTTCAATCCATAATGGCTGAATAAGGAGGCTAACTTCTAAACTTTGTAGACCCATTCTAACTAACTTGTTTTTGTTGCTGACTTGTTGAACTTTGTTATTTTATGAGTGAGTTTAGTTTTGCGTAATTTAGAGTTGTTATGTGTTTTTATCTTATCAGTTTCGATTCAAAAAAAAAAAAAACAATTGTGGAAACACCTGAGAATGGCAGAATATGGGGTTTCTTTACCCTTGAAACGCATTCTCTCGAAATAAATCTGTAGTTTGTTTATTTCATGTTGTTTGAAGTGTTTCTTTCATAATAAAGGTATATAGGCTGGAAACCTTAAGTCTGCGGGCTACTGGTCCTAAGGATTGTTGAAATATACAATCTTGACTCAGGTGTAACAACGCCACGTACCTCTTTTCTTGCATTTTGTGGGTCGATGATAAGATAATGATTGAATTAAGAATAACTCTTGGAAAATGATGAATGATGCATGGATCTTTGTGCTTGAAATGTTAATTAGTTTTTGCTTTACCTTTGATTCCTTGCACAAAATTGAGCACCGAGCCATTATCACTGAGTTAGTTGTTTACTTAGAGAAAGTTTATGTAATTTAAGTGTTTCTTCAGATTTCAATGAATTCTAGAACTTGTTTGATGGTCACTCGAGGCGAAATCCTAGATTGTGCAACATTGGGGAAATGATTTGGCCATCTTTGGACCGTTTGAGCCTTAATAGCCAACCTTGATTGAAATTGATCTCTAGTTACCCCTTTGAGCCTTTGTAAGCCTTTTTCTTTGTTAACTCACTAAAAGATTTCCTAGCCTCAAATGAATTTATTCCAAACAGTTTATCCCTTACTATGAGCATGTAGATCGTTCACAATTAAATTTTGAGCTATGTTCTGGTTTTGGGAAGTTAGAGGAGGTTGGGATGTGTCATGAGCAATACAAGTGAGTTCTATTGTGTTTAAAAAAAAAAAAAAGAGAAAAAAATCTGTACTTTATCTCCCGTACTTTAAACATTGAAGCAAGTGTCTTGTTTAAGTGTGGGGGAGTGGAATTGCATTTTACCAAAAAAAAGAAAAAAAAAGAGAAAAAAAAAGTAGTTCTATACCCTTGGGACGTTCTTAAAAGAATGAACAACAAAGTGGGGGTGTAGTTTCTTTTTGTCGTTCCTTACTGTGAAAAAAAAGAAAAAAAAGAGTTCTATACCCTTGGGCGTTCTTAAAAAGAATGAAACAACAAAGTGTGGGGTTGTAGTTTCTTTTGCTTTCTACAAAAAAAAAAAAAGAAAAAAGAAAAAAAAGAAAAAAAAGAGAGTTCGAGTGTTCTGAATAAGTTTGGGAGAGTCATTTGATGAATAAAAATGAATTTTTTATGTCATGGGCTTGAGCTCCACATAATATTGAATGATTTTATGTGTTTGTGGGTGATTTGAGCCTAATTATTATCCTTTATCATACCTTCACCCAAGCCAAACGTTACAAGCTTAATAAAGTCCTACTTGATCCTTGGTGTTTTGCATGTCTACATTAGTGGAGAGTGACTTGAAAAGCAGGCCTATGGAGTTCATTTATACACACATCTTCAATATTAAATATGATTCATTTTTATGCATAAACTCATCCGAGCTACAAGTGATTAGGTGAGATGGCTCTACACACACACACTTGAGGAATTGAAGTGAAGCGAAACTAATCCTTGAGATGAAATTCTTGATCAAGTGCATTATTTTGAAGTTTTCCCTGGGTTATAATTAAGTACAATCTTTGAGGCCTATTTGCAAGATGAAGCATTTGTGTGTTTTAATTTTTTGTTGAGTCTGTTTCGGTTTAGTTTTGTTTCGTATCATTTTAGTTGCTCGAGGACTAGCAAAGTCTAAGTGTGGGGGATTTTGATAGGTGTCTATTTATGTATTACTTTTATATCAATTCGTCCATGTTTCTTTGCTATATTCCTTGGTATTTTTATGTTTTTTGTGTGGTTTTGATGTTTGTAGGAGTTTTGGAGCAACTTGCACAAAAATGGAGTAAAACCCTTCATTTTCACCTCTGCTAGTCAACCATATTCTCGGATTTAATGTATTGATATACAATGAACCCGATGACATATTATATACCGTTGGAAAGCTCTCGAAGTCTATTTTCTGGAGAAATTTACGGTTTATAAATCCATTCAGTGTACCAGAAGTTGTAATCAAAACAGTGTGAGATGTATAGAAATATAATTCCACAAGTCACTGTAGCATGCATAATACAGGGCACTGTAGCAAGTCACTGTAGCAGAGTATTTAAACACATTTTAGGGTTTTATTTTCAGAACTGGAAGAGGGGAAAAAGTGGGAGGAGGCTGCATTTCTGGATTTCTCTCATCCCTTAGAGTTCTTGAAGGAGAAAGAAGATTTTGAAAGAGGAGGAACTACAATTCCAAGAAGATTCATCTACAAAGAAGATTTTCAAAGAATTTGCTAAGTTCTTTCTTCCTTTTCAATTCTGGAATTTCTCTGTATTGTATTTGTTATTCTGATTGAATATGTGTAACTTAATTTGAATTGGTTGAGGGTGATTTCAAAGCCCTTGATATGGATTTTGTGAGTTGATTGTGTAAGAAATTGTTATCCAATTCTCTAATTGAAGTTGCTTGTATTTCCCATATCTAATGCTTATGATTGCTTACTGATTGTATTTGGAATGGCCAACTGAATATAATCTGTTGTTGTCTATTGCTAGATTAGAAATCTTGATCCGTAATTGTCATTAATTTCCAATCATTAGTAGCAAAATTGTGATCAGAGATTGCAATTGGAAAATACAACCTAGGTTAAATAATCTGAACTTGTGTGATTATTGCTTAGATCAACCTATCTTTCTCCTCGTAATGCTTCCATTGAATTAAACTCAGAGAGCTTGTTCTAGGTTGTTTAATGGATAGAGATTAAATAAAGATCTTGTTTTATTTAACAACAAAGTAAGGAAAGATTGGGGTAATAGAGCTTGTTATTATCTACGGTTGATAACTTCAATGCTGTAATTAGATGACAATTCTACAATTAATTCGCAAATCCATATCTTGTGGTAGAGAAGGATCCCTTAACCAGCTTTCTCCCATTGATTTTTCATTCAAATTTACTTTCTTTTTTGTTATTCTTTACTTGCATTCTTATTTCATTTAGTAAAGCATTCAACAAAAATCCCCCCTGTTTAGTTTATTGTTGCTGGAAATAACAAATTCAATTAGAATCAATCCTCGTGGGAACGATATCTACTTATCACTTTATTATTTGTGCGACTAGTATACTTGCTAGTTTCGAACGCATCAAGTTACTTGACAAATTACAAAAAGTTGAGTATGAACCTGACCCAGCTAGTACTCAAATTAATTGGGCAGGAGGGCAAAACAAAAAGTGCAAATTGGATCTGAATCTCCGTTTGTAATTTTTTTGTCTTTTATTTTATTTTATTTTTAGCATGTTATTTTATGAGTCTTTCAGGTCATCTCTCTTGAATAACAGAAGCTTCAGGTAATATCTCCTATACTTGATCTCTCTACATTTAAACATTGAGGACAATGTTTCATTTGGTTGGGGGGGAAGGATAGTAGACATAAGTGTGTCTTGAATTTCATTTTTTCTTGCAAAAAAAAAAAAGCGAGTTAGTAATTAGATTCAGAGTGCGGTGTAAGGAGTTCAAATCCTCTTGAGACGCATTCTGGATCAGGAATGGCAGAGTATGGAGGGCCAGTTTGAACTCTTGAAACCCATTCTAATCAATTTGTCATTTTATTTTGATCTTATGAACTCATTTTAGCTAACTTGATATTATTTAGACTTGATTTTTGAATTTTATAACAAGGAGGTCTTATTTATTTCACTTTGAATTATTCAAATCTATGAACTCTCACAACCTTATCATTTAAATAAAAAAAAAATTGTGTGCTTATGTACTCATTAAGCAAGTATTCATGAACCTTTCTTCATACACACACACATAACTTGATGCATGATTGTGGGTGGCAAAATGAAATGTTATAATATTTGAGTTCTTTTGTTTTGTTTAGGATAACAACACAAAGGAAGGGGAAAGTTAAAAAAAAAAGCAAAAAAAAAGAAAGAAAAAAGAAGAAAAAAAATAGCAATTATGGATAAAGTTTGGTCTCGTAGCCTCCTTAATTCGAGCAATTAAGCCCGAGGGGTGCCTCAACACCTAATACCCTCAGACCAACTGGTTTGGGAGCTATTGGCCCAAAGCTCGCTACATGGATTAAGGAGAAAGCTTAATGGGATTGAACATTGCACTATCCATAAGTTTCTAAGCAAAAATAAAGCATCGGCAACCCGAGTCGTTAAGCTCGAAGGGGTGTCTTAACACCTAATGCCCTAAGGCCAACTGGTCTGGGAGCCATTAGCCTAAGGCTCGCTACATGGGTTAAAGATGCATTCTTTCAAAAAAAAAAACACATATATATATAAAATAAATGAATGCCCCTTACCTAAAGTTGTTAGCCTTAACAAATATTAGAACCGATATGGCTTCTTTCTAATAAGCCCCATAGTCATGTGTTGACTGGGCACAAAAAGGAGGTTTATTGATATCTTGACTGAAGGGTACATGAGTCATTAAAAAATAATAATAATAATAATAATAATAATAATTGTTGAGAGTTTGTTTATTTGGATAAAATCAAGGAAAGTGCAATAATGATCACCTTGGATGTAAAATTCTATAAATCACTTCTAAATAATAACGCTTTAATTGCTAGGGACTAGCAATAAGCTAGTTGGGGGGTGTGATGAACACTTAAATATGCATGTTTAATAAGAGTTTAGTTCATCATATTGCATTAATAGTGTCATTAAATTCCTCAACTTAAGCATATTTGTAGCATTTGCATATTTGGAATTAATTCCTCTTAATTTTGGTTTTGTTACAGGTTCGGTAAAATGGGCATAACTCTCTATTTATAGATTAGAATGGTGCAATTTTAATGTTTTGGGAAGCTGATTCAATTATCTACAAGATTGCATTTCACAAGCATCATCAAATTCGGGCTCTTAGTGGACCAAAATTGGGCTTGAAATGAACCCATCTATAGTCTCGGCCCAGTCTGACCAGGCCTTAGTATTTGGACCGTATCTCTCAAAATACGTATCCAAATTGTGCAAATCAATATGTTCTAGAAAGCTGAGAGAAATATATACAACTTTCATGAAGACATGTGATTAAAATTCACAACAGTTCGATGTCAAAATTGATGGTCAAAGTCGTTGCCTAATGATCCCAATTGTCAAAGATATTTACAACTAATATTTGACAATTATGCCATTGTAATTTGACAAGTTTGCCCCTGGATGTATCTATAAATAGAGGTGCCTTGTGACCCATTAGGGCATCTTGGCCTTGGCTGGAACATTTTGGCTTTGGCTAGGATCTTGTATTGTGTTTTATGTGTTTATGTTATTAATGAATTTCCTTTTTCTTGCATTTTATTTTCTTTCTATTATATGTTAGCCCTAAGGCTATATGATAATTTTGATGATAACAATACACATTGATTCATTGAGATTTACTAATATATTTATTTATGTGCAAGAATAAGATTATTGAGATAATTATAAAATCAAGAAGGGGTTTATTAAAATGAAGTGTTGAAGCTTAGGAGAAGACTACATGTTAAAGGCATCAAAGTTTAAGTACAAGGTTTGATTCAAGGAATGTGATATATGAACAATGTTCTATCAATTGGTCATATATTTCTCTACAAATGTCCAAATAATGTGATTCTTGAGCCTTTGGAAAGCTTACTCAATTTATAACATTTCATATGTTTTAAATAAATTCAAATTTCAAGTCCAAGGTTGTCCAAATCATCATGCAAATTGAAAGACAAATGGAAATAGTTGACATGAGCACCGAATACTCCTTTGGACATATCTTGAGCTAGAAAAATCAAGATGACTTGATTCTTATGGAATTGGAAAGAGGAATTAATAAATAACATTTCATATGTTTTGAATAAATTCAAATTTCAAACAGACGGCCGACATAATTGACATGCAATTCGGTGGACTGACACAGAAAAGAAAAATCAACTCATTTGAGCACCGAATGATATTTTGTCCATATCTTGAGTTAGAGATATCTAAATGACTTGATTTTTATGGCATTGCAAAGATGATTCAATGGATCAGATTTCATATTTTTTGAATAAATTCAAATTTCAAACATAAGGCCGCCATAATACACATGTAAATCGGTGGACTGACACATGGAAGAAAAATCAAGTCACATGAGCACCGAATGGTGTTTTAGCTATATCTTGACCTACAGATATCAAAATGACTTGGTTCTAGATGCGTTGGAAAGCTTATTCAAATGTTCAGATATTTCATGTTTTGCATATTTTCAAATTTCAAACGGAACAATGACAAAAAATTACGATTTTTATGGTGGGCAGAAATTTGGAGATGGTGTATTCACTTGATTAAGTTCATCTCATTTGCCTATAAAAGAGCCATTCTCCCATGCATTCAACAAGAAAAGAGAAGCATCTATCAAGCAAAAAAAAAAAACAAGAGAAATATCAAGTTTAGAGAGCTTTTATATTCTTTATCTACTCTTTGAAGAGAGTAGTACTTTTGTTGTAAAAATTTCTTTGTTCTTGTATTGTGGTGAGAGTGAGATTTTCTTGTAAAGGATAAAAGTTATCCTTGAGAGAACTCTTTCCTTGGTGAGGTTATTCATCAAGAAGAACTCTTGGTGTGGTGTTATCAAGAGTTGAAGGAAGTTGCCTTGGTGAGGTTGTTCATCAAGAAGAACTCTTGGTGTGGTGTTATCAAGGGTTGAAGGAAGTTGCCTTGGTGAGGTTGTTCATCAAGAAGAACTCTTGGTGTGGTGTTATCAAGAATTGGAAGAAAAAGTCTTGGTGAGGTTGTTCATCAAGCAAGTTGTAAAGATTTCTACAACTTAGTGGAAAGCTTAGCTCGTGGAGCTAGGAGCCCGTGGATGTAGGCAAGGTTTGCCGAACCACGTAAATTGAGTTTGCACTCTCTCTATCCCTATCTCTTTATATTTAGTTGCACTTGTGATCGTTCTTTATTGCTATTCTTTTGATTGCATTCTATTTTCATCTTCTTCATCTTTATTCTCAAAGAAATAGTTAAATAATTTTAAACTTTCAAGAAAAGTTTTCTAAATCTGTTTTGATAAATAAAAACCCAATTCACCCCCCCTCTTGGGTTGCCATACCTGGGTCAACATATAAAAGTTCTGTAGACTTGATATTTCTCTTGTTTTTTTTGCTTGATAAATGCTTGTTGAATGCATGGGAGAAGTGCTCCTTTTATAGGCAAATGGGAAGAACTTAATCAAGTGAAGACACTAACTCCAAATTTTTTGCCCACCATAAAAACCATAATATTGTCTGCCATTTTTGTCAATGTTCCATTTAAAATTTGAAAATATAGGAAGCATAAAAGATCTGCAAAATTGAATAAGCTTTCCAACGCATCAAGAACAAAGTCATTTAGATATCTGTAGCTTAAGATATGGCCACAACACCATTCAGTGCTCATTTGACTTGATTTTTCTTTCTTGTGTTAATCCACCGACTTGCATGGGTATTATGTTGGTGTTCCATTTGAAATTTGAATTTTTTCAAAGAATATGAAATGTGATCAATTGAATCATCTTTGCGGGCTGGAAACCTTAAGTCTGCGGGCTACTGGTCCTAAGGATTGTTGAAATATACAATCTTGACTCAGGTGTAACAACGCCACGTACCTCTTTTCTTGCATTTTGTGTGTCGATGATAAGATAATGATTGAATTAAGAAGAACTCTTGGAAAATGATAAATGATGCATGGATCTGTGTGCTTGAAATGTTTATTGGTTTTCGCTTTGCTTTTGATTCCTTGCGCAACATTGAGCACTGAGCTATTATCACTGAGTTATTTGTTCACTTAGAGAAAGTTTATGTAATTTAAATGTTTCTTCAGATTTCAATGAATTCTCGAACTTGTTTGATGGTCACTCAAGGCGAAATCCTAGGCTGTGCAACATTGGGGAAATGATGTAGGCCATCTTTGGACCGTTTGAGCCTTAATAGCCAACCTTGACAGAAATTGATCCCTAGTTACCCCTTTGAGCCGTTGTAAGCCTTTTTCTTTGTTAACTCACTAAAAGATTTCCTAACCTAAAATGAATTTGTTCCAAACAGTTTATCCCTTACCTATGATCATGTCGATCATTCACAATTAAATTCTGAGCTATGTGTTTTGGAAGTTAGAATAGGTTTGGATGTGGTCCTAGCATTCCAGTGAGTTCTATTGTGTTTAAAAAAAAAAAGAAAAACAGAAAACAAAACCAATCTGTACTTATCGTCCACGTACTTACACATTGAGGACAATGTGTTGTTTAAGTGTGGGGGAGGGGAAGTGTAATAAAAAAAAGAGAAAAAAAAGAACAAAAGAAGAAGAATAAGAGATCTATACCCTTAAGTGTTTTTAAAAAGAATGAAACAACAAAGTGTGAGGGTATAGTTTTCTTTTATTTTCTGCAAAAAAAAAAAAAAAAAGATTGAGTGTTCTAAATAAGTTTGGAGGAGTAACCTGGTGAATTGAAATGAAGTTGTGTTATAAGGTTGAGCTCTACATAGTCTTGAATGATTTATGTGTTTGTGGGTGATTTGAGCCAA
The DNA here is from genome assembly GCA_013180625.2 of Boswellia sacra. Classification (NCBI taxonomy): domain Eukaryota; kingdom Viridiplantae; phylum Streptophyta; class Magnoliopsida; order Sapindales; family Burseraceae; genus Boswellia; species Boswellia sacra. Next base: position 16,604 of record SNVD02007174.1, on the reverse strand, counting down.
ATTATTATCCTTTATCATACCTTCACCCAAGCCAAACGTTACAAGCTTAATAAGTCCTACTTGATCCTTGGTGTTGTGCATGTCTACATTAGTGGAGAGTGACTTGAAAAGCATGCCTATTGAGTTCATTTATACACACATCTTCAATATTAAATATGATTCATTTTTATGCATAAACTCATCCGGGTTACAAGTGATTAGGTGAGAATGGCTCTACACACACACACTTGAGGAATTGAAATGAAGCGAAACTAATCTCTGAGATAAAATTCTTGATCAAGTGCATTATTTTGAAGTTTTCCTTGGGTTATAATTAAGTACAATCTTTGAGGCCTATTTGCAAGATGAAGCATTTGTGTGTTTTAATTTTTTGTTGATTCTGTTTCGTTTAGTTTTATTTCAAATTGTCGTAGTTGCTCGAGGACTAGCAAAGTCTAAGTGTGGGGGAATTTGATAAGTGTCTATTTATATATCATTTTCATATCAATTCGTCCATGTTTCTTTGCTATATTCCTTGGTATTTTTATTTTTTGTGTGGTTTTGATATTTGTAGGAGTTTTGGAGCAACTTGCACAAAAATGGAGTAAAACCCTTCATTTTCACCTCTGCTAGTCAACCATATTCTCGATTTAATTGTATTGATATACAATGAACCCGATGACGTATTATATACCGTTGGAAAGCTCTCGAAGTCTATTTTCTGGAGAAATTTACTGTTTATAAATCCATTCAGTGTACCAAAAGTTCTAATCAAAACAGTGTGAGAAGTGTAGAAATGTAATTCCACAATCACTGTAGCATGTATAATACGGGACACTGTAGCAATTCACTGTAGCAGAGTATTTAAACACATTTTAGGGTTTTATTTTGATAACTTGAAGAGGGAGAACGTGGTGGAGGCTGCAGCTCTGGAATTCTTTCATCTCCTGGATTTCTTGAAGGAGAAAGGAAGCTTGGAAAGATGAAGAACTACAATCCAAAGAGAATTACATCAAATTTGCTAAGTTTTTCCCTTCCCTTTCATTTTCTGGAATGTCTCCATGTTGTATTGTATTTACCACGTTCTTAAACATGTGTAACTGAATCTGAATTGGTTGAGGGTGATTTCAAAGCCCCTGATATGGTTTTTGTAAGTTGATTGTGTAAGGAATTGTTATCCAATTCTCTAATTGAAGTTGCTTGTATTTTCCCATGTTAATGCTTATGATTGCTTGCTGGATTGTATTTGGGTGGCCAACTGAATATAATCTGGATATTGTCTATTGCTAGACTAGAAATCTTGATCCGTAATTGTCTTGAATTTCTAATCCTTAGTAGCAAAATTGTGATCAGAGATTGCAATTGGAGAATACAACCTAAGTTAAATAATCCGAGCTTGTGTGTTTATTGCTTAGATCAACCTATCTTTCTTATCGTAATGCATCCATTGAATTAAATTTAGAGAGCTTGTTCTAGGTTGTTTAATGGATAGAGATTAAATAAAGAGCCTGTTTTATTTAACAACAAAGTAAGGAAAGATTGGGATAACAGAGCTTGTTGTTATCTACGGTTGATAATTTCAATGGTGTAATTGGATGATAATTCTACAATTAATTCGCAAATCCATATCTTGTGGTGGAGAATGATCCCTTAACCAGATTTCTATCATTGATTAATTCCCATTTCAATTAAGTTTGCATTGTGTTATTCATTAATTACCGTCGTATTCAGTTTTTCATCTAGTTAATCAACCAACAAAACCCCCCATTTAGTTAATTGTTGCTGGAAATAACAAATTCAATTAGAGTCAATCCTCGTGGGAACGATATCTTACTTATCACTTTATTACTTGTGCGACTAGTATACTTGCTAGTTTCGAACGCATCATACACTAAACATAATATCAGGTCTACTAGCAGTTAAATACAAAAGAGAGCCAATCATACCTCGATATTTTGTTACCTCTACATCTTTTCCTTTCTCATCTTTGTCAAGCTTGTTTAATGTACCCATAGATGTGTTATATGTCCTTGAATTATCCATGCCAAACTTCTTGAGAAGATCTCTTGTGTATTTAGCTTGATTAATGAAGATCCCATCTATTGATTGCTCGATTTGAAGTCCAAGGAAGAAATTTAATTCTCCCATTAAGCTCATTTCAAATTCTTGTTGCATGCACTTGGAAAATTCCTCACACATAGAGACATTAGTAGCACCAAATATAATATCATCAACATAGATTTGAACAATTAATAAATCATCATTTTTTGTTTTAACAAAAAGAGTAGTATCAACTTTTTTTCATTTCGAAACCATTATCAATGAGAAATTTGCTCAATCTATCATACCATGCTCTTGGTGCTTGTTTCAAGCCATAAAGTGCCTTTTTGAGTTTGAAAACATGGTTTGGAAAATCATGATTTTGAAAACCAAGAGGTTGCTCTACATATACTTCCTCCATAATGTAACCATTTAAAAATGCACTTTTGACATCCATTTGATATAATGTAAAATTTTTATAACATGCAAATGCACACAACATTCTAATTGATTCTAATCTAGCAACCGGTGCAAAGGTTTCCTCATAATCAATACCTTCTTTTTGATTGTATCCTTGAGCGACAAGTCTAGCTTTGTTTCTAATAATGGTGCCATTTTCATCTACTTTATTTCTAAAAGTCCATTTAGTGCCTATAATAGAATGATTTTTGGGTCTAGGGACTAATTCCCAAACTTGATTTCTCTCAAATTGATTCAATTCTTCTTGCATAGCCAAAATCCAACTTTCGTCATTTTCGGCTTCTTTAAAAGATTTTGGTTCAAATTGAGAGACAAAAGCAAAATGATTACAAAAGTTCTTAAAAGAAGATCTAGTTTTCATACCTTGTGATGGTTCACCAATAATGAGATCTTTAGGGTGAGCTTTTGCATACCTCCATTCCTTTGGTAATTCTTGGGAAGAATCATTTACTTCCTCAAGCTTTTCTTGTTGAAGTTGTAATTCATCTTGGCTCTTTTCATCAAGCCTTAATTCCTTGATTTGCCTTTCTACCTCAACAATATCATCATCTAAATTCTTTGAAGAAATAACACTAGTTTCATCAAATTTAACATGCATAGATTCTTCAATAGTAAGAGTCTATTTGTTAAAAACTCTATATGCTTTACTATGGTTGGAGTAGCCAAAAAAAATTCCAACATCGGCTTTTGCATCAAATTTTCCAAGGTTATCCTTGGTGTTTAAAATAAAACATTTACATCCAAAAACTTTAAAAAATCCAATGTTGGGTTTTCTTCCTTTCCAAAGTTCATAAGGAGTTTTCTTTATTAAAGCTCTAATATGGACTCTATTGATTATAAAGCATGCGGTATTAACGGCTTCGGCCCAAAAATATTTTCGCAAATTATTTTCAAGTAACATGGTCCTAGCCGTCTCTTGGATAGTCCTATTTTTCCTCTCAACCACACCATTTTGTTGTGGAATTCTAGGTGAGGAAAAATTATGCTCAAAACCATTTTCATCACAAAGATTTTCAAATGCAACATTATCTACTTGACCACCATGATCACTCCTAATGGACACAATTAAATACCCTTTTTGATTTTGGACTCTTTTTTGCAAATTTTGAAAAAGCTTGTATGGCCTCATTTTTAGTTTTCAAGAATAATACCCAAGTGAATCTTGAATAATCATCCACAATAACAAAAACATAATACTTTCCACCAAAGCTTTGAGTTCTTGATGGTCCAAATAAATCCAAATGAAGTAATTGTAGAGGTTTATTTGTTGAAATAAATTTCTCTTGTTTAAAAGAAGTTCTCACTTGCTTTCCAAATTGACAAGCATCACAAATCTTATCCTTTTCAAATTTTATTTTTAGAAGACCATCAACTAAATCATTTTTAGAAATTTTTTAAATTGTGTCCATGCTAGCATGACCTAACCTTCTATGCCATAACCAAGCATCATGATTAACAATGAAAAAATTTTCTACATGATCATTAACATCAATATCAATTGTATAAATATTACCACATCTATTACCAACAAATAATGTCTTATTGTTACTAACATCCTTAATCACACATCTATTAGGCTCAAAAGTAACAAAATATCCCTTATCACACAATTGACTAATGCTAATCAAATCATGTTTTAAACCATGAACAAGCAAAACATCTTTAATAATAGGTGAAGAAGGGTTACCAATATCACCATGTCTGATTACCCTTCCTTTGGCATTATCACCGTAGGTCACATATCCTCTTTTCTTCATGATTAATCTTGAGAACTTGGAGGCATCTCCAGTCATATGCCTTAAGCATCCACTATCTAAGTACCACTTGTGTTTGCCACTTTGTCTCTACAATCAACATTCAAGGAGTAACTTTTTGGTACCCAAAAGTTCTTGGGTCCTTGGGGGTTAGTTATGGTACTTTTTGGAACCCATATTTGTTTCAAATTAGGATTTCTCTTAATATAGCAAGAATGCACTTTGTGTCCTTTTCTTCCACAATAAGTACATGAATGATTAGGATTATTCCTAGAAGATGCATGAGCAAAATAATTTTTAAAATACTTTTGATTTTTATGAGTTTTATATCCTAAACCTCTTTTATCAAAAACACACCTTTGGTTTTGTAACATAGAATTCAAATTTTTTGTGCTTTTTATAAAACTATCAACAATATTTCTTAAGTCATTATTTTCCTTTTTCAAAATAGTATTTTGTTTCTCCAATTTATCAAAATCCTTTTGTTTTAAAATGTCATTTTCAGTTTTTAATAAATGTATTTGACTTTCAAAATCTTTTTACTTTAAATTTTCATTTTTATTTTCTAAAGCTTCATTTAATTCTACCACCTCTTCTAATTGAGATAACATGATTTTTTACTTCTTTTTGAAGGCGTTAATTTTTTAATTTTGCTTATCAACTTGCACATGTAAATTTTGGAATGCTTCAAGTAATTAATCATATGAAAGTTTAGGATCATAGTTTAGAATACTTACCTCATCTTTACTTAAAGCCATAAAGCACATGTTTACCACTTCGCAATCTTCTTCTTCGGTGGAGCTAGCTTCACTATCATCCCAATTTGTGGCTTTCATTGCTTTGGATTTCTTGTTTTGACTCTTGAAGTAAGGGCAATCCATCTTTATATGTCCCGATTTCTTGCACTCATAGCAAATGACTTGATCATTTTTCTTATCTTGCTTTGAGCTTTGCCCTTTGTACTCCCTTCTAGAGTTCTTCTTGAATCCTTGGTTTCTTCTAATCATCCTTTTTAGCTTTCTTGTGATGAATGCAAGATCTTCATCGTCTCCTTCATCGTCGGACTCATCATCTTCTTTTGTTGAAGATTTGAAAGCGATATTTTTCTTTTTCTTGAAATCTTCTTCATTCTCCTTCAAGATGATTTCATGAGTCATGAGAGAACCCATAAGTTCTTCTAATGGTAGTTTGGTGAGGTCCTTTGCTTCTTGAATTGCTATCACCTTTGGCTCCCAAGATGTTGGTAGACACCTAAGAATCTTTCTCACCATTTGAACATTAGAATAAGATTTACCAAGAGATTTCAAACTATTAATAATATCCGTAAATCTAGTAAACATTTCATAAATTGATTCATCCAGTTTCATCTTAAAAAGCTAATAACTATGAACTAGCATACTAATTTTTTATTCCTTAACTTGACTAGTTCCTTCATGAGTAACTTCAAATGTGTGCCATATTTCTTGTGCCGTAGAACAAGTAGATATTCTATTAACTCATTTCTATCTAGAGCACAATATAACACATTCATAGCTTTAGTATTCAAACTCAATTTCTTTTTATCATCTTCACTAAACTCTTTAGGTTCTTTAAGCATGCATTCCCCATTTTTAATTTTGGTAGGAACAAAAGGTCCTTCCAAAACAATAGACCACAAATCATAATCAAAAGATTTCAAGAAAATACTCATTCTAGTTTTCCAATAAGAGTAATCACTTCCATTAAAAAATGGAGGTATAGAGATAGAAAGAACCTCAACATATGAAGTTGGATTAAAAGTTGCCATAGCTCAAAATCGGTTAAGATTTAAAAAATTGAGCAACCTTGCTCTGATACCACTTGTTGACCCAGGTATGGCAACCCAATAGGGGGGTGAATTGGCTTTTTATTTATAAAAACAGATTTAGAAAACTTTTCCTGAAATATCAAAATTATTTAAATCTTTCTTTGAGAACAAAGGTGAAAAAGATGAAAAGAGAATGCAATCAAGAGAATGGCAATAAAGAACAATCACAAGTGCAAGTAAATGTAAAGAGGATAGGGATAGAGAGAGTGCAAACTCGATGTACATGGTTCGGCAAACCTTGCCTACATCCACGGGCTCCTAGCTCCACAAGCTAGGCTTTCCACTAAGTTGTAGAAATCTTTACAACTTGCTTGATGAATAACCTCACTAAGACTTTTTCCTTCAACCCTTGATAACACCACACCAAGAGTTCTTCTTGATGAACAACATCACCAAGGCAACTCCCTTCAACTCTTGATAACACCACACCAAGAGTTCTTCTTGATGAACAACCTCACCAAGGCAACTTCCTTCAACTCTTGATAACACCACACCAAGAGTTCTTCTTGATGAACAAACTCACCAAGGAAATAGTTCTCTCAAGGATAACTTTTATCCTTTACAAGAAGATCTCACTCTCACCACAATACAAGAACAAATAAATTTTTACAACAAAAGTACAACTCTCTTCAAAGAGTAGATAAAGAATATAAAAGCTCTCTAGACTTGATATTTCTCTTGTTTTTTTGCTTGATAAATGCTCATTGAATGCATGGGATAAGGGCTCCTTTTATAGGCAAATGGGAAGAACTTAATCAAGTGAATACACTAACTCCAAATTTTCTACCCACCATAAAAACCATAATCTTGTCTACCATTTTTGTCAATGTTTCGTTTGAAATTTGAAAATATGAAAAATAAAAAAGATCTGAAAAATTGAATAAGCTTTCCAACACATCAAGAACCAAGTCATTTGGAGATCTGTAGCTTAAGATATGGCCACAACACCATTCAGTGCTCATGTGACTTGATTTTTCTTCCTTGTGTCAGTACACCGACTTGCATGTGTATTATGTCAGCGTTCCATTTGAAATTTGAATTTTTTTAAAGAATATGAAATGTGCTCAATTGAATCATCTTTCCAATGCCACAAAAATCAAGTCATTTGGATATCTCTAGCTCATGAGTTGATTTTTCTTCTCTGTGTCAGTCCACCAAATTGCATGTCAATTATGTCAGCCTTCCATTTGAAATTTGAATTTCTTTAGAACATATGAAATGTGCCTCATTAAGTCCTCTTTCCAATTCCATAAGAATCAAGTTATTTTGATATTTATAGCTCAAGATATGTCCAAAAGAGTATTCGGTGCTCATGTTAGCTGCTTCCATTTGTCTTTCAACTTGCATGATGATTTGGACAGCCTTGCACTTGAAATTTGAACTTCTTTAAAACATGTGAAATGTTATAAATTGAGTAATCTTTCTAAAGGCTTAAGAATCACATCATTGGACATCTATAGAGATATATATGACCAATTGATTGAACATTGCTCATGTGTCACATTCCTTGAGTCAAACCTTGTTCTTAAACTTTGGTGCCTTTAACATGTAGTCTTCTCCTTAGCTTCAACACTTGAGCCTTTTCTTGATTTTACAATTATTTCAATGATATTACTCTTGCACATAAATAAACATGTTAGTAAATCACAGTGAATCAAGGTGTATTGTTATCATCAAAATTATCATGTTGCCTTAGGGCTAACAATCATTATGGGATGTGGAATGCGAGATTCTCTCTCCTAATTCTAAAATTCAAGTTGACGTTAGATTTTCCATGATTATCATAACATGGCTTCTAAATGTCATGATAACCTTAACTCATGGCACATGCCCCCCATTTTGTTCATATGGTGATTTGAGATGTGGCATTTGTTTGTGGTTCCATGAGGTTTGAGTTGATGTTATTCTAATAATATGGAATTTACATCTATGAACATGCATTTCACCATGGGTTTTGGACATTTAACCTATTGAAAATTTATAGATTCATCTGCATGGGCTTAAGTCTCAAGGGGTCTGATGGTCTGTGCTCCTTCGAGTGAGAGATGCCCCCTTAGGCCGGTATTTTTTTTTTTTTTTTACCGATTCAATGGTATATGCTCAAAGATGATCACACCACCATGAGTCATCTAAAGGTCGAATAAAGCCAAAGACTTCTCATGCCAATGCCACATTGGTAGTTTAGGTAGTTCATGCTCATTATGTCCAATGTATAGTGATGCAAGGACTCAAAATAACAAAGTAAGGTATTAGAATTTGGTATCCTAATCAGAATCAACTTCTCATATCCCCAAGGAAGTCACTACTATGAACAGGGCATTCATCTTGCTAGAGCATTTATGACCATGACATTGTGTCAAAGCCTCTTTTGAGACTTAAGGGAACATAGACAAGCCATAAGCACATCTGGAGAATGGAGTTGCCACCTAATTATTAAATTGGAAATGAATAGGGGCAATTTGATCTCTCACTCTAAGACCTAAACGACCGTTATCCCTTCAAAGATGGGTTTGAGAAGTTAAGTACGAGCCATTCGCCTCACCGAAATCAAAATCTAGTCTCCACTAGGTTACACCAAATAAGAATGGCTTAACTTGTTATACAGTCAACTTAAATGGTTCATTTTAGGGGCACATTGTTCATTTTATCTTCTTAAAGACATTTAAGGCGATTTCGTTCAAGATAATTTATATTTATATAAAGAAAGAGGGAGGAGAATAGAATTACATTCCTTTTCAAATACGAGGGACAAGGGAGAGGATTACATTAGTCTTCAACAAATCAAGTAAATTCTACTTCTAAAACACTTCAAATATCCCTTTATTCATTCATAACATTCATTACATATTCATGCATATTACAAATTCAATGTAAACATTCAAGTCGAGACTTGATAAATAGTGAATTCCTCACCACCATATTACATGCACATTCATACAATTATTATTACAAGTAATGGTCCCTCACTATCAACATGAGTCCACCATCACTTCATGGAATTACACAATTATACTTCTAAACATGGTATGTTCATAAATTCATTCATACCAATCAATTAAAATTCTAATTAAGGCCATAAACTAAAACTATGGCACTTCGACCTAGTTTTGATAATTCTATCATGGCATTCTAGCCTAATTAAAAGAATTCTATCATGACATTCTAAATAAGCCAATTCTAGCCTAGCATGACATTTCTACCCTATTTATGGCAACTGTAGTAAATTATGGCATATTCTAGCCTAGCACTTCAATCAAGACCAAAAATGGATTTTCTAGCCCAATCAAGCAATCAGAACAAATATGGCAATTCTTGCCTATTCAATGCTATTTCCTAGCGTGCTTAAAAAATCATAAGTCTTCTTAGCATGATTATAATCATGGACTCTTAAACATGATTTTAAGACATTCGCAAAGAAAGTAAATTCCTAAACATGTCTTTAATAAAAGAGTGAAAGATGACTTACCTTGACACGTATTTCCATCTTGTAAAACAAATTAGGGTTAAAACAATTCATAATAACCCTAAACATTCTCTTAAGCATTAACATAAATCATAATCATGCTTATTCTAAGTAAAATAAAACCTAAACATGCTTATTCTAAAGCAAGAAAAATAAAGAAGAAAATAGGAGAGAGAAGAGAGAATTGCTCTCAAGATATACCCTTTCCGGGTTTAGATTCACTACAAGAAAACAGACCTTTTACGGCAGGCCAAAACTACGGTAAACAGTCTTTTATGGTGGTCCAACGGCGATTTAAGCCTGCAATATAAAGTGGAGACGTAAAAGGCATTTTGAATTTTTACTGCGGTTTTAGCCCGTCGTAAAAGTTTGTTAACCACGGTCCCCTCACCCGTCGTAAATGTTTGTGGTCCGGTCTCACAACGGATTGAATTTATTTACCACGGTTCTTATACCCGCCGTAAAAAGTTTACCGCGGTTTTTGAAAATGCCTTAAATGGTTGATGATGCTATTGTGTAACTTATTTACTTCAGTTCTGTCGCTCGTAGTAAAAAGTGCAGAATCTATTTTTTGGTTATTTGGGGAATCCATTTTTATAACCAAAAATTTTTGGATCCTGTTTTCATTTTCAAGCAACTCATTGCATTAATAACATGAAACAAATAAATTGATATTGGCATAACACATAAATGTACAACATAAGAATATATTTGCATACATTCGCAAACATGAAAGAAAAAGAGTTCTACTAAGTTTTTTTCCAATAAGTGCAGAAGTCTAAAATAAGTCTACAAGTCTTATTCTAATCAAGTCTTCATGTCATAAAAACCTGCACAAATAAAATGCAATAATTAGTACCTAACTATTCATAAGTTTATTAAAAAAGTTCAAGTGAAAGCTATATGCCTTACATTGATTTATTTACAAAGAAATGATAAATAACTTCATATATACCTAATTCTCCTTATTCTGCCCCTCATTTGTTGTTGCAGAGTCAATGTTGACACGATTTCAATGTGCACTTGAAGCATCTAGAACCGAAGCCTAAGATATTTTGGAAGATTTAGAAAAACTTATAATCCTAAATAGTTTCAATCATCAACAGCTTGTAATTATTAAAAAAAAAAGTAATCATGTTGTCACTTGGGTTTAGACTCTATGTACTACATATAGCATTGTAATAAGTGGTTAGCAAATGCAACTATATTGCCAAAGGCGAGTTCACCAACTACATATTCTCGATGCAATTCACAATTAAAATCATCAATCAAATCAATCTCTCACCAGCTTCATGAATTAGATAGCAACTCTTGCAATAACCACATATAGACTAAACGAAAGTTAAGTGAATACCTGATGTCGTATAGGTGGTGGCAATTGATTTTCAATGTCTGGAAATTTCTGCTATAAAAAATTGTACAATTTCGTATTGTAGTCCTTCAATTCTTTGTTCTCTACTCACATTTCATGTAATTCTTGATGCAATTTCTCCACATCAATAGGTTGAGATGAACATTGACTTGTGATATTAATTGGAGAAGGACCATGGCCATATGTTCGAGCATAAACACGATGATCACGTCCCAATACATCTTGAAATACCCGTTTTGCTGCAGCTTCTGTTTGTTAATAGGTATTCTAGACATGCCTTCTTTTAGTTAACTCTACAAAATGATGAAAACAACTGTAAGTGAAAGCATAAAAAATTGATTGCATAACCAATTTAACATAAATTGTAAGAGCATATAATTTATTTTAAAAAGGTACAATTATTTCAGCACTCTAAGTATCTACTTCTCCATCACTTCTCGTTCTAGTCTTGATAAATATACTTATGTGATATGTTTTTTCTCCATTCTTTGACATCTTAACACAAAAAATAAAGAAAAATATATTAGTGTATATATGCAAAGGAAGTAAGTTACAAATATAACGCATTAATTATCAATGCAAAATCTCTAACAATTCATACGAATTTTAAATGTTGTTAAAACTTACCTCTTCTCTCTTTTTAGTAAAAGATCTACGACCAGCCCTATGGAGTGCAAACTGGTGTGCACAATTTACCTTATTTCTCTCTACTTGTTTTTGTAATATTAAAGAGCAATATTTTAGTATATTTTGAGAAAACAATTATCTTAACAATCATTTTCATAACTTACTTGAGCTCCTTCACTGCTCCAATAAGCCACTAAAATCTCCCAATGCTCTTCAGTAATTTTTGGAGGGGTAAATGCTAAACAATCCTCATCCATCAAATATGGCTTATGAAAGTCTCTCTTAACACAAGCTTTCCAATCTCTCCAAAGTAATCCGATTGCTTTTAAACAATGAGGTCTATACTCATCCGGAACATCTGTATTGTCCTATAATAACAAAAAGTATAATAGAGATTAGTGTACATAACTTAAATACTTTTCAACTTACCAGTTAAATTAAATTAAATTAAATACCTTCACTTCTTCCCAAATTGCATTCAATTTGTGCTCAGCCATGGCATGCCAACTAGCAAAAGTCAACGGAGCCATTGATCCATTTTTGGCTATGATGCCAAGTTGGGATGTACATGTCTCTTTATTCGGACCAATTGGGTGCCATTTGTCGTTGAAATCAACATGTAAAATTTGGCCTGAGCCCCATTCAGAATTACCACGAGCAACTCCACAACCTTTTGCTTGTGATGACGCACCTAATCATATAGAATTAGTTTCACATTATAAAGTAAAACATTTATATGAAAGAATTATCATTTATATACAAACCTTGGTCTCCCATATTCGTTTGAGTCTAGGAAGATGAAGATGACTGTCGTCGAGATTCTGCCTCCCTTCGTAGTACACTTTCCATAGAGTCATCTCTGTGTCTCTTTGGTGCCACAGTAAGTTGCAAAAAGATACTAACATTAAAAAACTAAAACCCTATTGATACATTATATTACAAATGGAATAAATGTTTGATGCACGTATAATAAATGAACATCCAATGATGCTAAAAAAAGAAAAACAACTTTCATTAGTATATAAGAAACATGACATACCTACAACAAGGGCAACCTAAAGACATTACACATAAGTGTCTTCATCACAAAAACAAAATGCAAGTAAGCTTTATTACAAAAACTATCATTCATCATCATCCATCTCTTCATCATCATTTACACCATTGATGTCAACTGTAGTTCCATCAACTCCTGGCCTAACCCAAGCAACATCTTCTTCATGAACAAACTCTCTTTCATCCACTTCTTGTTGTGCATATAACTCAACTTGTGGCACACTTTTTACCGTATGCTCATAGTTCTTGATTGAATAAAGATCGAATGGATATCTAACAGACATCTTAAGAACTATATGCCAATCTTCTTCTAAAGGATCTTGGATATAACAAACTTGTTCCGCTTGATTCGCTAGAATAAAAGGCTCATCATTCTCATGATTGAGTTTGTATAATAGATGATTAAAGTTAACCATTGTGAAGTTAAATTCATCAAACTTCTTTCCAATCCGATCATCAACCCAATCACACTTGAACAACACAAACTTGATTGAGTTGACATAACAAATTTCAATTATGTCTCTTAAAACTCCATGAAATGTTACACTACCTGAACGTGGATTTCTATCCCTTACACTAGCATAGCTCATTATATCAGCTTTTAACACAACGCCGAAATTTTGGGAGGTTCTAGTGTTGTCAATATCCTTGGTCCAAGATTTGAATCCATTAACAACATAAGATTTGAAACGTCGTGCAATTGTTTTTGGGCCATTAGCTAAGTGGACAATTTCTTCAGGTAATGTCATATTTGAGTTCTGTTGCAAAGCTTCCACCTATAAAAACCCACCAGTGTTATAACTCATATTTAATATGAGGTTAAAGAATTAATTAAAGTAACATCGCTTACATGGCTTTTGAACCACTTATAAAATTTTGACTTGTTCTCTTTCTGAATTTGATGACGTGAAGCGTGAGGATGTTGTTGAGAGAGAATGTTGATATGCTCCCTTTATAAATGAAAATGATGAAATAAATATGTAAATAAGAAATACTAAACAAATGAATACTCAATAAATAATAGATGAACGTATATGAATAAAATTGTGAACGACTTACTCTCGAAATGGATCAACTATTGTAGTATTTACAAGCACATATCTATATGCTTGTATCCAGGTAACGTTGTCAAGGTTAAATTTCACACCTTTTTTAGAAGTACTGCCTTTGTTCCTAGGTGCTCGATTAGTTTTAGTTTCCACTTCATCGAGATATCACGAACAAAAATTAGAGCACTCCTCCATCAAGTATCCTTTCGCAATAGAAGCCTCAGGATATGCATGATTTCTAACATAATTCTTCAAAGTTAACAAGTACCTATAATTTTAAGAATTGAAAATAAGTGTAATTCCTTCATGTATAATATGTAAATAAAACACATTATACATAAAATTTAATACCTCCCAATGGGATATATCCAACGAAATTGTATAGGTCCACCAATCAAAGCCTCTTTAGCAAGATGCACTAGCAAATGTTCCATCACATTAAAGAATGAAGGTGGAGAAAGTTTCTCCAAAAGGCACAAGGTTATAATCACTCGATTTTTAATATTGTATAAGTCTTCCCGTGTATTCATTTAGAGCACAATTGCCTAAAAAAGTTAAGCAAGCTCAATCAACGTTTCAACAACATTTTTAGGTAATGCTCTACGAGTTGCAAAAGGAAGTAATTGTTGTATCAATATGTGATTATCATGACTTTTGAGGCCCCAAATGCTACACTCTTTAATGTGCACACGTCGAGAAATATTTGATGCGTAACCATCTGGCACCTTCACTCTCTTCAACACATTTAAGAAGACTACTTTGTTTTCTTTGTTGAGAAGCATGAAAGAGACAAATACGCTTTATGCTTTCCCCTTTCTTGCGGATGCAATGGTTTCCTTATTCCCATTCAAAGCAAATCATGTCGTGCCTTTAAATTATCTTTAGACCTTTTGGGATCTCCTAACAATGTCCAAAGGATATTATCGCAAACATTCTTCTCAACATGCTTGACATCAAGATTATGTCTAAGTAAATTATGCTCCCAATATGGTAGTTCAAAGAAAATGCTCTTCTTATTCCAAATGCTTACACAATTCATTATCCCAAAATCTTTTCTCTCTCATTTATGAAGATCTTCCATTCTATATTCAGTAAGTACACCTTGCCCTTGTTATTTCACATCAAATCCAGTCATCTAAATAGGAGGAGGTAAAAATTCCCTTTTGCCATTAAAAGACACTTTATCTTTTCGAAATCTATGAGAAAAGGGTAGAAATCGACGATGACCCAAATAACAAAACTTCCTACTATGATGGAACCATTGAGATGTTGTATTCATAGAACAAGAAGGACTAGCTTTCTCCCATTTGGTACTCCAGCCCGACAAGTTAGCATATGCTAGAAAGTCATTAATAGTCCGTAGTAAAGCTGCATGTAACTTAAACATTTGTTGATGCGATGCATCATAAGTAACCACACCTTCATTCCACAAATCTTTCAATTCTTCAATCAATGATTGTAAGTAAACGTCAATTTTATTTCCAGTACCTTTTAGGCCATCAATAAGCACAGACAACATGAAGAATGATTGTTTCATACACAACCATGGTTGCAAATTATAAGGTATTAATACCACAGGCTACTATGAGCTATGGACATAGTCTTAAAAGAATTGAAACCATCAGCAGCTAATCCAGGCCTTAGATTACGACATTCAGCAGCAAAGTTTGGATATTCTTCATCAAAGGTTTTTCAAGCAGGACTATCAGCAGGATGTCTTAACACACCATCATTTATGCGATCCTTTGTATGCCATCGCATAAAAGAAATAGTTTTTGAAGACATGAACAATCTTTATAATCTTGGAACTAAGGGAAAGTAAAGTACTTGTTTTTCTGCTGTTTTTACCTCAGAAGTTGATGAATTTTTGGCTCATCAAACTGTTTATATCTAGAGGTATGACAGACATCACAACTATGAAGATTCTTATGCTCATTTCTAAATAACATACAGTTATTAGGACATATATCCTAGGTCTTGTATGTAAATCCTAATTTGGTTGTTATTTTTTAAGCCTCATAGTAAGAGGGATGAATTTTTGCTTCTTGGGGAAAGACTTCTTTCAAATATTTTAACAGCATAGTCATTGAAGTGTTTGTCCATCCGCATAACATTTTCATATTCAAGAGACGAACAACAAATGAAAATGATGTAAACTTTTCACATCCTGGATACAAAGGACAGTTCGCATCTTGAAGTAATTTAAGGAAGTCTTTTGATGCCTCGTTCAAGTCTGCACCCATATCATTATCCAATGGAGTACTGCTACTTTTACCAAGATCCATATTTGGAATTCCCATGGCATCATGTATCATTCCAACCATATCATCACCCATAGAATCACAACCAACCTCTGAATGTTGAATCTCAGAATTTTGATTAGACTCTATAGGCGTATACGGCTCACCATGTAGTGTCCACTTTTTGTACTTAGGTAGAAAACCATTGAATATTAAATGGTCTTTCAATATGTCCCTACTCATAAGATACCGATTGCAACACTTCTTACATGGATAGTAAATTCTAGTGCCACCAACTACGTTCTCAAATGCAAAATCTAGAAATGCATTAACCCCATCTCGATATGGCTTGGAAAATCTGTCTCCTAAGTCAATCCACCTCTTGTCCATGTCTACTTTCCTTCACTAAAACAAATATAATTTATGTAAATAAGTTGTTTACATAGTAAGTTGATATTAAAATTATGTAATAAGTTAATTAGTTTAGGAACTGAATTGGCATTTTCGGCATATATTCATCTCTTCTTTCATTGGGCTTAGTGGAGTTGCTTTCATTTGTAGGATTATTTCGTGAGCTACGGTTTAGCGGGCTCATTCCTTTAGTGGACTATTTTTGTGAGATTGGGTTTAGTGGGCCGGTATGATTGCTGGGATTATTTTATACTCAGTAAGCTTTTATGGGGCACCTTATTTGATTG